>CM073774.1:71176008-71564910 GCA_037158775.1 Hetaerina titia | reverse complement strand
AATGACCAACCCTTCGTCGCGTAGAGGGTGGGTGGGGTGACGGCGAGGGAATGTCCCCTGAATCCGCGTCTCGAGAGCGCTCTCTCTCCCCACTGGGGCAGGGTTCCAAGAGGGTTCAGGGCGGAGGGAGGGGACTGAAAGGGGAAGTGGTATGGGGTAAAGGGAGAGGGAATCATCCACCACGAATAGAACCCGCCATTTTCGCACCGTCTCAGGGCGCGCCGCACACTAACCGTCGGTATTCTTCGGCGTTTTTCTTTCCTTTTTTCATCTCTCTCTCTCTCTAGAGGGAGCTGGCGAGTGAGAACCACCGAGATTCTCGTGTGAGATAGGTAAGATTTCGCTCGAATCCATATAGCGAAGTTTTCCTCGCATCCGAATGCCTTCACGTCGGAAGTCTACATTAACTCGGTCCTTGATGGTAATCTACAAAACAATAAATCAAAGAGCCTCCCCTTAGGCAAACGTAAAATGATAAGGTGGCAAAAATTATGCCGATGAGTGGTGTACACAAAGAGAGTCAGTGAGTGATTTAAGATTTCCTCTCCCTTCGCGGCATTCAGTTTTCACAGTCACTTGAAAATTCTCTTTACACTCAAACAAGTAATTTATATTATGTATATATACATATATTTTTATAAAATAATAAAATTTCTAATTGTAAAAGGGTAATTTATACGTATATATATATATATATATAGTATATAACACTTTTGTAAAAATCTCACAGACTTGAACAATAACGTAAATGGAACTAACACTAGTAGACACAAGCACAGAAACACATAAAAGAGGAACTCACTGGGTCTCGAATTTTTCCGGATTTTTCTCGAAATTTTTTAATTCCGATCCTCTTGAGAAAGGTGGATGCACCACCGAAAATTCAAGACCCAGTGAGTTCCTCTTTTATGTGTTCCTGTGTTTGTGTCTTCTAGTGTTAATTCCGTATATATATATATATATATATATATATATATATATATATATATATATATATATATATATGTACACACATATATATATACGTGTTATTTGTTTTCCTATCCCCTTTCCTTATACCTATTTCTGTTTGAATGAATATTTGTGCGCCGTATGGCGGGATTTTCAAGTTTGAATATGTGTTTGGCCAATGTGGCTCGTCTCTTCTTCTGGCTATGCGTGCCATGAAACGCACCGTTCCTATCCTTTATAAGATCGTATGAATGCTTTTCTACTATCCTTTCCCCTTCTTGTGTCCCGTCTATTTCTCCTTTGGGGGGTGAAACAGCTCCATAACGCCATCTCTCGGGCAACATCTATCGGAGCACTTTGGCGCTTTATAAGATCGCAGATCTCAAAGTAAATCAGGTTTCCTTATTAGCTCAACTGGTAGAGCATCCGCCCGGAACGTGGAAGGTCCGTGGTTCAAATCCCGGATAAGGAAATATTTTTACTTTCGTGATCTGCTCAAAAACCGCCTTCCCCACATGTCCTGTGTTCGCCTTTTATGTGTTTTCCTATCCCCTTTCCTTATACCTATTTCTGTTTGAATGGAATACGGAATATATATATATATATATATGCATGTAAATGTATATATGTATATAATATATATATGTATATAATGTATATATGTATATAATGTATATATTATATATATGTATATATGTATATATGTATAAATGTAAATATATATATATATATATATATATATATATATATATATATATATATATATATATATATATATATATATATATATGTATATGCATGTATTTATATGATTTAATCTATTGTGTAGGTTTTTGATGAAACCTGACAGTATTTGTATGCTTACTTTACTGTTACGAAATGAAAGTCCTGACTAAAATGGCCCATATATCCTTAAACACCAAATAACAATAATTCATTCTTTAGCTCTGGATACTTCCTACCTCCCTTATTTCTATCCAAGATGTATTTTTCTCTTTCTCCTTCCACCATGCTTTACTAGGATTCTATTCTCTATCGGAATCTATTAATTAAAACTAGATTTCTAGAAAAACATCTACACAATACCCCACAAGCTCCTGCAAGAGTGTTAGGGCACCAGCCAAATACTTGTACGTGCAGAAATAGTAGTTCATACATGCATATTTTAAAATACATCAGCAAAAATACAAAAACTTGATCTAACCCGTGACATAAAATAGCACTCATTTTGAATCAAACCCTGTCACGTGTACACGGATTACCCTTTAGTTACCCTCCGATATCATTATCTAGCACTAATGCGTCAAAATAACCTCCCGGCTTACGACTGCGGTTTGGTAATCTCTCCTCCTTCCGCCGAATTCGCCTCGTGCGAATTTGATTTCATCTCTTAGGAAAATTTGCACACAAAAAATCGGGGTTACATCTTTCCATCGCTTGCTCGGATTTGATCTCAAGATATGACACGAAAATATTTTTTGAAGATTTACGTCGCCTGGCCGGGAAAAAAAAATAAATAAAAGGACATTTGATTCTTAATTACCGAGGAGGGGAGCGAGACATTACTTTTGTTGGATCTCCAGAGTTAACCCCAAGGTCGCACGGATATACATACACACGTGAGTCATCGCTCGAAGCGCCCCTACCGGGGAGTTTGCGAGAGGAGCGGATATACGAAAAAAATATACAGCGAGGCTTTTTCTAAGAAGAATTCGCACCGTCGAAATGAAGATATC
Source organism: Hetaerina titia (assembly GCA_037158775.1). Taxonomy (NCBI): domain Eukaryota; kingdom Metazoa; phylum Arthropoda; class Insecta; order Odonata; family Calopterygidae; genus Hetaerina; species Hetaerina titia. Next base: position 71,562,223 of record CM073774.1, on the reverse strand, counting down.
GCGAAAGACTACGGGCAGAAGAATTTTACTGCCAAACACCCGTCTAGAAATTTAAAAAAAACAAATTAATATTGTACCATGACAGACGTTCATTATATAATTTATAGATCCTCATCTAGATGAAGTTGGAAAGCGTTGAAATATTTTCCAAGCCCAACCCTTTTTTGTTTTTTTTCGTACATATTTATTTACGAATGCTGAAATTTTGCAGAAAAATATTTGTATTTCTTTTAACAATTTCTCCATCATGCGACTGATAAAAAATACCTAATGATAATTTTCGTTCGGTTTTCACCCTTGGTTAGACGGCGTATAATTATATTATATTATCTGAAATAAAACTACTGGAATCATGGTGGGAAATAAGAAAATAAATATTACGTTTTTCGCAATTTTAAGTACAAACGAATGATTTACAATATTTTGGCATTTTGCGAAGGAAATTAATTTGACGGGTTAAAAATTTGCCGAGTCATAACGTTATATATATTCTTTGTATATATACGTTTTCACGCATACATGCGCACATGGGTGTATGTATATATTTCAAGAAACTACGGGAGATGCCACGACAGTAACTTTTAACGGAGTCATCCGTTAATATGCATTTCAATGAAACAATTTAAGAGGTCAAGGCGAATGAAATGCACACACTGAAATTATTGCATCGTATGTATATACGTATGTACGTGTGTAAAGGAGGTAAAAGAGGAAATCGCAAAAACAATCAAATGTAAGTCAGGAAAAGTATTAGTTGATCCAAAAAAGATCCAAGAGAGGTGGAAGGAGGAAGTATAGAGGAACTATATGTTAAAGAAATTAGGCCCAGCAAATTAGATACAGAAAGAGATTATGACGTTGAGGATGATGGTTTATGTTCAGGGTTATTCGACGACGAGGTAGAAAGGGCATTAAGAGCATTGAAATCAAATAAGGAAATATCTTTCTTTTGTTTTAAGCTCAACTGTGTGGAAGTTCATGTTCAATATTTATTTTATTAAGAACACAATGTATACATCCACTGTTCTTTATGATCGTACAACTAGTTTCAACGCTTAGGCGCCATCATCAGGCACAAAATGACGTTCCTACTTTGTACTATCCTTGAGCGAATAAACAAAATAGTTTTCCTTTTCCATTTTCAGCCTAAAATATTGTCAGAAAAATATGATAATAATGTCGCACTTCCATCATTTCTACGCAGTTAACGGTATCGTTTCAAATGAATCCTCTAAAGCGAAGAAATGAATAATATCTCATCAGTTCGCGATAATGGTACAAATAGAGTTTCGATGGTCAGTCGTGACGAAATAACCAGTTCCTTTACAGTCGTTGCTCTGAAGGTCATCTTCTCAGTTAATTTCACTCGCGGATAAAGTTTAGATTAGATTTTATGTTAACAATAACTGCGCTCTTGGAAAAAAAGTCTGTTTATCGCCAATCAGGACACAAGGTAAGCATCGCAATCTTTCGGGGAAGACAATTTTCCATTTCGAGCGAGACAATGGTTTTTTCTGTCGTACAAGTGATCGTAAATAACCCCTAGAGTAGTCAGTGCACTCGAGAGAGAAACAATTACCTTGGCTTTGAGCTTAGAGTGGGCGGAGAATATGGTGACCGGGTACTTGGATGTGGAGACTGGAATGGAAATCTTACTAGACACTTTTAAGTTGTCCTCAGGATATAAGGGAAGATGATTGTGGGGGGGGTTATGGTTGAGTGAGTGGAGGACGTTTGTTGGAGAGATCCAGAAAGAATTTTTATCAAAAAAACATCGTTTCGTGATTTTCCGCGATCTGTATAGACCTTCAAGGGGTCACTAGCCACGTCTCATGCATGACTGGAATAGTTTCCGTTCAAAATGTCAGCTCCCGAGATAGACGGTGAGGTCATTGGGACGCGGGGGGGGGAGGAGGTTAGGAGAGGCCAATTGTCTAAGTAATTACGTCCGTAGAACGCCGACGAAAAAAACGAGATGTTTGACTCAAGAGCAGTACGCGGTTGGAAATGGATGCTTCCTGTATAAACGCGTTGACCCAGTGCTTCCCTTGATTAAACGTTACTGACCGCGGCCACAACGATTCTGTATAGCGGTGCCGCAGCAGAGAGGTCGTAGGTAGGTACCTCAAGAGGGAATAAGGTACGCGCGAGGTTAGTCGACGAAGCACAGTTCATCGAACCTGAATTCACGAACAAGAGACCAGGTGACACCAGTCACATAGACTATGAGGCTATGAGGACCTCAATTTGTAATACGCGACAAGGATTTGGTATTCGAGGGAAGAACATTCATTTAGGAATTGGACCATATTCAGAGGAAATCTGATAAATTTCTTAAAACATTTCCACGAGAAGACGGAGAGGGGGATGGGATTAGGATCACATTTGTCAAAAATGTGTATATTTACGGGTATATGATTGTGTGTTTATATAAAATACTATTGAGTTAATATACCGGTTAAGGTAAGTTTTTATGGATGGACACAACTACCAAATAAATAGTTTGTGACTCCTAACAAAACAATCCAGCAACCTACTCTATATCAGGTCCCTCTTCATCTCTGTGTACTTCTTTCCTCCCTTCATCCCGTCCAACATCACTATCTTGTTCCTGCTCTTTCCTCGTTCGCCCAACATTCTCCCCTCTATTACCCTCTTCAACATCCCACTGCCGATCAGTACGCTCTTCATCCATTTTTCCTGCCTCCATAAGATTTCTCCCAACAAACCCTTCTCCTCACCCACCATCTCTAGTACTTCCTCATCTGTTTTCCTTTCGGTGTATTTCATCTTCTCCATTCTTCTCCACACCTACATTTCAAAATCCTCCAATCTACGTCTATTCTCCTGCTACAGTGACCACGTTTCCGCGCCGTACAGAGCTATGCTCCATATCAAAGTTTTAACGAGTCTTTTCTTGACATCCTTGCTTAACATCCCTGTCATCAGCCCCCCTCCTTGTGAAAACCTCTTTGTCTAGCGCAATTCATAGTGTGTATTTATGTATGTATGTATATACATATACATGACGTAGAAGAAGATAGCTTAGGTCCAGGCATACTCGACGATGAAATAGAAAGGGCATTAAAGGAGATGAAAGCAAATAAGGCTGTGGGGGTGGACAATATTCCTGTAGAAATGTTGAAATGGTTAGGGAAAGGTGGGAAAAAGGCCATATATGGACTGATTCGTAGTATCTATGAGGAAGGAATCTGGCCGGAAGATTTTGTGAGATCGGTGTTAGTTCCTATTCCAAAAAAGGCAAAGGCTTCGTCATGTGAGGATTACAGAACAATGAGTTTGATATCCCACGCAGCTAAAGTTATTCTCAGGATCATCAACAAAAGGATAGAGAGTAAGGCAAATGATTACTTAGGGGATGATCAGTTTGGGTTCAGAAAAGGAAGAGGTACGCGTGATGCCATTGCAGTAATGAGATCACTAGTCGAGAGGAATATAGAATACAATCAGGACGTTTTTGCCTGTTTTGTAGATTTCGAAAAAGCGTTTGATAGAGTGAATTGGGAAAAATTAATGCGTGTATTGCAGAAAATAGGAATGGATTGGAGGGACAGGAGACTGATCCGCAACCTGTACATGTCTCAGACTGCTCAGGTGCGAGTGGGGAACGGAGAGTCTGGATGGGCAGTGTTAGGAAGAGGTGTAAGGCAGGGTTGCCCATTGTCACCGGTACTGTTCAACGTATATGTAGAGGAAATGATTAAAGAGGCATGGGAAGAACTGGAGGTAGGAATGAAAGTCGGAGGGGAACTCGTAAAATCGGTTAGGTTTGCTGATGACCAAGCATTAGTTGCTCAGTCAGCCAAGGGGTTGCAAGCATTGTTGAGTGAATTGGAGGTTCAGTGCGATAAATATGGGATGAGAATCAATATTAATAAAACAAAGGTTATGCGATTTTCCAGAAAGAAAAAGGCTAAGCTAAATATTAAAATAGGCAGGGAAAGAATAGAGCAGGTAGAGCAGTTTACATATCTCGGAAGTGTTTTGGACCAATACGGTCAAAGTGGTAGGGACGTAAAGAGAAGAATTGCGCTAGGCAAGGAGGCTTTCTCAAGGAGGAGGGAGTTGATGACGGGGACGTTGAGTAGGGATGTTAAGAAAAGACTCGTAAAAACTCTGATATGGAGCGTAGCTATGTACGGCGCGGAAACGTGGTCGCTGAAGCAGGAGGATAGACGTAGATTGGAGGCTTTTGAAATGTGGGTGTGGAGAAGAATGGAAAAGGTGAAATGGACCGAAAGGAAAACAAATGAGGAAGTACTGGAAATGGTGGGTGAGGAGAGGGGTTTGTTGAGAGAAATTCTATGGAGGCAGGAAAAATGGATGAAAGGCGTATTGAGCGGTAGTGGAATGTTGAAGAGGGTAATAGAGGGGAGAATGTTGGGCAAGCGAGGTAAGGGTAGGAACAGGATAGGGATGTTGGACGGGATGAAGGGAGGAAAGAAGTACACCGAGATGAAGAGGGACCTGATATAGATTAGTTTGCTAGGTGGGGAGTCACAAAATGTTTATTTGATAGTTGTGTCCATCCAAAAACCTACCTTAACCGGTAGATTACCTAATAATAAAAAGTATATATATATATATATATATATATATACACACACACACATATATGCCTTCGAAAACGAGATGTAGTTGTACAATAATAGATAAATCTCACGTTAAAGTTTGCCTTTAGGGCGTGTATAATCAATTACCTATGAGTTCCATCTGAATAAAGATTTGAAAGAAGCCTTGCATTAAGTAGCCAGTTGGCCTAAATGTTTTTTGAAAACGGAGGTTTCCCCTAGACAGTATGGGAGGGACACGATTAAGGCACACTTGCTGGAAACAGAAAAAAAACATAAAAATCGGAGATTTGAGGGCCATTTGCCTGTGCCACGGCCCACAAGGGGAAGGCATGTCTTTCCGGCCAAAGCACTGCACGCGTGGCTTAAAACGTTCTATCTAGATTCTCCGAACGCGTGCGAGTTCTGGATACACTCATCCGAGGGCCGGCTGGAAGAGAAAACGTCGTGATAAGGCGGTTGGACGGGTTGTCCCCTAATCACACCCCAATTGAAGTGAAGGGGTGATTCCGTAGGAAGAAAAAATAAGACAATGACGGCTAAACCAATTGGAACGAACTCGCTGGCTTTAGCTAGAAGAAAACGTTAATGTGTTCTTGTTCGTTATTATTAGTAAAAATAAATATCTGTTATCCGTTACATCTAGGATCTCTATGCGTAGAATATTAGCCAAATCCTCTCAGAGAAGCAGTTCGCGGAGATTAAATCTTTTTGTATCAAAATGTGAACTGCTCACTCTACTGACCATAAACGGAAACCTACCGTGCGGTATAGGTGCAGTTTTAACTCAATTTATTTCATCCAATTTTTCTCCACTAAAAAATGAACAGAGAACGTGCTTGAAAACCGTTAAAAATTAAACAAAAAGTGAGGAAAAACCACACAGCGTACTCATTGCGGGCACAATCGGGAAGATGGGGAAACTTAAAGTAATAATATAATGATTTAAATTGTAATATGATAATTTTCAAAAATATTCTGTCGATAAATTCCCTCTTTTTTTACTGTACAAATAATGGAAGTCAATAAGGCGATCGCAAGAATATCGTGATAAATAATCTAAAATTAGCGTCAAATAAAATAAATAATTAAAAATATCTAAATTGCATTCAATGTTACGCAATGTATTCACGGGATCTACGTCTATTGTGCAATTTATGTGATGGTTACATCTTCTGGGCCGTTAAATTGAGGGAGGAGAGTGAAGAAACTGACAATCTTTGAAGTAATTTGGAGAATCAGTTCTTTATCCCAATAGGTTACCGCATAGATGAAGGATACAATATCTGGCTTTACAGTATGGAATTCCATCTTGAGCTTGATTACAGAAACACAAATTCCATAGAATTGTTTTTTAATTGTCTTGTGTCCATGGTTCCGACGTTGAGTGTCATCATCAGTTGATGATGCTCGCTGTCAAAACGATGCTGTTGAGTCAATAAAACCATGCTGAGGAATTTTTGCTTCCGTTATTAAGTTCAGATTACCTCACTGAAGAGTTCTTAAGCATAAAAAACGAGATTAGTTTTTCGGCCTAACCCCCCTCTGATAAATCGCATACTCAAAGAGTGTTAATTGATCTAATTTTTTATGAAAGTTTTCGTGTCACGTGTTTGTTGTTGAAATATCTACTACAGATCCTATCCGGGGCTTGTAGGATACGAGTATCATACTGAGTAGAACTGTTGCGCTTGAAATATGTTATACTCGTGTAAATAATAACCGCAATCCTTCACGGAGTTACCCTTGGATAGGTTGCTGGCATCAGCAGCCTGGCCCAGCGCACGTCGGTCTGAAAGGCATGTAACTCTGCATCCAGCGAACTCGACCGCGGGGCGAACATCTGGCCCCGGCGAACGTGACTCATTTGTCCCAATCCCCCCGACGGCGTAACATCGGCTTCCTCGGGGGAGGGATCCAAGGAGGAATCGAATGCGTAAATTATTTTACCCGAGCATCTCTCGAGGAGAAAAAGGAAGCGAAGTTAACCTTAAGGGGGAAAAGGGAGAGAGAGAGATTGGAGTGATGAACGATACAACGGTAAGGGAAACGGTATAGCTGGCATTAAGGGGAACAGATTGACCCCCATAGGTGTAAAGAGCCGTGGGGGGGCGCCTCGCTGGGTGCTCGAAGTGTTAAGTGCCAGATCCAGTCTGGCTCCTCATCTCCAGAGGGCTGATTGCTTCCCGGGCTGCCCCGCGGGGGCTTTTAACGGGTGAAGCGCGGAGTCCGCGGGGGGGGGGGGGCTGTTGTGGATGTTCGCCTTAGAGTGGGAGAGGGAGATTAGGCAGCGTGGGAGTTGGGGGCGGGGGGACTTGGGAAGGAACTTGGGATAGTAGCCACTGCTCTCTAGGGTGGACGCTGGCCAGCTGGTCTCCGTGTATCGCTTGCAAGCCATTCGGCCCTTCCCGCCCATCTGTTTTTCTAAAGGATGGAGGTTCTTTTCCCTCTTCCCCCTCCGTCCACTTCACTTCTTGAAGTGCTTATTTTGTTTTCAGGAACACCTTTCCCCTTCGAACACCGCTACGAATGAGAGCTACGTTGCAATGTTGGCTTATTACATATTGAAATTTCGGTGCCTCGATGTCGGATAGATTTCATCGATGCTTCAAATCGAATTTGTCGATTTAGATACATTGTTGATGATGTACCGAAAAATATCGGCATGTCGATATCGAAGGCGGAGATGACCGATGGGTCCCGGATGCCGGTAGAATATTCATATCGATAAGACAATGTCGAAATGTCTAGTTGTCGACACGAATTTTCGACAAGTCGACATGTGCAGTTATCAACATGTCTGTTGTCGACATGTTCAGTTTACGACATGTCTAGTCGCCGCCATGTTTACTTGTCGACATTTCTACCTACGGTGATGCCAGTCCAACATGGTTGCTACAGCGAAAGTTGAACCAATATATAGCCATGCATGCCAACATGTCGCAGAGCATTTAAAATATAGTACGGTCGTCCACATGTTATGGTCATGTTACCTTTGCTACCCTATGCCGACTAGAGTGACGCCGTCTAAGACCTAGACTTCGAATCAATCTCATACGAATCTAAAATACGCCGGGAATGCAAACTCTTATTGGTGAAACTATCAGAGAAAAGGAATTAAACTTCTATGCTTTTTATGCATATTTTATTTATATGTACACGTAACTGCAGTTTTGAAGACCGCTTTCTATTCATTCATCAATTACAGACATCAATGCGACATTTTCTTGATAATATTCATGCCTGAGAATACGTGTATAACACGTTCCTATCTCTTATATGTTACAACGGAACCAGGGATGGTGAGGCTCGTTCTATACGTAGTCGTTTACGCAGCCAGCAGAGATGCCGGGTCAAATGAATAGATAAATGGACGAATTATAATTATGAAACCATATTTAAGACATTTTCATGGAGAATTAAATTTCTGTCATCAATTTGAAAGGATATCCATGTTGCAAACTCGGACACATGTTACAAAGCTGAAATATGCACTCCATGTCATGAATATTTAATTCCGCTTAGAGGTACGCTCGACCAAACTTGATGAATCATGGAATGATACACAAGTTGTGAATCTATTCCAACTCTGGGAAGGCGAAGTAAAGATAACCTACTTACTAAAGTTGTCTTGCATACCTATGCATTCCAACAGAAACAATTATAATTTAGGCTTCAAAAAATGTTACCCTACTGTAAGCTGAAAACACAGTTTAGTTCTTCATAATACGTACGACTTTACTGAGTATAAACACCATATGTAAGTCATGAATACCGCAAGTAGGAAAACAAATTCGATCAAAATATTATTTTTATTAATTATTTCAGAAAACGTTCAGATAAGCGAGAGTATCGACACCTATCTAAGCACCAGGAATAACTGAATCAGGATATTAGCAGGAACCGAGCAGGATATTTTCCAGGGTCGAAAACATTCATGAGATATGGGAAAGGAATTTAATGTTTTGCTAAGCTTAAATGAGACTTAAGAAGTTATCGAGCAGATTACCCGTTGGCCTGCTTCCTTACGGTCATCACCGCGAACGGCTCGTGCTCTACTTGAGCCGTTTATCTTGACATTCACCACACAGGAATTCTCCGCGCGGTGACTTTTAAAGATAACTGTGCTGGAACCCTTCTTACTTCAGCGTCTTATCGCCATTGTTCTCCATGTACGACTCTCACACATGTAATCAGTGTAACAGTGTGCAATCTTAGTCACGGTAAATTCCAAACGCTTCAGCACATACTGCCTCCAAAAATATATTACTTACGTGTACACAATACCTCACAAGCCTCCGCGATGGCGTGTGGCGGGGGGTACTTCAACGACCACATTTCCGCGCCGTGAAACATCACGTTCCATGTTCAAGTTTTAACTAGTCTTTTCTCAACATCCACCAAGTCCCTCCTTTTGAAAGCTTCTTTGCTAAACGTAATTCTTCTTCACATGTCTCTAACTACTTTGACCATCTCGTTCCAAAACACTTCAATTTTAGATAAAATAGACTATCTGCTCTAGTTGTTTACCCTAATATTTTGACGTTTTAGTGATCCTTTCTCCTTCTCGCAAGACCCATCACCTTTCTTTTGTTTACATCAATATTCATCTCATTTCTATTACGATGCTTTACTAATGCGCTCAGAAATTGTTGTAACTTCTTCTCTGATTGGCTAACTTAATATTTGCACTGATCGTCCGTAAATCTAAATGATTCTATTAACTCCCCACCGACTTTCATCCCTGTCTTTGGTTTTTTCTATGTCACTTGTTGAACGTCTGTCGGATTAATGCGTCACGTGGAACTCGGGTTCTTACGATAATCCAGCCGAATTGCGTTTTTTTAAATTAACTGAGTGACTTAAATGATTAGGAAGAGTACTTTATCCTCTTCACTCGTACACTTTATGAAAAATAATATGATTTTTTTGGTAAGAGATGTTAACCTCCGGGCGACCAATATTCCCTACGGAAAGATATACGGCCCAACGCATTCAGAGTAAACATCCCTTCCGTTTCAATAATCCCCCTAATGTTTATTTTCTGTGAAACACAGATGCCGTGAGAAAAATCCCTCTTAGTGCCATGAGAACATCATCAACAGGGCTATTTACACGAAGGAAAAACGGTGCAATTCTCCACAATTAATGATGTTTGACCGATTACTTTTGACGTGTAGAATCACTTTTGAGGAAATGGGTTATGTGCGCCCTGTAACTGACTCGTTATATTGAATCTGGTCGATGATTAAAAATTCTGTTTGCAAATAAATTGTTTTCATTCCTTATAAGGATTTTGACGAACTAGCCAACAATTATTTCCAATCAACATTGCTATCACAGCAATTACAATTACAAAAACACTTCTAGCTACACATATCATACAGGAAAAAAGAAAAAAAATACGCGTTTTACAAATTTTACGTCCGCTCTATTTCGTGGTAAAGGTAGTCATCACGTATTTACGATTATATTCTGTAACCCATGATCGTGACGACTTAACGCAAAACCAATGAACCGAATGTCTTAACTTTTAAGACCAAAATCTAACGTCTAAGTCAAACACACCAATTATTAAATGATTTTTAAAGGTAAATGCCCATCTATGTACATTAAAGTTTTGTGTATTAAATAATATATTAGTGCTATAATAAAAGTCTGAACTAATATTTCTGCATGTATGGCTGGTACCCCATCACCCCCCCGCCGCACGCCCTTGCGAAGGCTTGTGGGGTATTCTGTTGATGCAGAATATTTAATATTTCCCCTAGCCAGAACAGAAAATGAAACAGAACCGAATTTGAGTCATTTTAATTGACGTGCTTGTCGTTATCAATTAAAAAAAAACGATTGATCTTTCATTCATTTTTTCTAAATGTATAGAGAAACTAGGTTGGGAAAAACCCTCACGGAAGGAAGGCTACATTTCAGATTATATCTATTGCTTACAGTGGAATCTGGTATCTTTAGCGATTTAAAAAGAATCATCAATAGACCTATTGTACTACGTTAGGAAAGATCATGAAAAATGAAATTAGAGAAATCAAGTGTAGAACCGACAGTTTTAAGATTTCATTTTTCCCACGAACGATAAGGGATCAGAATAACTGTAAACGATAGCGGTAGAGGACAAAAAGTAGTTTTCATTTTTCATTCTAAGTAGCCTCGGATGTTGTCATTATTTCGCCTAACCTCAGTTTTACTGTCTTGTACTGTACCTTTACTTGTTACTAGCAGCTCATCTGTGTATACGCAGAGAAGTATATCTCACTTAGACACTGAAGTACCTGTCCCTGTATTTCTCGCGATTTCCAATTTTTCGATTAATGTACACATTTCTTTATGGCTAATAATAAAGAAAAAAAGCAATTTTTGATTTTTTATGTTTTAAGTGGTATCACCCCTACCACATCCCCTATCAATAGCGTGTAGAACACGCTGTAGAGCGAGCAATTTTGCGAATTCATTTTATTTACATCCCTCTATGACGGTAAAAACATGGTGATTAAACTAGGAGAGAAAATGGGTGCAGACTTTCGAAATGCAAGGACTGAGGATCGAATAATCCCCCTGCCAGACACTCTAGTTGTGACATTGTATGTACGGTATTTCGTCACAACATCTTGTTCCTTTAAAGTCCCCAAAATTTCAGAGTGTAAGAGGACGTCTCGGTAGCTTAATTGGTTAAAGCACCCGGCCGGATATCGAGGGATCCGGGTTCGAATCCCGGTCAAGGCGAATGATTTTTAATCTCTGAAATTGTTGCATTATAATGCACACATAGCGGATGACTCCGTTAAAAGCTACTGTTGCGGCAACTCTAGTTGTGGTTTCAGGTTCCCGTGTACATGTGTTCTTTGAGAATTATTCTTAAAAAAAAAACTGAGCGTGGAAGTAAGTGAGATTTAAATCGAGAATTATAGTAGAGCGTGAACATTATGTTCGAGTTCTGAAAACGAGCAAGCGAAGGGATGTTGATGGTTTGGTTACCAAAAAATCTTTTCAAGAGAGACTAGTCTCAAGCCTGCCGTAGGTGAGGAGTCAGGACATTGCGTAGAGCATCTGGCGTCCCAGGGTTTTTTTAAGGGATGCGATGCCTCCCCTCCAGGTTCTCCTCCCCCTCTCTCCACCCCCGAGGCTAGGAGTTAGGTCTGCCATCTGCGGGCGGCATACCCTTACCTCGCCGTAGGAATGCACCACCACCTAGCGCCCGACACATTTCCGACGACGTCTCCGGTGACATTTGCGTCACTGCGAATGTGTGGTAAACACTACGGCGGGTCGTCCTTTCTGCGGACAGTACAAAGATCGAGGTTTCGAGCCCAACATATGAAACAATCCTTGAATCACTTGGTGCAGCGGCGCGGCAATAAGCTCCTTAAAGTTGTCCCGACTACCCAAGTGGGACCGTACCGCAAGCACGACTCATGGGGGGAAAAAAAGTGACGACGATACGTCCGTCTCTTGAGGTGGGAATTCGAAATACGTATATACTTACGCGCACAAGAAGGCGAAGCACCGAGAAAAATAGGTCGGTGCATACACTTTCCTTATTAAGGAGAAACACCGTCCTCATAGAAACATCGTCATCGGAGGAAGGAACGTACCGTTGCCATAACAATCATACCAAGCAGCGTCAATTCATCTCGTGGTATACTTAGATGAAATCGGAAATGCATTCTAGACATAAGTTGACGAAAATGATTGTCTGAAACAGCCATTTGAACCACCACGGTCGTCGAACGGGAAGAACTAACTCCTCCTAAGGCAAATATAATATAAAATTTTAATCGCGAATCCGTCGCTCTGGGAATCACAATCTACAACTCACAAAAATCTTAAGACTGAGACGACAAACATAGACAACTGCTTTCTTCTCACTCCTATTATTCTGAAGATCCTAGAAAACAAATTTGTCCACTTAAAACTACTCGTTTTGTTTTATTAATTGACTATAACAAGTTCGTGTATTTATAAAATTGTTTTCGTTAATTTAACCCAATTATGAGTGAAACAGAATACGCCAAAGGAAATGACAACCTTTTGAGACGTATTAATGTTTATTCCAATCTACCGGTTGGGGTGGGTTTTGAATGAACACACTAGATAAACTGATAAATTTCTAACTTCTCACCAATAGAGACACAACCTGACAGACCAAATTACATTAAACTGTTTTTCAACACCGCTTACTTCCTTCCTCCCTTCATTACGTTCAACAATCCTATCCTAACTTCCTCCCGCCTATCATAGTCTTCAGATTTTTAATTAAAATTGGCAATTTTCCACAAAAATAAATTTTATTAATACGACCAGTTTCAATGTAACTACATCATCTTCTGGTAACAGTCATTTCTCATTGCCTGCTTTATATGCTGAAAAACAAGTGAGGGGAGGGTAGTGGAAAATGGGGGAAAGAAGGACTTGCACTCCACTACCCTCCCCTCACTTGCTTTTCAGCATATACAGGTTTAGTAAACAATGAGAAATGACTGTTACCAGAAGATGATGTAGTTACATTGAAACCGGTCGTATTAATAAAATTTATTTTTGTGGACAATTGCCAGTTTTAATTAATCATGATATTCCACCATATCACGCCTGAAACGTCTCTTTTTATAGTCTTCAAAATTCCGTCGCCAATCAAAACTCTTGGAAATCACACGTCCTGCCTCCTATGGATTATTCCCAAAAATCCTCTCTCCTTCCCTCGATTCATAATAAGAATGAATAACGATGGAAATTATTAGCGAGAGGGAGATGGGAGGCCTAAACCCTCGAGAATTGGGATCAAAGGTTCAGTCTTTCATTTTGCAAATTTTAAATTTTCGTACCTATTTTAATGTCGAGTGAATTTTTTATTCATTATTTTTTTTTGTCTCTTTCATTCGCACCCTCCCGCCTTCAAACCGCGACCCGCGCGCCCACTCGCCGGCAATTTTTCAAGGCCGGCACTCCCCCCCCCCCTCCCCCACACTAACATAGGCCCAGTTTCATAAATAAACCACGTTCTACGGAATGGACCGTATATAATTCGCAACGCACCTCCGTTTGAGCGAAGAGAGACGAGAGCATCTCCGAAGATAAGCCAACCTCACACCGACCCGCCACCCCCCCCCCCCCCAGACGTCGAAAGCTTTATTTTCCCGGCGTCTGGGCCCGCTTGGATATTGTTTTGCTTACCCAGACAGCGATATTTTCGTTTCCATCGTCTCAAATCCGACCGTCTCTCGGAATCGTTTCCATCAATCATTTTCTCCTTGTTACGAAATGAAATCGCGCTTAAAAGACGAGGGCAAACATTTTATTACAAGTAGCGTATCGGAATTTGAAAGCTTTATGATGGTATTTGGCAATGCAATCTACTCTATACATAATAAACCTAACTTGAGGTGACAGAAAATGACTTAAATTCCAGGATAAACATTACAATAACTTCGTCATTAGCTCTGCAAAAAGATTCTACATCAATAAAAAAATTAGGGTGTCTATATTGTTAAAAGAGTTGGGTTGGGAAATACTGAGTGAATATTATGATACAGATTAAATCTCTGGCATGAATTGCAAGTCTTTTTAGTGTTGACGTTGAAGTTAGCAGCCTCATCATACCACGGTAGTAGCAAACATGACAGTGAATAATAGCTGTATGAATTGTAGATCCGACGGATTTAACATCCAATTTTTCCCATGAGCGATAAGGAATCAAATCAGAGACAACAGCAAACGACAGCTGCCACGATTTTCAAATATTGTCAACACTAACATTCACAAACAACTTTGATGATTACATTAATTTTAAGTAGTATACGAAAAACACAACATTGTGAGAATTAAACTAAAAAGAAAATTATTTTTTAATGCTGAATTCAATGGTGATGAATCCCTGCCGAACACCGTAGTTCCCTCAGTAGCTTAAAGACTACCACGCGCATAAATAAATACGAGTACATCTCTAATTCCATCCAAAATGCCTATTCTTTTCCTCCATTTAACTAGGTTTCATAGATTTACGACCCCTATTACTGTCTTCAGCTTCTCATAGACTTTCAATATCAATTGCATCCACTTGTCCTCCTCCTTCATATTTCTCCCAACGGTTTTTTATCTTGCCCCACCATGTCTAGAGCTTCTTTGTTTGTTATCCTCTCCGTTCATTTTCTTTTCTGGATTCTATTCTAAACCCACGTTTCAAACGCCTCCGAATATTATATATATATATATATATATATATATATATATATATATATATATAGCAACAGTATAGATGATTTCTTCGAAGTAACACGGAAGTGTTGAATAAAAAACTTAGACAGTAACACACAGCACGAGAACACATGAAAAGAACACTCACAATAATATCTTGATAATTTCGACGGACTCGAGCTCCGTCTTCTTCGGAAGATAAGATATGACACAGACACGTCAACGACCACGTTTCCAAGCCAAACAAAACTATGCTCCATGTATTTTTTTGTCACTAGTTCTTTCTCTATGTCTTTACTTAAGCTGCTTCCAACTTAATTTCTCCATCATTCCCTAAGGCCTACTCTATTATCGTAGCAATTTCTAAAAAAAACCTATAGGACACTACAAAGGACTCTCGTTCAAGTTTTTCTTACTTTTAAGTTAAAATATATATGTAAAATAATTAAAACATTAAGATCATGATAACTACAGATGCATTTACAACGGTATCTAAGTGTGATATACTTCTCTACGATTATGAAACGAGCTGTTATTAACTAGACAGACAATATGATAAGGTTAGACGAAACAATGGCAACATACCCAAGTATTTGTGATGAAAAAATACTTTTTTATGAATCCCCCAACTCGGTCGCGTGTAGTTACTCTGATCCCATATCGTTCGTGTGGAAAATGAAAACTTGAATCCGTCCGTTCTACTTCTTATCTCTTTGATTTAACTTTCATGATCTTGGCTTCCATAGTAGAATGGGGAATATTAATATATTTAGAACAACATCGCTAAATTGATCTGACACGGACCAAGTCCAGACAATTTCAACGGAATGAGAATGAAGGTCCCATCATCCTCTGGGAGGCATCCCCGTTCGTATGGTCCACGTTACTTCACCTTCCAACCCCATGGAATCCTTCCAGATCCTCCAAGGATTCAAGACTGGATCCTTTATTATGATGACGGCCTCGAATTTTTTATGGTACCGCGCCAATGTGCTCGCATCTCTCCACCAGTCTTGAGAATATTCCCGAGATTTTCCCCGGCGGACACCCCTTCCCACACATGTTGCGCAGGAAGATTCCACATGAGTTGCGCAATGTCACGTGCCATAATGGAGAGGACGAGAATTCACACGGGAGAGAATTAGTTTCGTGTTTTTCTATCTTAAGCGGGAAAGATTCTTGACGGTGAGCAGCGGAGGTTTATCAACCAATGAATGTCTTACCAATTTAAAATAATGTTGAAAATTCAATATATATACATATATAATTAGTAATAATAAGTCATCTATCGGTTAATGTAGATTTTGGATGGACATGATTAACAATATAATCTTTTGTGACCCTTAACAAAACGCAATCCAGCAGCCTAGTTCCTCTGCGTACTTCCTTCCTCCCTTATTCCCGTCCAATATCCCTTACAGTCTTCAGCATCCCATTGCCGATCCCTACGCCTCTTTTCATCCATTTTTCCTGCCTCCTTAGGACTTCTTCCAACAAACCCCTCTCATCACACACCATACTTAGTACTTCCTCATTTGTTTTCCTTTCGGTCCATTTCACCTTCTCCATTCTTCTCCACACCCACATTTCAAAAGCCTCCAATCTACGTCTATCCTCCTGCTTCAGTGACCACGTTTCCGCACCGTACGCTACGCTCCATATCAGAGTTTTTACGAGTCTTGTCTTAACATCCCTACTCAACGTCCCCGTCATCAACTCCCTCCTCCTTGAGAAAGCCTCCTTGCCTAGCGCAATTCTTCTCCTTACGTCCCTACCACTTTGACCGTATTGGTCCAAAATACTTCCGAGATATGTTAACTGCTCTACCTGCTCTATTCTTTCCCCGCCTATTTTAATATTTAGCTTAGCTTTTTTCTTTCTGGAAAATCGCATAACCTTTGTTTTATTAATATTGATTCTCATCCCATATTTATCGCACTGAACCTCCAATTCACTCAGCAATGCTTGCAACCCCTTGGCTGACTGAGCAACTAATGCTTGGTCGTCAGCAAACCTAACCGATTTTACGAATTCCCCTCCGACTTTCATCCCTACCTCCAGTTCTTCCCATGCCTCTTTAATCATTTCCTCTACATATACTTTGAACAGCACCGGTGACAATGGGCAACCCTGCCTTACACCTCTTCCTAACACTGCCCATCCGGACTCTCCGTTCCCCACTTGCACCTGAGCAGTCTGAGATATATATATATATAGTTTGCGGATTTCAAATCTTTACTTATCCTCTCACCTCAAAGATGAAGTTTCATAAACAAATAGACTACATTCGCCCCTCTATTATCGTCTTCAATATCCCATCGTCTCTCAGTATTTACTGCTTGTCCTTTCTTCTTCATAATTTGCTAAGCAGTCTGCATCTCTGTCTCCCCAATCCAACAGCATCCATCCCCCTATTTTCCCCGAATTCACTCAATGGTCGCACTTTCCCTACCCTACATCCTATAACTTCATCATCTGCCTCCATTTCCTTCCATTTTAATTTTGTGTTCATCCCCACACATATCTCAAAACATAAACCGTTCTCCCCTCCAACATAGTCTTCCATATTTCATTGCCAGTCAAACTACTCTGCATCAATTTTTCCTGAATCCTTAGAGTATTCCTACGATAATCCTCTTTCATCCCTTTACTCCTACCATTTTTCGTTTGTTTCTTTGCCATAAATTTTACCTTTTCCTCAAAATCCTCGCACGCCTATCATCTGCAGTCATTTAGAGAACAGATATCATTAAAGCTGGGGTAGGTATTGAGCGAAATGGGTACATACTCCTCGCAAGATCGGTTGCAAACTTTCGTAAAATCGTGCTTCATTTTGGCTTTGTACCGGGGCGCATCCATCCGCGCACAAGGATGTGTTCCCGTTTTGAAAGAGAAAAATTACGAAAATCATTAACGCGGGCAGTCGAAAATATTCTCTAGCTCGAGCTGGGTTGCACCTCTCCATTTATCGCCGGCTCAGCCATGCATCGACCTCGGGAGCGGCCAATTTCCCCTCCTCGCTCCTCTCCCGCCGATGATTACTTAGCTTGAACTAGTCCCGGTCTCGCGGCATCGCCGTCAGCCCCGAACCAATTACACATCCGCCGCGGGCAATCTCGTTTTCTTTATTAACCCACCCCCACTCCCCCTTTCCGCCGGGACAAGTCTCATAATTCAAAGGGCGTCGAGAAAGGTGAGAGTTCTCTTCGTGAACGCGCCTGCGCGCTTGCGAGTTAGCAGTTGGGAGAAAAAGGTCACCTCGACGGACGTGGTGATCTATCATCCGTCATTATCGCAGGTCAGACCCAATTCCATCCTTACGAATGGAGGAGGCGAGAAAATCTGTAAAAATTCGAAACACTTGGTCCAAACTTGATCAAACTTTAGTGTGATGTCGTTCTCTAAGGTTTCCGTGGAAACTGTTTGGATGACTAACTGGCTTTGATCTCACTTTGAATTAGAATTCAATACGAATTTTAACTTAAAAACTGTCTGTAGTCTGTAGAATTTTTGGAATAGGAGTAGTATTTTAGAATTAATTAATTTTTTATTATTTTAATCTTTTATAGTTTTTTATATATTTTAATAATTCATAGAAATTAATTAATATAGTAGTAGTTAAGAATAGGAGTAAAATTCCTAACTCCTCCTGCATAAAAAATACCGAGATAGAAAGTGCGAACTCCATCAAATACTTAGGCGTTACCCTCTCTCTTGGATGAAACATACAAGGGGAATGTCTAGATGAGTTAGAAAAAAATAGAGTTATATTAGAAGAGTGCCGGGAAAATGTAACAAGAAGGTTAAATAACAATTTTATCACTCGAAAAAAAGCCTCGTACACGGACCAGCTGATTTTTACAGCGTACACAGCGTCCTCGGTAGCCATGGAATCAATGTGTCGACGTTGTTAAAAATGTGTAAACCTACAAAGACATTATCATGAGATGCAACAAAAATTCGACTTTATAACGTGACTAGATAGACATAAAAAATTAGGAGACGTTAGAAATTGTTCGCACGAGTGACTCCGCGTAGACATCCGGATTTTGATCCTACGTTTCCGTCAAGTTGCTACTAGCATCTCCAGGCGGACTCGCCCAGTCATCGGGAGGGAGGAAAAGTGCTCCGTGTGAGGAGGAACTGAATTTTTACGCAGCCATCCTGCTAGGTGATGTCATTGGCCGAGTCGTTTCTTGTAATCAAGCTCGGCCAACGATCGCAACGGAAAGGGGGAGCCTGTGCGGTCATGAGGGAGGAATAAGAGAGGAAAGGGTGGGTTTGGAGTGAAGGGGGACTCCGAATGAACTGAGTCAATGCGGGAGAATCGGCTTTGTGAATGGATTCTAAATCTGATCGTGCACCAAGATAACGCCCTTCATCTTCTTTTCTGATCTTCTTTTATTTTCCTCCCGTCAAACTCCTCCTCCACCTCTACCAGCCAAGTTCCCCCCCTCCACATACCCCCTCGAAAGCCTTCCGATATCGTCTCACACCCCTTCCTGGCGACGTCTTCGCGGGACTTTGAGGAATGTCCACCCGAACAGTCTCGAAGGACGGCCGTCAAAAAAAAATAAAAAATTGAATAGATAAAATTCACGGTCTAGTTCCCGCCGCTCCTGGTGCTTTATTTAAAAAAAAGAGGGCAGCTCGTCACAAGCCACACGAAGCAGGAGAGGGTGAGGGAGAAAGGAGATGTTCACCCTTTCTCTCTCTCCCTAATCCTTCCGCTTGCTAGGTGGTCACAATGCCGGGCGGTCTTCCAAAACCGCGGGAGTAATCCACTCTCCTCTATAATCGGTAGAGGGGTCGGAGGGGAAAGGATTAGGGGAGAAAGGTCAGGAGGGTAGAAAGGGTGATTGGGGGGGGAGAGACAAGCAATTTCTTCCGTCTGGAGCTGGGAGTTTACTCACGAATTCCTATGGTTAGCTCATGAAGAACCTCTAATTGGCAAACAGATGTTCCAACATTTCTCACGCCTCCTTTTCAAAGTGCATATGTATAGGGATGCGGTTTAGAATGTATTTTAAGTTTGGGCCGCTGTTAAATTGCCTGAGACCATTTCCGAATTTTTTTTAACCCTCTCTCTATATCCTCTTCGTAAGGGTCCGTAGGCTTTATAAACCCCTCCTACACCTACCCTATGCAATTGCTGATTCTATAATTAATAAATCGAATATGAACATTTTTAAAACAAGATAAAAAAGCAAATTTAAGTTTGACGAAAGCAATTTTTTTGTACGATTGTCTACTACGATCGCTTCAAATATGTGTTTGTACTGAAAAAAACTATGTTACCTAGAATTAAAACATTTTTTATGATTTAAGTGACATCAGAACACATATTAACATAAAAGAGCACATCAAAACCGTTTAAACAGGCCGACATTTGCTTAAATAATCCTAAAGCGGCAGTTTAATTGATAGTGAATATTTGCAGAATGTGTTCTTTGGTGATCAAGGATAATTAACGTTCTTTCTTCAAAGATGGCGTTTGAAATAATGTAATGATAAACATTACCACGGATAAGATTCTTCCTTAACCCCCTCCCTATTACCCGTGTGGATTAATCATGAAATGGAACCCCATCCACATATCGCCCTTAAACTTCACGTAATTAAGGACTGACCCATGGGTTTATGATTCGATTGTTTTAAGAGGAAGTGTAGGCTGACTTGAAGTTTTGAGAACGGAGCCGGGGTTCATTTTTCGTAATTTATTGATCTGATTTTGTACTTTTATTCAGACGATAGGTAAAAAAGAAGAAAGTGGCCACATCTCTTTGTTGTCGAATATAAAACCTCATGCACTTTGGCATCATGAGCTGAACAGCGTTTACCGAAAAATGTAACAACAATGGACGCCATTTGACTCGATATTAAACAAAAATTCGCGCGAAATTATCTCAAGCAACCAGAAAAGGCGGGAAAACGATTCGAAGCAGATTCAACATTCTAAACGAATAATCTTAATATCCGCAAATATTCTCGAATTGTCCAATATTTGCAAACGTTGTTGTTTGCCCGTTAAGGTAAACAGGTATGCGACAACTGGGAGGAAATTTTCCCGAACGGACAGATTCGTTTAAAGTATGCTGTCTTTTACGCTCTCTCAAGTTTTAACCGCATCGTGATCGTATGACCTGTTCCAGGGTGTATAGTATATCGCTGCCGAAGCAAGATAGGTTCTCCGTGCAGTGTGTTTGCACTCCGGTGTTTATTGATAATTGTCTCAATGAGTTGCCCCCAAACTCTCCAGTGCGGGCGTGTTCGGACAACAGAACAGGTCGGTGAGAACCGCCGGAGTAAACCGATTATGTGGGCAACAAGCTAATTCAGTGACACTTGGCACCAGTCAACAAAAACCGCTAGAACAGCCGACCAACACGAAAATATAATAAAGGGTACCCTTTATGTATGCAACGTATTTCATCTCTCTCAGACAACTTTTATAGCCGGACGTGATTTCTCCTCCGCTTGATATCTGTTGCTGCCTGTAAGTTAAAAACCCTCTGTGCTGACATCTGTGGAGGTCTCCCTGAATGAATAATTGCAGGCAGGAAGTTTGGTGCCATGTGGAGAGGACTTCAAGTGGAGTGCTCCATCTGTTGGATGAGATTTTTTAATTGTGGGTGAACCCTTGGTGCCCCTAAGTTAATGGAATAAGAAAATGTCGACCTCAGATTTCTCTCAACGTTTTCCCCAGTACCTTAAAATCCTACCTTAATAAAATCACCCACCGACCCCTTTGAGGTACAAATGAAGCAACAAACAAAACCAGCAGTCAATGGCCTTCCCTTAAAATTACCGCTGCAAAAAAGAGAAATGCTGATCCTTGAAAATATTTTGAAATGATGAACTCCGACATTTGTGATCATTTTGGAATTTTCGATGATCTGAGACTGCAAACGAGGGCATGTGAAGACTTGAAGACAAGAGGATGATGATTGAATTCGGAAAATAAGGACAAAATCTTAGGAGGAAGCCTAAAATGATAATAATGGCAAAATTAAAACTTATACTAGCGAAAATATAGATTCAAGTATCTCTTTTCCCTCGCAGAATCCACGATCTTAACAAAAGGATTGACGAACCAACAAATTTACACCATCCTTCATTTACATCCTTATCCCACGATAAGGGATCTCAATTTCCCCACGTTATGGGATCATATCAGGGATAAATGATAGCGACCGCGCTAGGGGGGTAATTTTTATTTAATTCCAAGTAGCTACTCAATAAGGAAAAAGTCAGATTACGTAGTGATGTGACTTGTTCCTTATTGCTCTAGTTTTATTTCAATTAATACATATGACGTTTTATTACAATTAATACGTATGAACTCCATTTAAGAGGGCGTGTAAAGGTTTCAGTGAAAAATGATTCGCTATGATTTCGTACATTTTCACCAACATCTTTTTGAGGAATAGTAACACGAAGCCCCATTTCGATTCATCCGTTTTGATTATTTCATTACGCAAAATAAAAAACAACAAGGGTTTTGACGACTCAGTTATACCAAAGCTCGCCTTCCTCAGAGTTCCTCAATCACGCTTTCTCACGAGATACGAAAATGCGAGGAGTTTGGCCGACGCTTTAAATCATCGCGCATTCTCTCCGATGTCGCGCGGGTATAAAAATACACGTGCGACACGGGGTCCGAGGATAACTCTTGGTCTCGTCGGTGATACGGCGGCAGGATTTCTCCCGTTCCTGAAATCTGCCGCGAGATAAACACCGCATTAGCGCACGTATTCATACGTTTATATTTAAACAAGTGACGTCGAAGCGTGTAAATATAAGTTCGGAGTAGCTAGAAAACAGTTGTGAGTCACACGGGGTGGGGGGGGAGGATGAGAGGGAGGTGGCGGGAAGGGGAGGGGGAGAGGAGGAGAGATGGGGGAAGGGTGTGTAAGTCGCAGGGGTCATTTGTCTTCCCATCGACGAAGTAAGCAATCTTTACCGCAAGACCTGGCAACGAGCTCGAGCGGGGTTACGTTTCACCCACAATCATGGTACCATTTGAATCTACGCTCGAGAGGAGGCACGCAACCGCCATCTGTCCGACAATGAGGATGAACTAGGACGTGGCAAACAAAGTGCTCTTCTTTATTCAGGCGCTGACGTCCCACGACTTTTAAATCCGCAATTGAAGGGTCAACAGCTGGAATGGAAGGGCCAGAGAAAGATAACTGGTTTTCAAAGGGATTCTGAAAACATCTTTGAAATATCTCACGTGGAAGGATATATTTCATCATTATTCACATGCAACTGCGCGGAAACAAATTGGTTGAAGAAAGACGATAGGCGTACAACGGAGGTTTTGGAGATGTGGGTGTGAAGAAGGATGGAAAGGGTAAAATAAACGGGACTCGAACTAGTAAAGTCTTGTTGGAATTATCTAAGAACTATAATTATGTACATTAACTTAGGTTTCCAAAAGGGATTCCTTAAGTTTGTAATCTCTTCCCTTAGAGTTCTTTTCTATGCTATTCGCGATAATCCTCATTAAAGGAACACTTAATGGAATGAACCTGAAAATTACGAATTTTTTTCTGAAACTATTAATATCCTATTTTTAAATCAGTAAATTGAGGGGCATTAATGAAACGATAATTGTGCAAGAGAGACAGTGAACCTATTTTCAGTGACTTTTTCAGGAGAGACGAAAACATTTACTTGAGAGTTTCAGTTTATTATAATAAATAGTTCTATACGCATGCCACAACACATGTTATTAGATATGTTTCCCTGCAAATTTCTAATTGATACCATTTATTAAAATGTTTTCCAGTGAAAATTTTCAATATAGGATTTTCATGACTATAGAACCAACTCCAATATTGCAATTATTCATGTATACATACAAGTTAAATATACCTTAGATTGGTCATTTTCTAAGCAATAAGGATAAATTAATTCTGAATAAGGAAGGATTTAAAGGTGATCGCCACTTAACTAACCGAATTATTACATAGAATCCAATGACAAAGAGTTGCCTAAATCCCCATCATTCATTATGTTTTTCGATGACTTTCCATTAATCGAACCATTTGTATGTAACCTCACGTGACCTGTGCACCATGCCCATTCGGATTAGTAATATATACAAGTCAAAAATACGAAGCGAAAATAATTTGGTTGAAGATTATCCTATTGCTGAAAATCTTAATAAAAATTCACATCACGTAATAATTAAGTTCTAGATCAGATTGATTCATCACAGGCCAGTTGAACGTGATTTTTTTGCATGCTAAGATTGAAAAAGGGATTTCAGGCATTTTGACTGGATGATTTTATCCTCCCATCTTAACCCATTAAACCCTTCTCTCTCCCTCATCCCTTACTCTTCCCGCCTCACCCTTCCTGACACCTTCTTGGAGGTTTGGGGGTATTTATACGGGACAAAGAACTACTTAGGTGAAAAACAGTTAGTATTTACGAAGGAAATGGGCATAGCAGTAAGGAGAATATAAACAGAAAGGAATACGAAATGCAATCATGATATCTTCGTTCTTTTGTGGATTTCTAGAAGGCGTTAGAGAAAGTCCAGCGCAGAGAGTTATGAAACATTTTTAAAGAATATAGTATAGGAATAGAATGGTGGCACAGGTATCATTCGAAAGATTAATATGGCTGTACAAATAGCAGATGGAGAATCAGGAAGAACAGCGACAGGCGGGAGGAGAATTACAAGGTTTTTTTAGACCTGTCCATGCTCTTTTGATTATATGTCGAGGAAGTGCTCTAAACTGCTATGGTATACTCAGGGGTGGGAATGAACGCGGGGGAGGAACTACCCATGTCGGGGTGCGAATGGCAAAGCTTTGATTCGTCGGCCGTAGAATCGTTGCCTCTACCTACGTCAGAGGATTATTTTGGGGAAAAATGGAATGAAGACAAGAAGCAGACAAAAATAAAACAAGATTTTCAGTGGATGGTCGAAGACAAAGACTTGGAAGGGTTGATGAGGGCAAGTGGGATTGTTTTTATTAGTTTTAAAGAAACTGGAAGATGTAGTAAGGATATTAAGAGAGGAATCGAGTTAGGCGGAGAAAGTTTTACAAGTTGGAGAGATTTTATAGCAAGAGCATAATTTAAAGCCGAACATTAAAGCTTGGCGAAAGGTTTCATATGGGGCGCAGTTTTGTATGACCCAGAATCTTATTCTTTGAGGGTAGAATACTAGAATAGCTTTTACTAGAAGAGTTTTTTGACATACGCGTGTGGAGAAAAAAATAAAATTGATGGAAATGCATGGTAGGGGAAGAGAGTACTCGTATGTATGAAGGCATTGAAAGTGGATGCAGGATATACTGCTGGGAAATGGTCGTGTGATGAATAATGAGATAGATGGGAGAATGTTACGGATCAGTAGGGAAGAGTGATGGAAGTGAGGTGAGGAATTTTGGATGGCATGAAGGGTGAGGCATTAAAATACTTAGAGGGAAATATGAAGAGCCGATGAAATAAATGCAGGGAAAAGTCAGGTTAGTACGAGGGAAAGGTGTACAGAGATATGCAATGAGTTCGCAAAAACCAACTGAAACCCTCTCTTATCGTCAGCTTAAACCGCAGGGCAGTCAAATGGACACAGTGTTTGTTTGAAGATGACACGAGTTCGATTCATAAAAGCACTGAATCGCTCCCATATTCACACAAGTGGTGCGATTTTTCGGTCATAAAATATATCTGGTACATGTATCATACAAGCGGTACATTAGTGTACAGTATACTTTAGGAGCATACTTGTACAGTATATTGTAGAGTAGAGTACATTATATTTGTAGAGACCACAGGGAAAGAGTCTGGCCGCCCCGCTACCCTGATATGTGAATTTAGCACGCTGTACAGGTCTTACGTGGTATTAGATGAGCCCTACATTCCCTTATGAAACTAACCTTTGGCTTGAATACTGTGACTTTAATCGGTAAATTACATAAGTTAACACGAAAATTTTACACTGTAGGAGACTTATCACCTCCTTCCGGAATTGGATGACAAAGATGGTCTTAAAGGTAATTTTGGTTGGTTCGCTGAAAGCCATTGTTTATGGGAAAATTTGGATCGTGATTTTTCATGCGAATTATTCTGTGTTTGAATTGAATTTTAGCAGGCATATTTCATGGATATTTATTTCTTCATTTCGTCGTAACTTCTGCCTGCCTTAATGATGCACAAAAAGCTCAATCTCTTCCTGCCTCAAATACCGCATGTCCAACGTCGTATTAACATACCGCAACCTTTCGATGTACCCTTCAGCCATTTTCTCTGCCTTTTTCGGATTTCCCCTCGTAATTTCCTCTCTTCGCCCAGCATATTTGAAATTTCAGTGCTTTGTCATCCTCTCAGTCCAACTTGTATTCTCCATTCATCGACACACTCACATCCTAAAAGCCACCAATCTACCCTCATCCACTCGTCTCAAAAGATCAGATCTAAATATTCAGATAAAGCGCTATGCTTCATATTAAAAGACAACTGAAAAACGATCATTCTAGAACTATACGATCAGGGGAGGCCCAACGAATTAACGCAGAAGGGAAATCAAATAAATTGAAATCTTACAAGGCTCAAGGTTTGGAGTAGGCTATACAAAATTAACGAAAGAAAATCCAAATGAAGTTCTGGACAGTGAGCCGCCATGATAAATTTTCCCTGAACGGAGAAAACCTCTCATCGATACCTTTTGAATGATATTAATTTTCAATAGAAGGTATCTACGGGAGGATACGTTTGGTCAGAAAATTGAATTTTATCTGATAGATTAACAATAATTATTCCTCCAATGAAAACTTCTTGGTCTAATAATTAAATCAGATAATAACTGACAAAATCCTTCTAACAACAGCAATCATATTTTAGAAATTTTAGAAATATTTTATAGGAAATATTTTAGATATATTAATATATATTATTAAAAAGAAATACATTATAAATATATATTTTAGAAATTTTATATAAACGGCTCCTTTATCAGCAATCTATTATTGACTCTGTAATTATTTCAATCATGAAATCAGTGCAGAATTCTTAAGTTACTTCTATCGAATAACTCTGGTATTACAAAAGCTGTTTACACGAGCGAATAACAAAATATTTGGTGGCTTAGAGAATTAGAAAAAAAAATAATTTTTTGGTCCAAAAATAAAGAAAGAGGATGACACCTTCTCGTCGGCTTGCGGTTGTCTGCCAAAAGAAACAGCTCATTTGTTTCTCGTGACGTAATAAGGGCGGACTCTTGGAAGGAGAGCGTTAAAAGCACAAGAAAAAAAATTACGATCTCATTTTCGCCAATAAGTAAACACGCTGTGGACGCACTCTCAGTTTCTAAAAGGACATCTTAATCTACGGTCAGCGGCAATTGCCAACTAGGAAGTAGCCATCACTGGTCGATCGGAAGTAAATATTGGGGTACCCTCGACAAAGAAAGAAAGAGAGAGGGGGGGAGTTACGGAATCAGCGTGACTTTATTTTTTTACGATCGATATTTAATCAGTAAATTCACCAGTGACGGAAGAAGCAAGAGGTGATTTCAATGATAACGGAACTTTGAGTTATTTGGAATGAACTTTATTTATAAGTCTATATTAATGTTATCCCCTTGGAATTAGTCCACCGTTAGATATTATACACTTATACCAGCGCTTTTTTCAATCCTCTTAACACTTAGGGAATTCGATTTTTAGTATAGCTTTTAGCTTACTCAGAGAAGCGTTTTTAATCTCATATATATGCTTGTAAAACTTTTGCTTGTAAAAAAAATTGCTCTTTAAGATTCTCTTTAATTTTTGGAACAGAAAAATGTCACACGGGGCCGTGTCTGGTAAATACGGATGCAAGGACATCATTATAGAGCTGTTTCCGGCCAAAAATTCACGAAAAAGCAGTGAGAAGTGTGAGAGCAGGTGCATTATCGTGAAGGTGCCAAAGACATGAATTGTTTCGCCCAAAATATTCAAGTTTTTTCGTATTTCTTTCCAAAAATGGCGTGGAACTTGAAAGAATTACTCTCTATTGATCTTTTGACGTTGTAACTAGAATCAGAGTACACCATTTACTCATACTATGCGAAATCACAAAACTCCCGTTGCTTTTTGAACAGAACTCGTGGGAGGCAGTATAGAGTGGGGGCAAAGAAGGCCACCGATCAGGAGAAACAGTGACCAACGGCAAATGATACTGCTAGCATGGATCTGAGATGGATCATGAACCTTAAAACTTCTAAATGGAGGGCCCTTCTATATGGATATAAGATATGGAAAGCTTGGGAGTTGCTACCTAGTGTAAAGATTCCATATATGTTTCGGTGTCTAGGAACAAGTAACGTTATCAAGCCCTGATTTTATGACAAGGCCTGAAACTTCATAACTTTTAAATATTACGAAGCAGGAGGCAGTTCTCTCAAACATAACCAGAAATGAGCAACGACAGCTCGATTTAGAGTAAACCCTGTTGTGATATGCAAGGGTAGAACTCATTCTTAGGATGCGTGAAATTAACATGTTCAGGGTATGGGGAGCAGTCTACTTCACCAACTAGTTTCCTACAATGTTTTTCCAAAGAAAAATTCGCACTACCTGGTATTTAAAAAAAACAGTTTTCCTAAGCTAAATCACTCTGAATATTTTTAACTGGAACCCACTAGTTAGTAGCCGAGCTATTCATTTACTAGGATAAGGTATAATAATTATGGTAAATGAAAATTATAAATGGAACACCTCGAACTATATCCGCAGTATTAACGTTCAAAAATCTTATATAAGGTTCATCAAAGGCTTAATCGCCAAAGGATGTCACATTGAGCGCATAACTGCTCATTTTATTCACGAAGAGGTCAAGAGAATTTATTTTTCAAAATTTTCTTCACTTATAGCTATAGTAACCTCAGTTTAACCCGAATATCCATTTTCTTACAAATAGCTACTTTAAAAAAATCGAAAAAAACTATATTAAATTTTTTAGAGATTATGCCCGAAATACTATTTGCAGTTTTTTCCTCCTTTCTTGCAAATAGTTCCATAGAGAACACAACAATAAAAAGAAACTCTGAGTTTTCTTTATTGCTCTGAAATTAAAAAAGGACAAATGAAGTGTCATAAGTTGATAATTTAAATCGTGAATCTCCTCTCGACTTCAGTAAAAAGAATCATGCGGATGTCATATTCACAGTTCGTTATCATTAATTTAAGACAGCATAAAACCCGTAAGAAGGCCATAGAGACACAGATTTCAATAGAAAATACTTTTTTCACCATGCTACTAAAAACCGACTTTGGATATTATTGCAAGGCTGGATTTTTATAAAAGGTCTCCTCAAATACAAAAAACTATATCCCAATCAGAAAATCTTGGAAATATCAATTAGTTCTATTTAATTATTAAAATAATCCTTCCTTAAAAAACGAATCAATGATTCATTACTGCTGAAAATGATAGAATAAGTTGTTCACAGTTAATTTTAAACGAATTATGTCAATGCTACTATCGTAGAGATGAGAAAATAAATGTTGTCTGAAGGTTTATGAGATGTGGGAAGGCAAATAAGTCAAATTTAATGGATGGAAAGGAAATCAATTTACTATAAGTGATAGACGTGACAGGGGATGGGAGATTAATGTCGGAGGGAATTCAATTAAAAGGCAGAAAGGGCACTTATTATTATTTTAGCCGATCTCATAGTCCTAGAGGCTACCAGCTAATAATAAATTTTCTGGGAACATTTAAAATTTGGAAACCGAAAATATTACCGCGAAGTTTTGTGAGGGCAAAGTTTTATGATAATTTACCGCAACATAAATCTTCCATAATGTTATTGTTTTTTATTTCGATGGAAAATCTAAAAAAAAATTTTTTTTTTTTAATATTCGCTCCCCTGACTATTGTTCCTCTCCAACATCTCGTTCGACCATAAGAGACAAAAAAATCGAAAAACGTTTCCAACGCTCGGTTTCGGGTGTAAACGACGCAAAGTGCTTCGCGTAAAATCCCCCACGGTCTATTTTCGCGTCGGGATCATTGTTTGCTGCCCGCAAACTGCGTCGCAAATTTCCCCACCGCCGTTGTAGGAACCTGGGTAATTTCCAAGAGGAAAATTTCGAGAGACTCCCTCCGCAAAACTGTCAACCCCGCGCGCGTTCCAACCAACTTTCCTCCCCCCCCCCCCATCCAACCCTTCCCCTTACTCCTCCTCCCCCCTCACAACCGCCCTCCGCAAACGCGTATTGGGTGACCGTGACTCACGTGCCTTCGATCATAATAACTCGTCAAACCTTTTGGCGCCACTTCCAAAGGCGCGTGCCTTTCCGTTTACCGTCCTCAGGAAATCGATTAATAAACCACGCACAAAGGAGAGAAAACATCCCCGGCTCCTTCGGAGAAAATTATGGCGACGGGAAAAGGAAAATTTTAAATTGGACCGTTCGTGGGTATTTTTAGTTCTCCAAATCAATCACGGTGAGGCGGGAGTATTGAACGTCACCGAGTGGAGAAGGAACGTCATCAATCTTCTCTCGATCTTCATGTATAATAAGCCGTGGCAAAGGATCCAGAACGAATCTAAAATACTCCCAACCGAAAATCGGAGCGGTATTATTGCCGGAAGTATTTGACGCGAGACATGTAAAATATGTAGAAAATTAATGCATTACAAAATGGTCGAGATACTGTATAAGTGAGAGATCAAAGTGATTGAAATTGCTTGCAATTTTATATTGATCGGTTTGATTCCAAAATGTTGTCATGCACAGTGGAGGAGATAAAATGGACGGGAATGAAAACAAATGATTGAAGTCCTAGGCACGTTAGTGGAAGAGAGACGGCTGTCGAGTGCAATTCGAAGGGGCTATGATGCGTGGATGCATGAGATACTGGGAGGTAATGGGATGCTGGAAACGGTAATAGGGAGGATAAAGTTGAAAAAAACGATTCACCGGGAGGGAAAGAATAGGAATTTTATATTGAATCAAGGGAGATGGAAATTATGGTGAGCAACAAGGAGAGTTATTTTAATCTGTAGAATAAAGGTGGACGATATTTTGTGTCATTTTACTTAGGAATTACGAGGAGGGTTACGTGTAACACCATGGTCCATCATAAACCTACTATAAGTGCGTGTAAACTACTGCTAATAAAACATTGAAGAGGATCTAGATTTTTAAAACGTTATTACGATCAAATTTAGAGCGTATCTAGTTTTTTGGAGGAACTATGCTTTGAATCACTCACGGAGCGAAAGTTTAATTACGAATTACATCTCTGACATTATTTGGAAGGAGGTCTATTTGGCGATGATGTTGAGAAGGTATTGTTACCCCCCATAGTTCTATGGCAGGAGAAAATATGGCAATGAAATGAGAGGGATTAAGCGTAGAACAGACGAAATTAAGATGCAGTTTTTTTCCCACGAAGGATAAGTAATCAGCAATAAATGCAAAAACGTAGACGTCAACCATTCCAAATGTCACCGGTTAAAGCTTTCACCGCACTTCACTGATAGAGAATGTGTAGCAATGTGCTTCTGGGGCGGAAGAAATAAGAAATACGACAATGTATACAATATAATTTAGTTTGTTCCATAAATAAGTCAGTGCTTAAGGAGGTCCAAACTTGCCAAGAACTTGGGACTCCAACTCTCGAGATACCGAGCTCTTACCTCTTCAATAATATAGTATGAAAGCATTAGAACTAAGAGGTATTAGCCCCGAAGAAACCTTGTCCCATTTAACGAACCTAAGTATATGCAATGAAGAAGAAAAAGAGATTTTCTACAAGTTTTCTTCATTTTCTTGTGTACCGAATTAGTAATTATACATGAAAAAAAAATATATCTCTATAAATCGTAATTATTATTAGGAATCATTAATCAGTTGATCAGCATGCTCCAATCAACCACTTAACTAAGCAACTGAATAAAATATATAGAAGACTAGCTCATTTTTATACGAATAAAATTTAATAGAGTTATACTGATTGACCATTTAATCTGAAGAACTTGATCAAGTTGGCTAAGACTTATCGAAAAACGTATACGAGAAGAAAGTAGGTGCCTCGTGGTTGCTGGAGGAACTGGAATGCGTGCTCCTTAAATCACGATGAGGGGCAGTAAGAATAAAGGGTAATGAGAGTAAAGTTTATTTCTGACACCGAGAAGATTATTAGGAGTCTGGGTTATCGCAACACATTGGTACCATATGATAACGCAAAGAAATAGACACCAGGAACTAACCGATTAACAGAAAGATAACTGCGATGGAAAGGCAAGCATTTAATCAATCAAATTAATTAAATACTCGCTTTTACATCCGAGTATTTTCAATCTATTATTCAGTATCCCAGGAATGAATAGCAACATATCTAACAGAAATATCTTGTTAATATTTTTCTTTAGAAGAAAAAGGCTAAGCTAAATATTAAAATAGGCGGGGAAAGAATAGAGCAGGTAGAGCAGTTTACATATCTCGGAAGTGTTTTGGACCAATACGGTCAAAGTGGTAGGGACGTAAGGAGAAGAATTGCGCTAGGCAAGGAGGCTTTCTCAAGGAGGAGGGAGTTTATGACGGGGACGTTGAGTAGGGATGTTAAGACAAGACTCGTAAAAACTCTGATATGGAGCGTAGCTATGTACGGCGCGAAAACGTGGTCGCTGAAGCAGGAGGATAGGCGTAGATAGGAGACTTTGGAAATGTGGGTGTGGAGAAGAATGTAGAAGGTGAAATGGACCGAAAGGAAAACAAATGAGGAAGTACTAGAAATGGTGGGGGAGGATAGGGGTTTTTTGAGAGAAATCCTATGGAGGCAGGAAAAATGGATGAAAGGCGTATTGAGCGGTAGTAGAATGTTGAAGAGGGTAAGGGGAGAGGGGAGAATGTTGGGCAAGCGAGGTAAGGGTAGGAACAGGATAGGGATGTTGGACGGGATGAAGGGAGGAAAGAAGTACACCGAGATGAAGAGGGGCCTGATATAGATTAGTTTGCTAGGTGGGGAGTCACAAAATGTTTATTTGATAGTTGTGTCCATCCAAAAACCTACCTTAACCGGTAGATTACCTAATAATAATTTTTCTTTAAACATCTAATTAGTGCAACGTAATCCACCGAAAGGGTAAGGGTAGGGGTGATTCCACCCCAGACATGCAAAAGAGGGTTAAGTGTTACTTGCATTTTGGCTACCATAAATATGTCAAATGCTTTAATGGCATAATTAATTTTTTCAACAGGCACATGTACTACGGCACCTAAACCGTTTCTCTTTTCGAACAATTCCTATTTGCCCAAAACTGCATTATTAAAATCCCCTTACAACCTATGCCATACGCCTTCCTAGGAATAACAATTTGGCACTTGACTATAAAAATATCCACGCTGATGGACTTATGAGGTGAAATAAAAGGGAAGCGTCACACTTCACACAAAATAATTGCGGCCCAAGTAAGTCGGCACTTAGGGTCTTGCGTCTTGCCAAGTACATGGGAGCCAAGCTTCTAAGGAGCACTCTTACCCATTTAATGAGACACCCATATCAGTGGAAAAAATCTCAAAGAAACCTGGTTACATCAAATGGACTCGAGGAAGATGCAAAGAAAAATGAGGTTTTGCCCCCAATAAGCATGGTATCAAGTAAAGATTCTTGAGGACCACGTCGGCGCCACTTAAAGTGTTGTTAATCAAATAACTACAGCCTATGGCATGTTAATAAATATCCAAGAAAAATAACAAGAGTTAAAAATCCTGCATGATAAAACTACTAGGACTCTTTTAGTTTTATTGGCAGATGTGAGGACTGGTTTATCAGTAGTATTGGTGGTAATTTTTATTAGTAGTAATGAAAGAATTTATGTGTATATGAGCAAAAAACATATTCATAATATATTGGTAAATATATATATATATATATATATATATATATGTATAGATATATATTTATATATAGCTTATACGACTTAGTACTGGGTGAACTCTACCATCACCTACCAAACCGACCTTGGGGTTGACACACATACATATTCAAACACGAAATCCCGTCATATGGCGAAAAAATATTAAATAAGATATTTTCATAATAAATATTGAAAAATATAAATTAATTAATTATTATAAATTAAAATTAATATTAAATAAATATTTAATAATAATTTCATTAGTATAATAATATAGATATAAGGAAAATGGATAGGAAAACACATAAAAGTCGAACATAGGAGATCAGAACATATGAGGTGGGAAGGCGGAATCGAGCAGATCAAAAGTGCAAAAATGTTTCCTTGACCGGGACTTGAACACCGGATCTTTTGACTTACCGTCCTCATGTGTTCGTCCTTTAAATGTGTTCCTATCCATTTTCCTTATCTATTTCCATGTCCATGAATATATATATATATATGCATACATATATATATATATATATATATATTATGTATACATATATGTATGTATGTATGTATAATATATATATATATATATATATATATATATATATATATATATATATATATATATAACCATAAACACAGTAATCAATCCGAAGGTCGGTTTAGTAGGTGATGGTAGAGCTCACCCATGTACCAAGCCCAACGGCGTGTGAATATTCACACATCAGGGTAGGGGGGCCAGTTCCTTTCCCTGTGCCGGCTTATGGTTTCCCAGGAAGATCTGGTACCCGAAAAATCAACTAGCTTGGGTGGAGCTGTAGGTGCCCAAAGTGCCTTGCCCGGGAATCGTACCCGGGACCCTCCGGTCGGTAGTCCAACGCTCTACCCGCTAGACCACCGCGACCCGCATATATATATATATATATAAACCATAAACACAGTAATCAACCCGAAGGTCGGTTTAGTAGGTGATGGTAGAGCTCACCCGTGTACCAAGCCCGACGGCGTTTGAATATTCACACATCAGGGTAGGGGGGCCAGTTCCTTTCCCTGTGCCGGTTATGGTTTCCCAGGATATATATATATATATATATATATATATATATATATATATATATATATATATATATATACATATATACATATATACATATGTAATTACACACACACGCACAAAACCCGTGCCTACGTCTCAAATTTTTGCATGCATGCCTGGTGTTCAAACAACCCCCGCCACATGCTCTTTACTTGCGGGGTATTGCGTGAATGTAATTTTGAGAAACAGGTCATTTTGGCTTGAGCCCTTTATCCGCCCTTCCCACACGCCGGCCTTCCCTTCCCCTCTACGAATTTCTCGGATTCCTCTTCCGCTTTAGTCCCATTTGCTCAACGGCATTCTCCCTCTCTTTGCAGGATTGACTTCCGCTACCTGGCAGCCCCCAACTTGGCTAAGTCCGAGGTGCTCAAGATGTTGGAGGCGGAGGAACAGACGTGGCAAGGCCCAGGTGAGCGTCGGGGTGTATTGTCTCGGTGGGGGCCGGCGGGGGCGGGCCCTCCCCGGCCCCCTTCTTCGACGTCGTCCCCGAATCCGGGGCGAAAGTTGATGCCAGGAAGGGTCGAATGGCCGCCAAAAGCTAGCCACATTATTCAATCGCCGAAATTTTTCACCAGTAACCAAGGTAACGCAGTCGGTCGGGATTATCACTCTTTCGGTTATCCCACGGCACGATTGCAAGAAAAAGAATATTTAAAAAAAACGAAACGACTAAAATAAATAATGATTCCACAAACATGGAATTTTCATGAGTTCTCGCCAGCGATTGTTCTGTGCTCGCATTTTTTCGCGAGGATGTGTCTGTTTGTTTGTTTTATGTTATACCCAAAACGTGGCTCGGAAATGATATCGAACGTGAAAAATATCGCACGCAGCGAAGCCCAAGGAAATACGAAAACTGCTGGGTATCTCGTTCTTGGGTTGAGACAAGCAGTAGCAGTAGAACGTGCAAAAAAATTGAATCTAGGCCAAAATAAGTGAATTGTTTGAATTTTCTAGGTTAACAGGAAGCCGAATCATCGCATTTGGACTGAAGTGAAATTTAAAAAAAATAACTGAACCCAATGAACAACTTGTATTAGTATTACGGAAATTTAAAAATAATTCTTTTGTCAAATTAGAACAAAAAAGGAAACGTATTACTTTCCCTCGCCGCTATTGCGATGGCGAACTTCAACAGATCAGAAGTTCAAAAGAGATTTGATATGTTTCGTTACCAATATTGTTGGAATCCGTGTTCTTCTTAACATTTTAGCCCCCAAGGGAAAGAATAAAAGGAGAAACATATTGAGAATTCAATCTAACTACCCAGGATGATTATTTATCATCCTTAAGATGGTTAAGTGACTTGTAGCGCAACTGTATTACTTCACGAGGTCATTAAGTCTTCTGTATCGCAATTTGGATATTGACCAGCTTGAGTAAAACTTATAATGACGTAGTGATATATTTTTCTCCTTAAAGTCGATGGAGAATATTAAAGCTGAAAATTAAACCAATTTTTTCTTTCAGTCATTTAAAATTCGTGAAGTTTGATGGAAATTAATCAGATCTGAATTACTTTATTGGCATAAAGTAGTCTGCAGTAGTTTTGGGTTGTGTGTTTTTTTATAGAAACTTTATTACATTATAGAGAATGGTTTAACAACTCTGATAACTGTACGCATCACTATAGTCAAGGAAAATAAACGGCATACTTGTATATTTACGATAGTGTGATGAACCCTGATGAAAAAAACGATCTTATACTGCTTGTAAATGTTGGATTGAGACGTATTCTGTGTGAGAATAGTTGACTAGTAATTAGGATTACCTAGGCGATGATTCAGATGCGGAGATTCAGATGTGGTTCAGATACGGAGGGGGCGGGGGTTTAACATGTAATTTTTAAGGAGAAAAATTGGAATCAACCTTGCCAACCAAATCCGCGATCCCTCGACATCATTGACAAGCTCACGCCATCCCGCCGCCCTCGGAAGGCGCAAGTTGACGGGCTTCGCTGCGTGCACGACTCCTCCACACTGATGTATTTATTTATATGCTCATCGCCGAGAGCGAAACTAAGCAAGTGTTCCCGAGGCGATTTCGAAAAGCTTCAGATTCCGGGGAGATCGGGAGATTCGAGACAAGACTTGGCCGTTGGTCCGATCACTCAGGATTTTCTGCTCCCACGAATGCAGAAAAAAAATGCCACGAAACAGGTGAACGGAAGTCAACGGCCGCGGAGAAGTCTCGCATGCGCCAAGCAAGACCGAGTAGTTAAGGATATATGGGACGAGAAAAGTATCCCGAGACTTTTTGGCTTAAGATTATTCGTCAAGGACTCCGATAGGCGCATCAAGTTTTCCGTAAACACCCAACTCCACAAGTTTTTGGAGAAATCTTAAATTTAAATACCCAGATCTGCCTTTAAGATTCAACATAAAAATATTTTAACACTCGTAAGACTATGCGGATATATGGGTATTCTTAATTAATTCATTTTGAATTTTTCTCGTTTTTTTTGGTCGCAACACGTGAGGTTGTGTTTAATTAATTTTGATAGGGATAATAAATGCTCCATGTGTGGAACGTTTTGTTTGTATATACGTGTGCATTTTCTGGAATCCATAATTTCATCTTTCTCGTAAATAGATTTTCAGTATTTTAATTTCTTCTCAATATCAACTGGTGGCTTGAGTCACGGGGATAAAAATAATTTGCATTCATTCAAACAGCGATTCGTAATCAGTTTCCCGCTGGCTGGCAGATTGAATGAAAGGGAAATTGGGGTAAATAAAATGTGGCTCTTATATTTTTTTCAATTCGCCATTCGTTTCCCACGCTTACGTCAGACCCGACAAGACGAGACCAAGACGCGGGAGTGTGACAGGAGGAATTTTGGACACCATCCGTTGAATGAAATATCCACGGAGAATTATTAAGTTTCTCTTGAAAAGGAACGACAGTTGACAGCATATCCTTCCTGTCAAAATTGTCGACGGTTTTAAACTTGGGTTTCGTTGCGACCGCAAAACCGTGCCGGTGGCGAAACAGAATTTTTTTAAAAATCTATCGGAATCTATTTCTCTCATTTCATCTCATTGGACTAATCTGCCGATTACTTCTGCCTTCCTAGTAATCCACACGTTATTAGGATTAAAAATCAATTTGTCCTAAGTCTTTATAATAAATTTGCGAATTCGATCAGATACCAGTAAGAGGAAAACACTCTTCCCCCGCTGGAAGGATTCCCGTTTGCTGACAATTATTACATATTTCGTCCGATTAATTTTAAGACGACGCGGAAAGAGAATATCAAAATTTTTCCGTATAAAATTCACCGACCATTCAAATTGACAGAATTTTAAAAATAAATGTTTGAATGAATTGATCATCTCTTTGTAATACACTTGTCTGATTTACATGTAATGGACCTTTGTTTCGGACGTTTCCTGATGATCTTCTCATATTTTTTTTAACGGAATTAAAATTTTAAGTACGAATTTCAGAACATGTTGATTATTCTCAAAGTAATGGTGTTAGACGGCCACTGAAATCGTCCCTGCGTAGGCTGTTCCGGGATGTCTGTCTCGGATTTTTTCATGCCGTCCTAACTCAAAATGAATTGTCAGGCAAGAATAATTGTATTCTCATTTTCCCACGGCATAATTCATCTCCAACCGGCTTTTCTTCTTTCTTTCGCCTGGCCGACTCTACATTTTGAGTCACCCTTTATTTTAAATAGTATCTCCCTTTCTATCTCTCTCTCTCTCTGATTTCATTGACTATATTCATAGCCCTTTGGAGAAACGTCCCATGCTTGGAAGTGAGTCCCATTTTCGCTCACTCACAACTATTTCAGTCTAAATTGCACGGTTTGCGATCGCAATGCCAACACCGATTTGGAACCTGAAGTCTTTTATAGCGGCGCTAAGTAGGAACACTTGCTTTGGTCAGTTTTCTTTGGAGCGCTTTGCCTGCGCGCTCACTCATTCTCTCTATCTCTCTCTGCTCTCCTTCCCACAATCCAAAAAGAAGGAAAGAAAAAAAAGTCCTCGACTAACTGCTGCGGTGTACCTGCCTCTTTTGTTCACTGTGATGATCACGTGGTGTGCTCCCCGATGTTTTGAACTGGTTTCACGCCGAAACGTGAGGCGGACCCTAAAATGTTACGTGTGTGTTTTGTCAGCGCTTGTACGCGCGTGTTTTTCCAATGGTTGCTGTTGCTTTCGAATGTTTTTGTGTTTGGTTGTCCTTTCGTCAGTGAGATACTTAAAGCGATGATGTGGCTTTTAGAGCTTTGGAAGTTTTGTGTGATCCGACAGCCAATACCAGCAAAGGGGAGGTAGAAGAGCTTATATCGACATCTCGATCTCCAAAGGAGAACGTTAGCGGAGCACAAGATCTATTCCAAAAGTAGTTACACAGAGGCGATTAAAAAAATAATTATTGCCAGAATTGATACATTTAATCAAAACGTCATGGCGTTGGCCAAACAAACCAATTCAGTGAGGAAGTCATGGAATCAGTAAGGTTTGCTGATGATCAAACTTTAGTTTTTCAGTCAGCCAAGGGGTTGCTAGCATTGCTGAGTGAATTAGAAATTCAGTGCGATAAATATGTATATATAAATTAAATGTAAACAAAAACAAGGTAATGTGGTTATGGAGAAAGGGAAGAACTGGGTCAAATATCACGAAAAGAGGTCATAATTTTGAGCAGGTGGAACAGTTCACCAATCTCGTAAGTATTCAAGACCAAAATGGTCCAAGTATGAGACGAAGCATTACGTCGGGAAAAGAACTGTCACGAAGAGAATAGAATCAATGACAGAGACGTTGATTCAGGAGGTTAAGAAAAGGAACGTCAAAACTTTAATATGGAACATGGTGTTCCACTGCGCGGCGCCACGGAAACATGGTCACTGAAACAAGATAATAGGCGTAGATAGAAGGCTTCTGAAATGTGGTTGTCGAGAAGAATTAAGAAGTCTAAGTGAACAGAAATGAAAACAAATAAGGAGGCGTGTGCTGCGGAAGGAGAGAAGAATGCCCAGAGAAATGCAAGAAGACGTAAAAATTTGAGTGCTTTTTATATGTATTCAGGTACATATATAACCGTAAGAGTGTTATCGCCGTTTGGCGGGTTATCATGTTCGAATGTGCATCTGGCCATTACGGCTCATTTCCTTCTTTTAACTATGCGTGCTTTTGAACGCAATGTATGCAATCTTTATTGCATTGTATGACTCCTTTCCTTATCATGCTTCGTCCTTGTGTGTTCGTATTTTCCCCTGGCTTTGGGTGAAATAGCTCCCGAACGCCATCTTTTGGCCGAAGAATCGGGGAGCTTGGTTGCATAAATCTCCCGTGGATTTTAGTGTTAATTACGTCTTTCTTGATAGCTAAATGCACCGTCTCGGTAGGTCTCCAGTTCGCATCCCGGTCGAGGAAAATGCTTTCTGCTTGGTATCCATTCCCTTTCCACCTTTCTCACTAGCCTTTTGTTCGTCGTCTATAAGTGTTTATATCACTTTTCCCCATATTAATATACAGATATATATGTATGCATGTGTGTATATATACATATATACACACATGCTAGCACAAGTCTCTCCGCGTCCGTCTTCCTCCGTCCTAAGTCACGTGCTTCCCGAAGCGCGTGCATTACATTACCGCGACGAGACCTGCATGCAAATACCTAACTAGATGTGACTTGCTCCGGATCGGCCACGAAAGTCCTTTTAAAGCGCGCTGTCCGAACAAAAAGTAGTTCGAGGAGAGATGAGAATTTTCAAAGGGTCGACCTAAGCCCTACTAGAATTCTTATCAATCATTTTTCCATGGGAATCCATAGAAAACAGTCGTAGTTTCCATGGAATTCCAATTTTTTGGCTGTAGAGGAAATTATACCATTTCCATTGAGTTATCCAGGAGGAAAGTCCTCAGATGCGGGTCGAAATTTTTTCGGCACTGAAAAGGAAAATCGACGCATTGGATTGGAAGAGTGTAGTTATTCAAATTCCCAGGTATGATCAAATATTAATCCTGTTCACTTCCGTGTAGCCTGCCTTAGAAGAGTGAAGAGCATTTGTTTTCAACTTTTTTTATTTTTCGATGGCACAAGAATCAAAATAAAGGTTTCGCATTTAGTCACCATTCTTTGCGTCCTTGAGTGAAAATATTTGTCATTCACGACTTGTGCACTTAAAATTTGCACCTTAAAGGTAAAAAAAAAATATTCCCTAAATTTTATCACGAATTGACTTAATTTTATTTTATTAAAAAATAATTGGACAAAAATTATCACGCGATCAGAGAAAAAATAAAGATACACGTTTCATCTCATTGCTCCTGGCACTGAAAACAAAATAGGTAAACAAAATAATTTTTTTAAAAAACCCATAAAGCATTGAATTTATTCTAAGGATATAATTTTGGAGACGAGAGGGTTCTATTTGTTGAATTTTTTCGGTTTTCTCTTTTTTTTTGTTACTACAGGTTTAACTTCTTGTTCTACTTCACGTCTTATTTTTTTCACAGTTTATCAACTCAAGCTTACTTGTGCAATGAGATGGTACTCCTAACGATACTCAGTATCCTTCGTCGTTAATTAAAACACTAATTCGAAAAGTGATAGTTTTTGGGTAGGAAACGTAAGGATAATGGGGTATTCTTTGCAAAAACCATAATGAGTACAATCAGGACTCGAGATATCGAACGATAATACGTGCGATTCACGAAAGAGACGAACGAATTCTATTCAATTTTCACGCGAGCACCGCTGGTCTATTTAAAAAGGGTTGAATCACCCACAGCGGAATGCCGTAAACATAGCGATAGAGAGAGGAGAGTATGGATGGCCAAATTGACCTCACCGAGTACGCCCAAGACATTCAGAATAGAATGTTTTCGTGGCACGGCGTCTCATCGAGCTCATTTGTCACTGTTAACCTCGTCCTCTCCTTCGAAAAGTCCTCCATTCCCCCACTTCTCGCCCACCTTTCATTCTAGAACGAACGGCACCCCAGAGTCCGAACCCCCCTTTACCACTTCCCTCAATCCCTCAACTCACCGCTCCCTTCACCAACGTTCAGACTCGTTCAGAAAATACGACACCGGAAGGACTTCAGGTCGACTCTATTCTGAAGACGTTAATCATTCTCCCGCCAAAAAGGCGTTCGTGTTAGGTGCACGAATGCATATAAAACTTGGCTTTTTCTTTTTATACGTCCTGAGCCTGAACGCGGCTGACCGAATGCCACTGGTCTTAAGGACTTAACAGCGACGTGAACTCTGTCTTATCCTGCTGAAACGACCTTCAGATTTATTGCCACGTGATTCACTAAAACAATATCGAATCGCGACAATTAATTTTAATTTTTTAAATGTTTTTAAAAGTTGTAATGATAAACTGAGTAGCGTATCAAAATTAGTAGAAGAGCTAAGCTGGGAATTGCTCACGAAGAGAGGGTTAAATCACAGATTAATACCCTTATCTTGCATAAATGGAAAGGAGATCTGTTTAGCGATGGTGTTGAAATATGTATTATTAGCCCCCCTGTACTACGGTAGAAGAAATCATGTAAACAAAATTCAAGAGAATAAGTGTAAAACAGGCATATTTAAGATGTCATTTTTCTCATGAAAGATAAGCGATCGGAAAAACGTTGTTAATTAACCGCGCTGGGCTTAAATGAGTATTTAAAAAAAAGTATTTTGGCTCAAAAGTAGTCTGGTGAGTAATCACCCCCTGCCTTACACCCTAACGGAACCTGTAAGCCACTATAATATGTATTTAATATAATAATTTACGTCACTCCGCGCTTGGCTGGGCGGTTTGGCGTTTGCATGAATTACACAGGCCAACAGTGTTTTTGGTGCCGGAGCTTGATGCTGATTTAAAGAACAATTGGGGTGCTGAATCCAATTATGACACTAGTTTTTTCCTATCAGCTATAGTTTTCAAGATATAGATATGTTGTTACTTACGTAAAAAATCTTCTACATGATGATATGGGAATATTATATTAATAACACAGGCCAACAGTGGTTTTGGTGCCGGAGCTTTTAATGCTGATTTAAATAACAATTGGGGTGCTGAATCCAATTATGACACTAGTTTTTTCCTATCAGCTATAGTTTTCAAGATATAGATATGTTGTTACTTACGTAAAAAAATCTTCTACATGATGATATGGGAATATTATATTAATAATTATCTCATTGGCCTACAATTGACAGTTTATTGAAAATAAAAGGAACACCGCAGAGTGGTTATAAATTAGTATACTTATAGATTTATTTAACTTTGAAAATTATTTTCTGGAATATATCAAATATTAAAACAACTAATCGTAATATGTGCCATATCTAAAAAAGTAGAGCTGTTAAATAAAAACGGATTTCATATTTGGATTCAGCTCTACAAATATAGTTAAAATCATCACAAAGATTCCCGGCACCAAAAAAAAATTTTTTTTGTAGGCCTGTGTTATCAATCCGAGGTTTGCGGCAGGTCTGAAATATGACGTATATCCTGTTCCCCAACAATATCTTCATTCCCTCATAGCTCCTTGCAAATATATTTTCCATTACTTACTTCTCATAGCATAACATCCTTGACCCTAGTTGATATTTGTAGTTGTTTCGTCTGATGGGTGAAATCATAAACATTCAACGACTAGCATTTACCGTTGCAGCTACCTTCAAATATATAATGGGAGAAAATGGGAGTCCCTAGTTTGGTCGCTGGATCCGCAATCCTCCTCCATAATTCTCAAAGTTACACAAGAGTGGGGATTCAGCAATTTGATCCCTTATATCCTTGTGGGCCTAGATAAGGGGAAAGGGGGCCAAATTGTGTCACGTCCCTCCCCAACCCTTGATCGTCACACCTGGCGCTGCCAGTGTATTCTCCAGATGTCCCTTCATATCTTCATTTTGGTTGACGCGAAGGAATGACAGGACTTATAAGTGGTAGGCGTTGGGGCGAGAAACATCAGTCTGGGGACGTTAAATGGCCACCCACGCCGGTTGAATTAATGATTCGCTCCGTCAAGTTGAGGAAAAAAATTAATTTTCTCATATATCATAACTTTTCGAGATTGAATAAAACGCATTGTAAATTTAAATTTAATTGAATGCATTTATACACATGTTAAACGAGATTTTGAACAGAAATGGATATTTAAGATGGCAAGAGGTTTGAAACTATTCCGTGATTGTGTTTAAACTGTTATGAACTGGAGAACTCAGAAGATTTGCCATGGCCACGAAAGAAACATTATTGTTACGAAGTTAATTTCTGGAAGGTGAAAATCGTATATGTTACTTTCTGCTCGAATCTCAGTAAAATGTTTCTACGGTCTATGTTAATATATTTATCAGGGTCGAAGCGTGTTGCGCACAGAGAAAATTTTTAACAAATTTTACGCAATCGGTAACGAGGCAATCGTTGAATTTCTGGAGTTTACTAGAAAACAAATGAGGTTGGATACGCGTAATGGTAAGTGATTTGAATTTTACTGTAAAATTAACATTACGTCGCAGAGCCGTCACCCATTTCTTACAAAGCAACAAGTCAT
Source organism: Hetaerina titia (assembly GCA_037158775.1). Classification (NCBI taxonomy): domain Eukaryota; kingdom Metazoa; phylum Arthropoda; class Insecta; order Odonata; family Calopterygidae; genus Hetaerina; species Hetaerina titia. The sequence continues at coordinate 71,517,938 of CM073774.1, read as the reverse complement.
GTTTAAAGTCCGCGCAGACTGCTCTTCATACAAGGGTAACCTGATGAAAGTAAATGATTCACGAAATTTCCCTTTTTCAGCGTTAAGGAAAAATTTTAAGTTAATGCTTTCGAAAAACTTTTCAGAAGATGAAAAATAAGTTTTTAGTGTCACAAAGCAACATTTAAAAGCGAAAAAATAATTTACCTTGATCGGGATCCGAATACGAAGGTACCCAATATTATAAGAGCCCCGCCACCTTCAAAGTTCGACAAAAAAATAGGTAATTTTTTTTTGAACAAACGATTATATTTTGTAAACAATTACACATTCCTTCACCTTAGGATCCTCGCCACTTTGCTCGGTAACCCCAATCGGTTCGTCTGCGTTCGAAAATAAAAATAGGCTCAAGTGAACGAGTTAGTTCCCTATATCCATGTCGGACGGAGAACAAGGAGAAGGTGATACGTGAGAATCATTTAAGGCCATGGAGACGGAGAGTCTGCGAAAGAGGACCGACCACTTCGGAGCAGATGTTGGGTTGAGTCATCCACACCATTGTGACCACCGCGTTGTGGGAACAGTTTCAGGATTTTTGTGCGCTGATGCTAGCACGGCGCGCTTTCATACACTATTCTCGTAGCATTACATCAACATCGGCGAGCCAACTTGAAGTTTGTCTTGCGGGGGTCTAGGAAAATAAAATTACGCACAGAATGCCTTGTCTCTCTCCTATCCTGATCATTTTGTTCCCAAATCTTTTCTTTCCCCTTTCCCACTTCCATTATGATAACTATCCTTCTCTCTCTCCCCTCCTCCCCCCGTCCCGAAAGAAACGTCTTTTCAAGTCCTCCACTCAAAATTCACTTAAGATTTCATGCATGTTCAGTATGCGGTTTCGTCGTTTCCCAAAAAAGTTTTTTTCTTCATCGTCGAGCAGCAGTTTTCTTTTTTTTTATTATTTCCCTCACCTCTTTCTTCGGTCCGTGCGTTTCTTTTGTTCTTTACCGCCGTTCGGATCTCATTTGAACAAAAGAATTTCGCATTCGTCTTCTCCGGTCACACCAAAGTTAATCCATGGATTCTTCATTTGCCTTCATTTTTGTGAAATAGATTTTTGAAAATATTGTCTTCAGCGATGAAATAACAATTTTCACTAGTTTCATATTATCTACATCTACATCTCGTACTAAATACCCCGCAAGGCGCCGCAAGGGCGTGTGGCGGGGGGTGTTAGAGCACCACACGTAATTAAGAAAAAAAATTACATAATAATAAAATAGTTATGGTAAATGTACAATGAACTTAGTTACGGTCGTGAATCAATGTAAACAAAAAAAAGGCCGAGAGCGTAAACTTTTAAAATAATTGAAAAAAAGAGTTTTTGATCGACACTGACAGAGAAGGGGTCGGTTAATAGTAGGTCTTATCAGGTCATTAATTACAGGAAACGGGGACTAAAATGAACATTACTTAATTTTCGGGAGGAGAATTGGGATACTAGTTCACCACTCCGAAGATCAGCATTTATTTATATTATTTTAAAACATTATTCGTATGCAGCAATAGCGCCAATTTACAGTGAAAAATATAACAAAAAAATGGAAGAGGACAAAAGACAATAACAACGAGCATAACAATAACAACGAGAACCGAGCATGGACCTGGGAAATATATAATTTGTTGAAAGGTGGGATAAAGCTTGGGTTGTGAAATTGTGGCATGATAAATAAAAAGGATGGACAGTGTGAGGGAGTGAATTTAGAAGGGAGGAGAGGCGAAATAGTAATGGTGAGGGCATGGTGAGAGATACCCTTGGAATAGGAAGATGAAGTAGGGAGTGGGTGCGGTTGGATCGAGTTGGTATCCTGAAGTTGAAGAGAGAGAGAGCAGTTTCGGGGCAATCAATAGTCGAGTTCAGGGTGTTGTGGGGGAGTTTTAAATCAGCCTTAAGTCTGCGGATTTGGGGACTAGAAGACAGAACAGCATTTGAGGACATATTGCGGAAATATGGGACTCGGTGTTTGACTATTTTGGCAAAGAAATGAGAGATACAATCGAGGGATTTTAAATTAGTTGGAGCTGAGGTGGACCATGGTATTCATGAACCCTGGCAGTGGTATATTTATACTTGAATGATTGTAATGTTGATCAGTGCAGTACGCCGCCCTTCGAATGGAAAGTTAAATTATAAAAATTCTCTTAAATCCTCTTCAAGAGCTAGATTTATCACAACTCCTCCTCCTTTCCCGAAAAATACTGCCCATACCAATTTATTCACTTAATTATAATGGCAAAAAATAGGTTTTTTAACCAAATTAAAATGAGAGCAAGACCAGGAGCCTAACTGATGGAAAAAGGTAGATTAAGTTCATCCCATTTTATCCTTTCCAACTCTTTGTGGGTGCGACTTTTTTTCGGTCCACTTTGGGGAACAGAATTTGCATGACAATCGCAGATCTTAGTTAACGCGTGGTGTAGAAGATGATCTCATCAGACGACACCATCTCCGGGCGATGGAGCCGCCGACTAACTCCAGGGCGAGACTGGAATAATCAAACCAAGATCAACAGGTTTTCTCGCAGCTGGTCACAAGCAATGGACGCCAGTTGCGGTGCAAACGCCAGCCTGTGCAAGGTTGTTAATTGGTATGATTTGTTATCATATCCCACCATGTGCAACCCTTCGCTTTCCTCTCGTGTTTTCCCTACAAAACACCAATCCCCTGGAAAGTTGAAACTATGGGAACGGTCGGAGATCACATTACGGATTGACACCTTAAAATCGTACAATTTTAATTCATTAAAACTGAACCCAACCAAAACAACCGAACCGAAACAAAAACAACTCACTTCAATATTTCGATGGTCCTAGCTAACTTCATCAGGGTACGAGGAGTTTGTTCATATCTTCACTTAAGTTGCCTGTAACCAACTCCTGATTCTAGGTAAACCTTAAAAATTAAATAGGCCCGCAAATAAATTTGTCTTTTTTTCATTTGAGTGAAGAATTGAAACTTGCTTAATTTTGGGAAGGAAAAACGAGCAACATTTCCTCTTAAAAATATAGTATTACGTTACAGAGGGTATTTAATAAATACAATTTTAAAAATATACTTTAGTAACGACATCATAGTCTTGTAAAATATATTTTCACTTGGATACTCAAGTGTTTTGGTTCCTTTCGCAATAATAATGAAGGGGTTCTACGAAGTCAGACCAGCAACAGTTACGGACCTCTTGACTGTTGATGCGTCTAAAAGGAGATTGGAACGTCGTTTCCATCATAATCTGGAACACAATCCCGGCAGAGTCAAGAGAGGGACAGAAAGACAGATGTTCATATCATCATCTCGATTCCACTTACGAAAAACAGATCTTCAGCGCTACCTACTTGGATTGAACATGCTCGCGTCTTCCCCCTTCCATTCACCAAGAATGAAGAGCCAATCTACTCTAATGACCGCAAGGAGAACAAATTCAATCGGCCTCGTCCGTCACACCCCTGCAGGAATTTTTCCCTTCATTCGCGAGGGAGGTCTTGGCACATTTTTTCTAAGCTAATTTCCGCCCCGTGTGGGAGAGGAGGAGGGTGAGTCCCTTGGGATTCCTCCTCGGGAGATATATCTGCTTGACTGAGATTTATACGTCCGTGAGTCCATTCGCTTCGTCTCCCAGGTCATCTCTTTCCTCCTCCCGCAGATGTCCCGGCATTTCCATCGCCCAACCACCTCCGCCTCAAAGTCGTCCTATCCAACCTCGCACATAATCTTCCCAGGTCTTCGGCGCGCCCGCCAGGCTTTTAAAAACCGTTCTCTTCCGCCCCCTCTGTCTCTCTCTCTCTCCCTTCTCCACCATCTCTCGCCCACCAAAGAGCACCGCCCACCGACTCTCATCCATCTACCTCCTTATCCCTCCTTCATCGACCCCTCTATCTCCTTCCTCGAGATCTTCACTTGGCTCTCCTCCATCACCTCTCAACGAACACTCCGGACTGTAATAGTACCAGCTTGAACCGTCCATGAAAGCGCGCGCCCCATTCGACGACACACGGCATAATTTAATCAAAATGACTTCATACTTCAAATTCACTTTGCAAAAGCTGCTCGGAATTTTCTCATTGCGCACTTAAGAGTACGAATGCGTGATATAACAAACACATTTGACAAGAGGCGTGCAGTTTTGGATATTGCTCTTACGTCTAGAGTAACGTCGAATTATTGATATTTTCAGCAAGTAGTCGGTCGTGACTGTGATTTTTGGACATTTATTATGAGTTTCGCGGAGAATTCGCAAGAGTTTTCACTGAAGGGGATCTAAAAAGTGAATAAATATTTGATGACTGCGCAAATTTAAATTTCCGCAAAGGTGTATATGTCTTTTTATCCATCAAGCGAAGTGTCAGTTGCAAAACCAAAGCATATAATCCATTTCTTATTTGAGTTTATCGATACAAGCCCCTAATATCGCCACTGTTTCTATTTTTTGCCAAGAGAAGGTCACAGGACAGAGTGATTATCGATGGCATTTACGAATTCATCCAACGTTTCCTGGGTAACAAATTAATTCGGCAGATAAACTATTGGAAAGAGCCTGTCATTCGGCTTCCTAATAGTTTCTTTAGAGTATTCATAACGCTGGTATTCAGCACTGAAATGACGTGTTAGAATCTCAAAACGTATGGTGCACTACAAAGTATGTTCTACTTTACGATGCATGGAATCGGGTGCAATACTGAGATACTATGCGTGTATCATTTTAAAACTGAACCTAACAAATTAAGAATTTCAAGGTAGTTCAGTCAATTACTCAAGCTTCGAAATTTATAGGGCTATAAATTAGTTTCTCAGGCTCTTCCAGGATTTTAAGACAATCCATCAAACATTCTACTTGATATTTATATACCAAAGTTGAAAAACATTCTGAAAATCTTAATATAAATTTTACAGCACACGAAAACAAAAAAAATACAGGATAAAAATAGATAAAATGTTTAAGATACTTTTTTGGGAACTATCATCCGTTCTCCTGCGGGAGAGTAATGGCGACAAAAGGGAGTATATATAGTTTTCTGAGCAATAGAGAAATATAATGCAACCATTTCAGAGAGTAAAAATCATTCGCCTTGACACATAGCGGGTGACTCCGTTAAAGTTACTGTTACAGTTTCTTGAAATTTGCAATAGAGAAATAATTTACTCATACAATATCCGAGAGTAAATAATTTCTCCAAATCTCGATTTGAGTAACATTATGAATGGTGGACTAACGAGGACCATTGAGGAATATCTGTGAGGTTCACAAAAGAATTGACGGGGTTTTTTATTCATTGCATGAAAATATTTTTTTCTCATTACTCCAGAGGAGTAAATATATAGTTTCAGTTGCAAAAAAAACACAATTCGCGAACTCAGGAATGATCCAACTTTTAAAACTTATCTAGCTCATTCAGTTAAATAAAAGACAGGTAGATAAATATGTGTTTTCTTTCGCTGGACAAATCTGGTCGGAATTTCCACAAGCTAAGAAAGACAGATCGAAGATAACTTTTTCCGAAGATATTTTATTACATTTTTTCCGAACGAGTCGCATGCATAGATAATATGAAAGAACACGGTAGAAGCGCTCACAGACATATATTGTTCACCATATAAAATACGTGTATTTAGGAAAATTCAAACCAACAAATAAATATATGAGCACACAACTTGTAAGCGTTTTTTTTATTGCGACAGCTCCTTGGCGTGAAAGTAGCCGATATTAATTTTGTATTAGTCGATAAAACGATAAGAATCGAAAAAATCCGGATAGCTAAACATTCTGTATTACCAATTAAATGCTCTACAGTTTAGCAAAGAGTACCTTTTTTTGACACGAATGAGGTCACAATGGCTTTGATAAGACGTGTGATGAGAGAACACCCCAATTATCAATATCAGAAATTGAAACTGTACGAGTTTGAGCACTGGATTTATCTGTATTTTTTCTCCGACAAGGGAGTTTCATTGGCAGAGGAAATCGAGATCTAATCTATCGGATTATTTATTTTTTATACTTTTTTATATTTTTTATACTTCTTTTTATATTTTTTTAGACTTTTTATTATTTATACTTGCCACCACGAGTTTCCCCAATGAAATGCCAATCGTAACAGAGATCCAGTAGCAAAGCTCATTCATAAACCAATTAGTGTGGAGAAGCATTATAGTAAATCTATATTCTGGATGAGAAGTGCGGAAGAAGTGACAAAAAAGTCGACAAATGAGACCCAACTAAGGGCAATGACGTCTTCTAGTTCGTTGTAGCATGTTTTGGAGAATAGCAGGGAGTTGGAGGAAAAAACGCTAGCAATTTAGTTATTTGACGACATGACTTCGAGGGATTTTTTCGAGATATTATCGATGGAATCTTTCGAGACAATCCCAACATTGTACCTCAATTAATCGAAGTCCTTTTTTACCACTCCTAATTCCGCGCCGCCAACTTCCCTTCGCCTTTTCTATTTCGATCCTTCCTCGAACCCCACTCTTCCCAGAAACCCCTTTATGTCGTCTGAGGGTTTTACCTTAATCCCAATCTCATTTTGAAAATGCGGAGAAAAATCATGGGGATTTCACTCACGCGCCATCCTCGTCTCCATTTGACCCAGATTGCGGTCCAATTTGACCAACTCCGAGGGTAAACACGAGCGCTATGCCATTCCATCGGAACTCACACCCGTCGCTTTTTTTGTTCGTGTTTTCTAAAACGTCCCCTGAGGAATGTCGTCTCCCCTCTCCCAGACGCCATCATCACCATTGCCACCACGAGAAAGAGGACGAAGAATTCCAGAAGGGACGTTTCCACCAATGTGAGGCACTTGCATTATTGTGCCGGAAGGTCTCAATCGCCATCTTGGAGAGCGACTGGCTCAATGCAGCTGTTTAAAATAGCTTAAGGATCTTCCTTAAATTACGTAAGGAATTTATTTTTTTTTCGTACTTCCTTCTCCCCTCCTCTCAGGTGATTATCAGTGATATCATAAAAAATACCTTTTCCAAAGAAGGAATCGCATTGAAGTTTGAAGGATTCTACCACGATGACGGACAGATCACTTAAATTTCACCATTTTGTCGAAAATAAACGAAATTCATCAGATATCTTTTGATTTCAATGATATTAAAATACAAACTACATGAAATGATACAGACATTTCGAAATTATTTTAAAATATTTAATGATTTTCAAGCTACAGTTAAATGTATAATAATCTGTAATGCGATTTATTAAGTTTCCAAAGATTATTAAATATTTTTCTATAAAATTGGCTGAATTAAAATAATGATAAACCTTACGCAAGAGTCTCCAAAAGTTTCATCCACCCCTCTTTACGAAGACGTTCAGACGGATGATCCGTTCCTATCGTCCGTTACAGAAATGAGATACGAACCACTTCTGTCGCATTCCTCATTAATATGAATCACCTTTTATAAAAATTAAAATAATATTAAATTAAATTTTCTCCAAGTTTTGAAAAAAATTTCTCCAAATTCCTGAGGTAATCTAAATTTAAACTACTGATTTCAGAGTTGACAAAAATAACTGAAACGAATGATTTTTCCCATCCCAGAGAATATTTCTGAAGGTATTTCGAGCAGAAGATCAGGAAGAATACAAATATTTTCTCTGCTCCGGTGAAATCACGGGAACAATATTCAGATACATTCTCATTTCTGGAACTGAACAGAGACTACAAAGTTGTTTTCCGCGATGCCCTTTTGAAAACACGCCACATCATCGTGGACGGGTACCGAATGCTATTTCGGAAGCCCTCTTAAATCTTCAGAACGCCTTTTAAAAACGCTTGAATAATTATCACCGAGGAGAATAAACACACGGGAGATGACACTTGCAACACTGAGGACACGATCCAAAAATCCTACGCACACTCGGGGTTGTAGCCTTTTCCAAAACCCTCGAACGTCGGTCTGCTCGGGAATTCTTTTTTCAACCGTTCCTTTTCCAATCTTTCCCGTTCCCCTCTTTTGAACTCGGAACGAAAGCAATCATCCAAAACGACTTACCTGGGTGAACAATCGTATTTATCATTCAACTATGACGACAACAGTTTACCACCTGAGAAACGGAAACACACATATGGGAGCAGTGGTGGCAAATACTAAATACAAGTGGTATTGGTTAGTTCGAATGGACAACAAGACTCCTTTGAAGAATAACTGAGACAAATTCAAAGAACCGAGAGAGAAGAAAATGTTTTAATAACTTTATAGGAAAGCCTCCATATTCTCCCGGGACATGATTTGTCGTCATTTTCTAAAGGGGATATTCAATTATCTCCTCGGCAATTATTTAATAGGGGGTATTACAATGCAACAATTTCAGAGAATAAAAATCATTCGCCTTGACCGGGATTCGAACCCGGATCCCTCGGTATCCGGCCGAGTGCTTTAGCCAGTTAAGCTACCGAGACGTCCTCTTACACTCTGAAATTTTGGGGGCTTTTCAAGGAACAAGATGTTGTGACGAAATTTGTGGCGCCTCGCGCACGGATACGAATGCCTGTGACATTGTATGTACGGTATTTCGTCACAACATCTTGTTCCTTTAAAGCCCCCAAAATTTCAGGGCTTAAGAGGACGTCTTGGTAGCTTAACTGGCTAAAGCACTCGGCCGGATATCAAGGGATCCTGGTTCGAATCCCGGTCAAGGCGAATGATTTTTACTCTCTGAAATTGTTGCATTATAATGCACACATAGCGGATGACTCCGTTAAAAGTTACTGTTGCGGCATCTCCCGAATGCCTGTGACATTGTATGTACGGTATTTCGTCACAACATCTTGTTCCTTTAAAGCCCCCAAATTTTCAGAGTGTAAGAGGACGTTTCGGTAGCTTAACTGGCTAAAGCACTCGGCCGGATATCGAGGGATCCGGGTTCGAATCCCGGTCAAGGCGAATGATTTTTACTCTCTGAAATTGTTGCATTGTAATGCACACATAGCGGATGACTCCGTTAAAGTTACTGTTGCGGCATCTCACGCAGTTTCTTGAAATTTAATAGGGGGTAGTAAAAATACTTCACTTCACAAATACAAATCCATCTGCAAGCCATTACCAATATTTACCATACTAATAATGAATGGAAGACTATTTTTCAAACCTGCGCCACTTTAAGGAAGCAATCATTATTTTTGGTATCCTACCATTAACGATAGATGTCTACTGCATGATGGACAACAAATGAGCAATGGATGCTTTGTCTCTTCTAGGAAAACAATCTGACATTTTATACTATGATAAACTGTTCTGTAATGTCATCTATATTCTGCCTACTTTTATTTCGTGCAACATAATTTCCCCTTCCTCCCTTGCCTTACGTTCTCCCCTCTATATCACAGTTTTCAACATTCCAATGCCAATGAAAACGTTCTCCATACACTTTTCCTGCCTCCATTGAATTTCTCCCAATGATCCTCTCCCCTCTACCGCCATGCCTAGCACGTCCACTTTTGTTTTTCTTTCTGTCCATTCCAACGTTTCAATCCTTCCCCACATCCATATTACCAAAGCCTCCAATCTAAACCCATCATCTTGCTTCAACGACTATATTTCCTCGCTGTACAACACCACGCTCACCGTCAAAGTTTTAACGATTCTTTTCTTATAATTCCCTTTCGAAACACTATGATATATATACTCCGCTATAAAAATACTTGATAAGATAGTACCTGCATTCAATTGTTTTAATCTTGTAACATCTTCTTTACCTAATGGAATTCTTCCAATATATCCCTACTACTTTGAGCACGTTGGTCCAAAACACCGTCGAGATAAGTAAACTTCTCCACTTGCTCTAGTTTTTGCTCTAGTTTTTGCTCTTCTATTTCAACATTTATCTTAGCCTTTCTTCTTCTCAAAAACCTCATAAGAATCGTTTCATGGAAGAAGGTACACCAATAATTCATATTTTTTCCTCAAGATACATGTATACCAACTTGTGGTGTTGGTATTGGCGAGTATCTAGACCATCTTCCACATTCATTTGATACTTAGCAAAACAGATTTATACCTACTTCTCCGTTCTGGCTCCCAATTAAATTACATATAGCATTTCAGTTCGAATCCCGGTTGGATACAGGTAAAACCAGACTGGGCAGGAATAAGGGTAGTGTAAGGAAGAATTTACAAGTACGACACCCGTGTGAGATAAAGGTTCGAAGGCCCTGGTTAGGAGACAAATAAATAACTTGCAGATTGAGATGATTCTACCAGAAAATAATTTAACCCTGATATTTAAACTTGAGCGGAGAGTATGGCAAACCAATGTTCTTATTTTCAAATAAGACAAGACTCAAATCAAGGTGAAATAATTTAGGTGCCATGAAAACGTTTCCCCCCAAAGATCTCTACGTGTAATTTGGAAACCACCCAATACATTTTTTCTCTTAGCGTAAGGGAAGGTTAAAGAGAACAATTCCCCTAGAAACATACCACTCTGTTACATAATGACTACTCCGGTTCCGCCCTATTTTTACCGACATTTGCTCATCGATAAAATCGCCTCTTGAGTCGAAAAATCATAGTGGCGATGATTCAAATCGGTGATGAAGGCATGACAATAATACTAAATAATAGTAACTATAGTAAATTGCCTGTATTGGGACTGTATAAAAACAGATATACATGTTTCGGCCACTTTACCCCCTTAAAAATTATTTCTGGCTAAGTACTGTTTATTTTTAAGTAAAGTATCGGACTCGAAAAAAGTTTGAAAATGAAATGTGAAGGGCAGAAAGAAAACAAATGTGTCCAAATGTTTACAGATCTAATTTTTGTGGAAGTCAAAATAATGGAACGCTCAGGGATAAAAAAAAGAGATGGTAATGCTACAGAATTTTTGTCTGAATTGCAAGGAATTTTCGAGACAGCGTGAAAACGTATACAAAAGGGAGGAGTAAAGCTTGATTTTCCCTCCTTACCATCACGAAAAGGTTCCTCGAGTGCCTCATTAACATAATCGAATTGAAAACGAAAATCAATCAAATTTATTTTTCCATAGAGTGTTCATAGCTTTCAAATACGAACGGGAATAATATACTTGATCCAATTACCAAAAAAGAATGGAATATTGAAATGAAATACTTCACTTTTTAATTCCACACAATTTATTTAAAAAAAACACAATAAATTGTGTGGAATTACAAAGTAAAGTATTTCATTTCAATATGCCATGCACATTCCATAAATTTACGCCTGAGACAACAAAAAAAAGAGAATGGAACAATGAAATTTTCCAAAGAATTTTTGTTGGTATAAGAAACTTTAACATGACACGAGTGAGACGCGTAGTACTAACAAAAATACGGTTGAAAATTACTCAGTTCCATCCTACATAATGAATATATACAGATCCCATTAAGTGTATTCTGAAATCATAAAGATTATTAATATAATTATCCATATCTTTGCGGATTTAATGAAAATCCATAGTTATAATGACAACTGGATAGTTTGGATAAGTTCTCATTTTAATTTCGGCAGGGGAATGGTTTAAAAGCACGGAATACTATACTTTTCTGCCACTATAGCTGCGACCACCTTTCTAGTTGGTGCCCGTTTTCATCTTGGCCTTCCATTCTCTTTCCTTTTCTCCACGCTCGAATATTCACCCTTCCCTCCTCACTCGATTCTCACCCCTCCTCCTCTCTCTCCTCCATCCCCCCTCCGTTTCTTTTCTGGCTCCAAATCCCCAATTTCGCACGTTGGCCACGTGACGGACCTCGCGAGCTCAGAGCTTCCCACCCCCCCCCCACACTCCCAGCCTCCGTAACTAAGAGACAGAGAGGGAAAAGAGTTGTGGAGCAGTTTTCCCACCCCCTTACCCTCCCTCCTCACCCACCCCATCCTCCGCTCATTCCTTTTGAGCCTCCCCCGTTGCCGCCACCACTGCCTCCAACCCTCCCCCACCCAACCCCCGTGTCGTCTTCGTTCCTCCTTTCCCCCCAACCCCTACACCTTTTCTCCTGCCCCCGCTTCCTCCTCTTCATCTGCCTCCCCCCTCCCTTTCGCGACCCCTTCCAAACCGAGAAAAACCTCTTGCCCTCCCTTCCGTGCCTCCCAAGTGATAGCCTCTCCGGGGGGAACCTCGAGTTGGACACACGAAATTCCCGCTACCGCGAGCACTGAGCGACCGAGCGCCGCGAAGAGTGGTCCTACCCAACGGGGTACATCTCCGAAGTTTATTTTTTTTCGATCTCTCGTTCCTCTCCGAGAGAAACATAAGGGAATACTACACTTGACACGGATTTACACGCGTCGTAGCAGTCGGCGCCGACCTCAAAGGGGAGGGAAGAGATATATAACGCGGGTGAGTAGTGACTTTTCCCTTCTCGGTGAAGTGAATTATTTTTTTTTATCCCAAAGAAATGCGGGGCATGGCGCGACGGTTAATTTTTCCCAAATCACCAGCTTATGTGCATCGAAACGCGAGAGATTCCCAGTGGGGAAATAATTCGCCTTGAACGGGACTCGAACCCGGTATCCCACTTTTAAAAAGTCATCATTTAAGACGTGGTCTTGGTAACTTAATTTTTCAAAAAGCACTCGCCCAGAAATTGAGGGATCTTTGGTTCGAACCCCGCAAGGAGGTAAATAATTTTTACGCTGTAAAATCCCATCAATATATTTCTTTGCGCTTTCTGAGGATGAGAGAGGTTGGAAAAGGGTGAAAACGAGTATTTTACCGACGTGGTGAGACGTTTTCGGTCGCCATCGTTCATTTGTTTCTCTTCCGCGATCGAATGAATCATGGAAAGAGAGGCTCAATTCATTTAAAATTTTTGTTTTCCGAGTGTTGTGACTCTTGAAAAGATGATCGTGGTCCTATGAATGGAAACAATATCTGTATTATCTCCTGCTCCAGCCCCGTGGTCTAATCAAGGGTGAAAAGTGCTGCAAAGGGTGGAACTGGTGAGATCTCCGAGTTTGGATCGCAGTGATGCGGATAATATTACATCCGTCCCTTTAAGTGCTGTCGCTTGGATTTAACCGTTTATACAGAAATTACATACATGTTCCTAAAATTTTACGGAAAAGAACTGAGTGAAGCTGAACAGTTTATTAGCCATTCACTCGAGGATTAATAACTATTTTTCTACGCCACCTAACGTTCAGGCAAATGCATTAATTTTATTCCAGAATGGGAAAACCATTCCCCTATTTTATGGAACTCCGAATCATCTATTTACAAAAATAAAAGTGTAGGATTCGAGGCATACACACATATTAAGATATTTTATGTATTTGGAAGAAATGTTGTACACTCAGTACTATTTCACATTAAAACTTTAATGAGTTTAAATTATGAATGACACCGTTACTTGTGCTACTATTCATCGTTATTAGTTTTAGCCTCATGCTACTAAAATATCTGCTACAGATAGAAAGCCAGAGTTGATCTATTGTTCATTAAAACAAAATGATCTGATATTTAATGCAGTTAGATTTTTGAAGAATACGAACGACGAACTATTTAAGGGCGATAACAATTGAGATGGTAAAAATTAAACGATACCTTAAACAAATAAGAGATAATTTTTCATCAATCAATCAATTATTTCTATGCATGCGATGGTTTCTGGCTCAACTTTGTGGAAGTTCATGTTCATTAAATGAAGGGTGCAGTGTATTTTGGTAATACTAGTTTCAACCCTTATGCGTCATCATCAGGCACAAATTAGTCAAGTTGCGGTCCATTTATATACCATTCTTGTGGGGGGGAGGGGTGGGCGAGAAAGTTGACTTTTTCTTGACGTACTTGACTAATTTGTACCTAGTGATGACGCCTAAGTGTTGAAACTAGTAGTACCAAGATAAAGAACAGTGGAAAGATATCTTCATTTGATAATTACTTCTATTTTGTAACACTCCTAAATTCATTTTTTTGTTTTGCTAACACTATCGGTATCAAATAATATGACTTATTAAATAAAACTATACAGCGTTTTCATTTTTTGAAAATGAAAATTCAGCTACACTCATTAAAAAAGTATCATACCTTGCGACGGGGTTGGATGAAATCCAAAATTAAAAAAAAAAAACAGTAATTTTTAGAGCGATACGGGATATGCGGTTAAAAAAAGGGAATAATCCTTAATGTAGGTCTTCGAGCCCTTCACCCAAAATATCTCATTACAACCGAGGGGAGAGGGTGAGCGAGTAACGTAAAACTTTATTCACACCAGACTTCTTTCAAAGTGGAACCGTTGAGTAAAATTAATTCCTAAAATAAAGCCATGACCTCATTCCCTTTGTGATAAAATTAAAAGAGAAGAATAGCTTTATTTGCTAATTAATCACATTTATTTTCGATTCAACATATTACCATGGTTTAAGGGTTTAAGATGTGTGCGGGACAAAAATACCCCCTTCATTCCAAGTTGATAACACATTAAGAATACGGACTAAAATGCATTATATGTTTATCGATTCAGATCTAATGTATTTAAAAAGCTCTCATACCTAGTTATTAGATATGGAAAATAGTTCATGACGACAGGTTTGGCATACACCAACATTTTCGACCAAGTTCTCAGTTTCACTATCAATTCAGGGTTCGAGTTTAGACATACCAAGTTCATCGCTGTAGAAAATCCATGTGAGATATCGTTAAACATTAAAAAAAGAGTACACCTCGTCCGAGCATAAGGATGAATGACACTACTGTTCGCTCCTGATCGTGCGTACTCATTGTCAAGAGGACGAAAATGACCTCACCTCGCTTTCCGCGCGGAATAGTGGATGCCTTTATCCCCCCTCCAAGGCGAACTCCCAGAATCTGGGGCGTTTACTTCGGGCATTCGCCAGTTACGGGAGGGAAGCTTTAAAGCGCCGTCATCCCCTTATCGGATTTCGTTAGATTAAGCTCCTAGTTGGCACGTAAATTTCTCTCCTCCACCAACTTTCTCTCGAACCACGGGAGGGATGGGTGAGGGGACTCCTGGAAATAGCTGCGGATTCATTCGACCGTGCAATCGCCACAGGCGTGCAACAGTTTTACGGTCGACCGAGCGACAAATCACTGCCAGTGGGAGTGTGCCAAACCATTCGCAGGTACCGATCACCTCGGAACAAATTCTCCGAGACATGTAAGAGGTCGGAGCATCCGAAGTCGTGGAATTGGGTCGGTGAGAAAATTCTCGAAAGTATAAAGGCTCATTGTTTACATTTCCGTGTCGAGACATTACACAGAAACACACGACACTGAATAAGCACTGCGTTTCATTATGGCAAGACATCAAAACGATGAAACTTTAAACTTGCATCCTATAGGCAAACAACATGCTCAAATCATTCAAATAAAGCCAATGGTTTTACTTTATTATTCATTGACATGCGTTACAACAAAATGACATATTTGTCAACTGACATATCGTTTACCCAAGTGCGTGAATCCTCCGTTTCATTATTCCATTTACATTTTATTCCACCGAACTCAACGCGAAAGTAAAACAAGATCCGTGCTTTTCATTTCGGATTTATGGAGTTATCATGATTTAAGATAATTAAATTGGCGTATTCAATAAAGGTGGATGCCCATACAGTTTCTGTTGTACTTCACGCATCTAAGTCCATGAAACATCTTCATACCCTCTTTTAAGAGAAAAACTTAAAAAAAGATGAGGGGTCGAAGTTTCCAATTTTCATCTCACAAATAAGAAGCTAGGAGTCATCCGAAATATTTTTAGTTAATTTATTATTATAACCTGTAATCTACCGGATAATGTAGATTTTTGGATGGACACAACTATCAAATAAATACCTTGTAACTCCCCAATCCAGCAACCTACTCTACATCGGGATGACGGCCGCGAAAGCCTTGCCTCTCCCGCTGCCGAGCACGACACACGGCCGCTTGGGCCGAGTCCCGCAGTTGCTAGGACTCAATTTCTGTCTCGTGTCCATCATTTTTCATGGGAATAATAATTGAGGTGGTTTCCCGTTGCCTTCCTTAATAGTGTTTTTAACGTGACACCATCACTGAAAGGCCGCCCCACCGGGGTCAGACGCTTTTGCAGCCGCCTCATTGAAGAACAGACGCTGCGTGGACTACCTTTCGTCTGGCTCCCAACCTTCGACCTATCTGACATGGGTGAACCTACCAGGAGCAATCATTATTACTCCTGCCAGCACAGCTCTGGGGGTCATCGAAACGCACAAGCCCTTCCACCATGACAAGGTTGTAGTCCATGGGAGTGAGTTAATATATATCTCGCAAAAAACGCACCAAAATTTTCCTCTGAAAAATAACGATAAAGATAGATATTAAAGTAGTTAAAACGAAATGAAACTTAACTAATGAGTAAGGACACACGTACTCCTCCGTAACAACTAGCACCTACGTTCCGGATTCATAAAACGAAAAGCTCGTATTTCTCAAAACCTTTCATGACTGAAAACTTCCAACTAAACAGTAAAACGCGTGCGTGCTAAGAAAAAAATCAATGCGGAAATCGTTTTCAATATTTTGGACGGAGAATTTCGATAGAGGTTAATTGCAAATGAGAATATTACAGCTTCATCAGACTTCCGCAAAAGGGTCTCAGAAGTGGTCATATCAATGGCCAAAGAAAAGGAAAATGTATTGATAATGTTCTGAAACAGATATTTGTATCATATTTTAGTGCAAGGTAACCAGTTTCACAAGTATCTTTCAGTTTATAAAAATCACTGCAACGCGCATCGATTCAAAATTAAAATTCAAACGTCGTTTGTTTTTTAAGAGAATACGTGTGTATAAAAAATAATAGGAAGAGAGAACTGACGTAAATGAAGAGCGGATTGAAGCCACATTAACGTCGGGGAATAATATTTACACAGTGTGAAAATAAAATAATGATTCATAGTTTTTCAACAGTGTAAAATAATTACATTTTTTATACACTCGTCCCCAGGGACAACGAACTCACTTGAAAAGAAAAATACCAAACAGATGTCACAAAAATCAATTGGATACTAAACCACGGTATCCTCATAGTCAAACAAATGTATTTTGATAGTTCAGGGCAGAAGAGTCCACCTCGCACTTAGCCTAACGACATGTGAAACTCACATATTTAGGTAATATGGGCCCAGTCCCTTTTATATCCTTAGGTATTTGCTCACCAACGAAGTTCTTCAATAAAGAAAATCTCACTGCTTGAATTTGCGGTGGTTTTTGAAGCCCCCGACGGTCAACTCACTAAGCCGCTGTGCCACCCTAGAAAATGGATATCATCCATTATTTTTTAAATTTCTAGCGGAATAATGGCATTAAACAAGGTGCTTAAACTCGATCGATCGTCAATATATCAAGCTCCTTATATTACGTGTGTGATCTCTTTGATTTCTAACTCCCTATTGCTAGAAGTAAGGGGATAGTTAATGGGAATCCGGAAGGGACTGGAACTGGAATTAATACGCCAGTGTTAATCGGATAGGGATTCATTTAGTGACGGGGGCCTGGAGAAGGCAGTTGAGTGATGACGGAAACGTCGAAGGGTGAGAAGGGAAAAGTGCGGGCACTTGGACGTCCATACCACACTGTTAAGCCGGAATGAATATAAGCAATAAAGATCATTCGTGGAGCTTCTTTGTCGCTCTTAACACGAATTAAACTGAATCTCTCTTGACTGAACACCGTAGTTTATTGTACATTTTCCTAGAACACTCTTAGTTGAATGGATAGCATTGGGAAACAAAACATGTGATTATAACTAAATTTAGACGCGCCTAAGAGCATTCTTTTTAAGTTCTCCACATTTCCTAGAAATTTTATGAAATATACTTTTTAACGTAATCAAGTTCGCAGAATTATCATGATACGTATCTATGCTCGGAATGCTCTTTTCTAGATCTCCTCGTTGTTCAAGTAAAGTTATTGCCCACGTACATACGAACCAAAAATCAAAATTCTGTTAAATTCACGGACCAAACTTTAAGTCTGTCTACCAAGATTGAAAACGCCAATAATGATGATATGAGGCCATGATGGTGAATACCTATTTTTTCACGAGGGCTCCATAAACAAAATTATGAATTTTCATGCACAGCAAAAACGCAGAAATTTCTACATCGCTGAAAGTTCATTTGTTTCCTGTTCCATTGCCATCTGCGACCACGTTTGGTTGTCTAAAATAACAATTATGCGCTCGGATAACGGACAGCTTTCTTGGAGTGGTGCAAAACTCCTTCTCTTACTATGTCAACATATTTATATCTAAGAAATTTTTGTGGATCGTCCTAACAAACGTTCCTATCCTCGCGGTAGGAGCTTTCGAATGTACAGTGTGTGTGCATCTTTCGGAAGTAACGCCAAAATTCAATATTAATGGTGACTGAGGGAAGGTTGAAATTCGTGGTAGAACTTATCAGGGGAGACACTCTGACAGCTAAGGCCATTTGCGCAAATAGAAATAGTTGGGTAGTTTGGTAGGTGTTGGGTGTTCAGGGAACGGAGGAAGAAGCGATAGAGGTGTTGACATTACACTATTCTATTAAGTAAAGTCGCCTAGGGGTCATATACCTTAACGTCCATTCCAATCCAATTCCACTTGAGGTGATCTCTATATAGCACCCCAAAGTAGGGATTGAGATAGCACTGAAAAATCCTGCCAACGTCGGGATTGGAACCCGGATCCTCGGGGTGGGGAGCCGTACACTATATGTCGCACCATCCTCATCTTCTGGTTTATATTTATGCGATGAATCAGTACGTCAAACTATGCATAAAGTTCCATAACTTACTAGAAAATCGTAGGCAGCAGGAGAGAAGGATATAATAACGCCATAGATCCCATATCCTATACCAGGTGAGGCCTTAATTACTCCTTCCAAAACTACCTTAAAGATTATAAACATTCTTTAACAATATTAATCTGTTTACAAGCCGAAGGCTACTCTATATCACACAATTATTATTACTGCGTAGCCTACCGTAGAAGGCAGACTTTGGATGGACACAGACTTAAGACCCCTTACATACGAAACTACAATAAACCCTTCTTCAATTCCTCGTATGTCCTTCCTCATTTTCTCCCATCCAACATGTGACATAATATTCAAGCAACACATTTCGAAGTTTGAGAGACGACCGAGGTCATGTAAACCACTAATAAATTCGGGAAACGCTTTGTCCAATCGTAGAATGTGTCAACATCTCCAATTGCCATATAAAACGCCTGGAGGAGTTTAAGCCTGCCAAAATATCTAGATACTACAGACAAAAAACTGAACAGCATTCGCCAAAGTATAATTTACCTACCTAGAGTGTACGATTGATTTCTACATCAGAAAAATTGAGGAAGGATGAACGAAAACCCGAATACACAGATGTGTATGTCCTTTAGACACTTGGCATCTTGTATTGACCCTGAGAGAGGGTTCTGAGGAGGTTCTTCAATTAACATTTGAATTTTTAAATAAACGCTACAATAATAACTCCCACGTGTACTTTTCAAATTTTTGTGAATTTTAATAATATTTTTTTATCCTACCTCAGCTTGCATCACAATCATAATATTTTTATCAAGAATATTCAATATAAAAAAGTGAAATACAAGTTAATCCAGAAGAACTCCTGTCTTTTTGGGTATCATATTAAATACAAGCCACTACAGATTTTCAAATCGCAACTGATATATTACAAATAAAAAGAGACGTTTCAGGCGTGATATGGTGGAATATCATGATTAATTAATTAATTAATAATATATTACAACGCATTTGAAGAAAAAGGAAAGTGCTTTTCCATCAGATCAACGCACTTCGACTTACTTCGACAGTAACCATGGCTGAAATTAACAAATTGCACCTCTAAATGGTTGACTACTCACCGTATACACCAGATCTGACCCCAGCGATTTTTTAAAATTGTTTCCTAACTTAAAAGTTTCGCTTGGAGGAAAGAGATGTTCGTGGAACGTGGATGTTATTGCATACGGATACGCTTACTTTGTGGAAATAGACGTCAATATCTATTTGGAAGGGTTAAAAAAGTTATAGCATCGCGGGAACAAGTCTATTGTCTTAAAATGATACTATTCCGAAACATAAAAATAAATTGGAAGAGATTATGCCTCGCTTAGTTGCTTCGTTGCTTCTTAAGAATATCCAGGCAAAAAATCCTTTCTGATTACCAATTAGATAGATACCAGGGTTGCTACATTTTTAAGTCTCGTATAACATAATGATCAAAAATTTCATTTTCGCGTTTATCTTGCGGTCCCTATATCCCCAAAAACCGAACTTCCGGGAAGCGAGAGTGATCTTTCTTTTTATAGCCAAGGAAAATAGTTTCGGAAACCTCGCCCTGACTCGTTCCACCCAAGTCCCAGGCGCGACTACGGCCATCAGTCGAAAACTTAATTAAGCATCAGCGTAAACACATTCAATTATTCCCGAGGTTCGCCGTATCACATTCGGGGCGGCCGACACACTCACCGGGAATGCGAAAATAATGACAAGTTCGTTACCCCGGGCGGACTTGGGGAACCGCGAGGTACGGACCGACGGCAGTGTCCTGAACCTCGCGGAGGAGGGAGGAGGAATTTTAAATATACGCAAGGTGGAACGAGGCGGGGCGAAAGTAACGAGGGTGCAGGAGTTTTCAAGACTCCGAGAGAGTGAGAGCAATGGCCTTCTCACTCTTTGCACGGCGAGGGAGGGAGGGGAGAGTTGGGTAAAGTGGGGTGGGGGAGGCGGGGGACAAGATTTAATGTCCGTCGGCAATTGAACACCGAGGAGAGCGGCCCCGGGCGACCCGCGAAACCTGTCGCCCCCAATCCGCGGTGACGTTATGCACGCTGTTCACTTCGCCGTTGATCTCGGTCGGGGCTTCACTGTTCTCCAGCAGTACACGTCGACTATCTATTGGGGATCGAGTTCGTGCGGTGGCTAGTGCACTTTCTTCCCACCCCGAGGGCCCGGGTTCGAAAGCCGGAGGTGGAAAAATTTATCAGTGGCATCCGTATCTGGCGTACTATGCCAGAGACCACTTCAAATGACGAACGCCGTCCGTTGAGACGTCAAACTGTTGACCTTTTTAGTAAATAAAGCAGGCGAAGCTCGACGCCGGGTTTCTCTCCATCCATCTCCCCTCATTTCCTGAATATCCCACAGCTATCCCCATTACTATCTCCCATGGGGCAAATAACCTCAGCTATCAACACCCCCCCCCCCCCAATGACTATCACTATTACCATCGATTATTAATGTCAAGGTAGATTTTGGCTGGACCCATCAAAAAACCATCGTTAAGCCTAGCAGAACGAAAAATTGCACACTAAGTTACAAAATAGATTCCGCATAACACTTATTACAACATTTCGCTCGTAAACTTAAGGTATCAGAGAAAAAGGATCCGTCGCGGACGAATTTGAAGCGAGAGTTTGTCTCCCTTCATTTCAACGCATTTGTTCCGCTCAGTACAATGGTCGAAAAAACGAAGCATGAAGGGTAGATGAGTAGAAATAAATTTCAGGAGAAATAACTAAATGTTGCGTCAGAAAATGATACATTCCTAAATAGTATATATCCTTGTCGCCCAACCACCAAGGCGAAAGTGACGCGATATCACACATTGCCCGATTTCCAGGTAAAACTGCCGAGTCGTACTTTAAAATTGAGAGTGTGATCTTCTTCATGATATTAATGATAGCTTTTATCCATCATCCTCGAATTCAATTAACAAATAAACATGAGCCGAACTGGATCACGTAGAAACCATTGAGGGTTACAGTTTGGTTTTGCAGGGTAAGCGCAGAGGCTTGATCCTCGAATAGTTTCAGCCTAGTTACAGTACAAATGTTCATTTACAATCCACAGTAATCAGTAGAAATTTCAATAAAGTATCATTCGTATATATCTACTGTTTGACTTCGATATTGAACTAAATTTGAGGAGAGGACTCATTAGAGATACTGGAATTCGGTAATGAAAATAAACTGGACAAATATGAGGAAAAACAAATATATACGGTATTGGTGCGTTTAATCTCTGATGTAAGTGAGAATTTTAGGAGAGAAGATGAGCATAGGCAACTTCGATGGAAGGGCATAGGCAACTTCGACGGACGAATAAGGTTAGATTCCATAAGGAGATGAAGATGGCGATAGTTTGAAGCAAAATGTTTATGGCATGCGTTAGCATTTTAGTGGACTGTAGCGCCGTAAACTAATATTGTTCAACCAAAGTTTAAAAATCATTATCCACTCTGCCTTAATTCGATCACAGTTTCACCTACCAATACTCAATCACATTTGAGCTCTTTATCTCCTTCTCCAACCAACTTTCTAACAAGATCCACTTCTGAGACTTCAAAATAGTGCTCCGCTCCACATTTAGCCCCTCTCACTAACCTCGTGTCCTCACTAATGATTTCACTCCCTCATCTTGTACAAAAGGGTCGATAAAGAATCTTCCCTAAAGGTGGACTACTTACTACAGTAAAAATAAGGCAAGCAGATATGTGAAGGAGGGATCCAGGAGTAGATACATACTTTCCCAAGGGAACTAAGACACAAAAACATTTGGGAACCACTTTTGTACGATATGTACAGTTAAGAGAGACCCGGTATCGGCATTATCTTAGTAGTCTTGGCGAGAGACGCTAGGGAAGATTTCGTTTTGGGATTCTATCCAACCGACCGTGCGAAAAACTTTGAACAAAACTCAATGGGGCTATCAGGATAACGAGGCTGGGTATCAGGATAACGAGGAAAAATCCGGATATTTTGTCAATCAAACCCTAGACACCGTGGAAATGTAACTGACTAACAACCGGACCAATTAGAGGCGCGAGGTTCTAAGATCTGTCTCAGGTGGAAGCGATTGTTTCCCAACGATTAACGTAGAACAAAATTCACGAAAAACTTTCCTGCCGTATATTCCGACTCAAATTATTAAACAAACGACAAAGTATTCAAACTCAAATCGCAAAACATCGGTTGCAATTTCATGGCAAGTCATGCGCTTAATAACATAACACCCAATTCCCATAAACTTTCAAATGTGAGATTTATGTTAGCATTTAGTCGCGATCCAATTCTCTCGCTCCGCTAGTTCTTCCTTTGGCTGAAGCTCTCTCGAGATACGTGCATCTGCGTTCGGAGATAAAGAAAGGGGAAGAGAAAGTCTCCAACAATGTAAAGGTGAATTTATAGGTGCACAGCGCTAACACGAAGGTCGTTCAACGGTGCAGTAAACGATGCTGGAGACTGGGGGGGGAGCAGTTTTCATAACTTATAAGTGGGAGGGGAAGATTTAAGGTGCACCCCGGAGGCCAATGGTCGCGCGATTGTAGCCAAATGGGATTGTGCGATATTGCGATGCATCGACTGCGATACAAAATTTTGATATTGAGCCGATATGCAGTGCGTCGTGAATACGGAACTACGATGTAAATTCGAGTAGTGCAACTCGCCATTTTCAATATCGGGGAATGTATTATAAAGATAAAAGAGTGACTGACTGTTCTGCGTACGAGGTTATTCATCGATATCATAACATGCTAATTAGACCACAAGGAAATGCTAAAAAGGGAGAGGGGGTAGGAAAAAGTTGGCGTGCCGTAACATAACGTCGAGTCCCTCAACCTTAATGCAAATCGATATATGAGATTAGTACACGAAAATGTTGCCCCAGTGAATAAATGTATATCCTTGTTTATTAATTTGCGTCGACATTTTCAAGTCGAATCGCTAAGGCCTACAGTGGAGGTATTATTATTATTAGGTAGTCTACCGTTTAAGGTAGGTTTTTTGAATGGACACAACTATCAAATAAACATTTTGTGACTCCCCACCTATCAAACTAACCTATATCAGGTCCCTCTTCATCTCTGTATACATCTTTCCTCCCTTCATCCCGTTCAACATCCCTATCCTGTTCCTGCCCTTACCTCGCTTGCCCAACATTCTCCCCTCTATTACCCTCGTCAACATTCCACTACCGCTCAATACGCCTTTCATCTATCTTTCCTGCCTCCATAGGATTTCTCTCAACAAACCCCTCTCCTCACCCACCATCTCCAGTACTTCCTCATTTGTTTTCCTTTCGGTCCATTTCACCTTCTCCATTCTTCTCCACACCCACATTTCAAAAGCCTCCAATCCACGTCTATCCTCCTGCTTCAGTGACCACGTTTCCGCACCGTACATAGCTACACTCCATATCAGAGTTTTTACGAGTCTTATCTTAACATCCCTACTCAACGTCCCCGTCATCAACTCCCTCCTCCTTGAGAAAGCTTCCTTGCCTAGCGCAATTCTTCTCCTTACGTCCCTAACACTTTGACCGAATTGGTCCAAAACACTTCTGAGATATGTAAACTGTTGTAACCGCTCTATTTTTTCCCCACCTATTTTAATATTTAGCTTAGCCTTTTTCTTTCTGGAAAATCGCATAAACTTTGTTTTATTAATATTGATTCTCATCTCATATTTATCGCACTGAACCTCCAATTCACTCAGCAATGCTTGCAACCCCCAGTCAGCCATTCAGTCAGTTGAGGTGTGTCATAACTAAAGTTTTCGTATTGTCATCAACCTCCCTGTGTGGACTGCTATGGTAAAATCATCTTATTCCTTACTGCTTTCACCGAGTAGCTAATTGGGATCTACATTTTCTAAGAATACCCGAAACTATTCTCCCAACATTTATGCCTAATATCCTTATTGGCGGTGAAGGTTGAAGAGCGGACATTTTACATGTAGCCTTCCGAAACATTAAGTTCAAAATTTCCTGCATCCACTGCAGTGCTGAATAACGTCTAGGTACGCACAAACAAGTTCCTGCGCCACTGATGCTAACTTTGAGAGAGTTATGTTTATCTCCTCCTTGGCATCTGATTAAGAAGAACTGTCCCAAGAATTAAGCACGCATTGTTGGAACTCGTGAAGAGGGAATTGCGTAGTTGGAAAGCCACCTACTTCTAGCATCGAACATCTATAGAATATATAAAATAGATAGCGAACACCGATCTGTACGCAAGACTATCTCGCATCGACGGGAGGTCTGTAGAAGGAAAATAATCCCGACTACACCCGAAATTTCAAGCGATATTGTCAGCAGAATAGAAATAGAGGTCTTATGGCACACGAATCTCGTTATTGCAAAAATACGACCCGCGACAAACAAGATGGTGTAAACTTTGGAAAAGACAATGCTGAAATTTTCTAATTAGCTGATGTTAGTTTGCTAATCAGGATCATCATTTTGATTGAAAAACAGCATTCGAACATGGAGTCGGTTTGATAGAGGGTTGGTGTGATATTAAACCTTACGTTTTTTGACGTTCACGTATAAAAGAGGGGTAGTAGTCCTTTTTCTCATTACCACCTGAGGCTTCAGATCAAGTTTTGAAAGCCAGAAAACCACAATTCCTTAGTTTTGAGTCTGGTATGCCCCGGACTTATCACCTGGGTTCGAACCAGCGACTCACTGGAGAAAAAACGAACAACCTAAAACACGATTTGCGGGACTAAATCGAGGTAAACCATCAAAACGTAATAAATAATCGCGGACGGGAGTTTTTCACGGGGGGAGGGGGGGGGGGGCGGGACGAATATTTGGCACCGGTCCAGAATAAATACCCTTAGGACGGGAACTTATATAATGTTTTCGTGCTGCAGAATTTCTATTTAAAATCCACCGTCGGCGCGCCAAAATTCGCGGTGATTCACCCCCCACGGCAACCCCCGCAATGACAAAGACCGCTTGTGCTCCCCGAATGATTTAATGCGGACGACGATTGGGGCTCCGGTCGCAGCGGGGCGACCCCGATGGAAATGAGTCCACGACCCGTCGCGCGTGAGCCCAAATTTTAAACGCCTCGTGCGGGAAATTAGAAAACTCTCGTAGTCTCTCGTAGCTACGAGTGGATTCAACACTCATCTGAAATCAGTCGTAAATCGCCATGTGCGGATATAGAGTGTAGTGTCAATCCTGATATTAGATAGAGTAAACTGATATACAGTTTAACAACCTATCAAAGGTGAAATATGAATGAGGTGTAAAGCTGACTAATCAGGAAAAATTGGAACAGTAATGCATAATGGTGGGTCGCGGTAGTCCAGGGGGTAGAGCGTTGGACTACTGACCGGAGGGTCCGGGTTCGATTCCCGGGAAAGTCACTCTGGGAACCTGCAGATCCACCAAAACTGTGTGATTTTTCGGATACCAGATCTTCCTGCGAAACCATAACCGGCACAGGGAAAGGAACTGGCCCCCCTACCCTGATGTGTGAATATTCACACGCCGTCGAGCTTCGTACTGGGTGAACTCCACCATCACCTACCAAACCGACTTCGGGTTGAATACCGTGTTTATGGTTTAGTGCACAATGATCGGCATTCTTCTCTATATTTCCTGAAGAATGAATCTTTAAGAGACCGTAATCAGTCGGAAATATTACTCTTTGGGCTGGAAGTTGATTGAAACTCAATCCCATCCCATGGTTTATTTTTCCTATTTTTTTTAACTTGTCCAAGTTGGAAAACCTTATATTCCCGGAAATATCCCATGGTTCCCCAACGATTCCGACTTTGAGAAGTTTTTCCGTACTTAATTGAATCAGCGCTAACGAAAAACAAATATCCTCACTTTCGTTTACGCGCAAGAGCTCAAACACCATCGTTGCCCGGGGAACCAGTTTTCGACTGTCATTCCCCAACTTGGGGCCCCTACCTCTCATCATAAAACAAGTTACCCACACAGTGAGTGAAACATCACCCGGGAAACAATATGGTGACGATGTAAAACAATAAAAATCGCTAAAAATCACATGCACTTCATAGATCCTAGCATAAAATTCGATGTTTCACATTCCATGGAAGATGGTCACGTGATAATCACTTGAGCACATCCCGCGTCATAAGTTTAGCAGTAGCGTTAGGATTCGGAGGGAAGAAAACTAAGCTTATTTCATGCAACTCTCACAACATGTGAATATTGTCCACTGTGAAAATGAACTGTAACCCGTAAACATTCTTTCCCTTACACCGCACATTCATTTATTGAATTGATAACATTTTTTTAAGGGGTAGTTCCATAGAATTTTAATAGCCGAAGGGAGTTAACGGTTGGTAAATGAAAAGCCATACACTATCTGAATATTCAATTATATAGTCGAGTAGTCAACGGTCTGACTAGATCAATATATCCAATGACCCTTTCAGAAATAAAAGTTGAAAGTCAGCGGTTCTCGGCGAGGGGTCAGACTTTGAGGGATGGATGCCCCGCTGGCCTAAGGCACTGGGTGTGAAGATACAATTAGGGCTTGGATACTTAATTATGACTTAAGGACACGCGCACTAGTTGGCAAAAATGCATTAACGTGGTACTCACCCAATGCTCTTCACGTAGCAAAGAAAGCTATCCCGTTACACAGAGTTCGGCCGATAATGGTGCTTACATTTTTCAGTAAAATATTATTTACCGGGCAAGTTGGAGGCGTAAAGTGGTCTCCCATTAAGCATGTATCCCAATCCGGTTACTAAGAAATGAGAGACTTTTTCTTTTTATTTGCGGGTGCTAAAGAATATTCGTCGTACAAATGGGAGCGCCCTGACTGACGCACTGATATAATATGAGCCATTGAGGCTGGAAATATGAGTGGTAAAAGTGGACTTTTTAGATCATTTGACGGTATTAACTGTGATTTATGAAATATTCGTACGTAGAGGACTTTAAAAAAAAAGGCTCTATTAAACTGCAGCTTGGAAAACATGTGGCTAGCGAGGGCAGCAATGTTCTGTAACCTCCCAAAGTGTGGCGGCTACTCTCTGCCTGGTTGTCATGCGTACCGCTTACCGGTACCGCTTCAACTGGCTTCTTCTTCTGGGTCACGTTTCTTAAACCTATTAGAAGTCAATTTATAAATCCTCTGAAAACGAGTGTTAAATATGGCATATTATTTAGCGTCCAAATTTGCCTACTGTGTAGTATAAGGCAAGTAACAGTAGCTACGCCATTTTGATTACACCACCAAAGTCTGTAAATGCATAAGACAGGGACTGACTTATAGCTAAGAGAAACGGGCTCCCGTTGTCTTTAAATCCTATACCATATATCCCTGTGGTATGGTTTGTATTTTATAAGGTTTGAGATCCATTGCTACAAGACTTATCTGAAGAGTAAATGAAAACTCCAGCGGGGAAGATGATGCAATTACAAAATGAGGCTATTCCAACGTCGGTTAAAATACTCAATTAAACGAAAGCAATCAACGTCAATTAAGACGCTCCGCTGTCAATTAATTACTTGGATATACGATAAAAGCGTCTTCAATGGTCGACTAAACCCATTTCATCTGAAGCACGAGCGATTCTTTTGATTATTTTTTTTAACTTGAATTAATCCCTTGTATCACACTTCCTTCAGTGCCGAGTGAAAGACGAACTAAATTCACGCAGGGAGTCTACTGGAGTTTTGTTTTAAACTGATCTAAAATGATAATAATAATATATTTGCGGAAAAGGATCCACGTTAAACGATTTCGGAAGACACGTCACTTTTTGTGCGCTCCAACTGATCGCAAATATTATTTTTACTCACCTGGACTGAATTCACTCCTGACATCTCGTCCTTACTCGTTAGGTACGACATCTCCCGGACTAAACGGGAAATATTCCGAGTGATTTCAAACAACCTACTGAGGGCCCATTAACTCCCGTATCGATCCGCATCGATTTGATGGATCGAACATGCAGAATCGAAAATTTTTCCTTATAAATTCCATTCGTGTGCTATCTCACCTTATGTTAACAGCAAAGCAGAACTTCTGGGAACTTGAAAGCGCTACATCTATGAGTGTGTCGTGAACTCTGTTCTCCTGGTGTACATTTTAAGCGAGCAAACAGCATGCAGGTGTTTTTACATGTATTTTTTTATGTTGTGGACGGATCTTTTTCTCACAAGTGTGAATTTTCAATGTTTTCTTTTGCACTGTTTTGATTGTTTTTCATGTGTGTTTGGATAATGGTATTTTTACGTTCATACATTTTCTAAAAAACATGTTTTTTCCCCCCCAGTGTTACAAAAATATGTTCAACCAGACTTGTGTATTTTTACTTTCTTTCCATCCATTGCCCCCAAATAGAAGCCCCCCCTCTCTCTCTCCCCCCCGCCCCGCCCCCTCCAAATTCAGCAACCCCCGTCGCACTACAGGTGTGACGACCTACTCTGAACGGCCTGAAATACACATTTATACGACGCTATGTCATCTTTTATAATTATAAACGTGAAACCACATCCTCATGACTACCATAAAACGTGTGCCCATTCATCTCCTCCCAAGGACATTCCTCAAAGTTAAACCCGAAACTTTACCAAACAGGCGGAAAACCATTTCACCACCGCCACTAACTAAATTACTCGGCGAAAATAACTCACGGTCGTGTTCACGGGTGAATTAATTTTACCCAACAATGTAAACATCCTGAGATTCACCACCCCCCCCCATATATCTTTCACTCAGGTTTTAAGTGAGTTGTTGAGAAAATGGGGTGGAGGTAGGGTATTGCAAGTGGAAAGAAGGGAGCTAACGAATTCTCGACGGTAAAGAAACGTTCAGAACAATTAAAACAAAAGAATCACTTTCGGCATCGGATTTTGGAGATTCGTATCGATATTCGTATGCATCGAATTGATACTCGTATTTCCGGAAGCGTACCCAAATACTTGAAAGGTGTATTGAGCGGTAGGGGGATGTTGAAGAAGGTAATAGAGGGGAGAATGTTAGGCAAACAAGGAAAGGGAAGGAACAGGGTAGGGATGTTAGACGGGATGAAGGGAGGAAAGAAGTCCACAGAGATGAAGAGGGAACTGATGTAGATTAGGTTGCTAAATTGGGTTTTGTTTGGAGTTACAAAATGTTTATTTTGATAGTTGTGTCCATCCAAAAACCTACCTTAACCGGTAGATTACCTAATGTAACCCAAATACTCTACGATGCTTCTACGCCTGCCCTGCACGTGAAAACTCCTTATCAAGTGCCACTGGCAGCTTAAGATCTGAAAATAAGAACGGGCGGAGCCCATTCATTCAATACCCAGGATCAAAGTTCCCTGTATCTCAACAGTGATATAGTCGACCGCATATTAGAATCGATTCCAGATGCAAATGGTGACGATAAAACCGACAAATGTGACTGAAATGAGAATCGCAAGCATTTGCAAAACTATGATGAACATTAAAGTAAATTGGAAATAGGTCAAAGGTTGAACGATTCACGATATCCTGTAAGAATTACAGACAGTAAAAAGAAGAGAATAATTGATCGATCAAAGTAAACATTTAAGAAAATGTGGGAATGGATTCTCGGAAATATCACGTAGAGAAATGGACTGTTTTCTTGAGAAAATATTAATGAAGTAATTGATAAAACGCAATGTTTCATGACTTCGTAACCAGGCCTTAGATTAGGATGGTCAGACAAACTCCATTCCGGTGTTTAATACCATATTTATTGAATAACATTTATTTATATAATATCCCTTTAAAAAATTCTGGAATGTGGTACGAAAAATATTCCTCTTTCGTATTTGGGGTATTAAAATTATTTCCTCTGTTCTCGGTACAAAACGTATAAATATTAATCAGTGTGCTCAATACGACAAGGGTGACCAGAGGTACTCAATGTGACAATACAGGGTTCGTCCGGAAAATAAGTTTATGATGCTCATTGTCTTTTTTGACAAAAGGGGAGTCGTACACTACGAATTTGTACCTGAACGACAAACTGTAAATGCTGCATTTTACGTCCAAGTGCTCGACAGGCTTCGAAAACGAGTCGCCCGCGTCCGGCCAGCGATCAAAAACATCTGGCGGCTGCATCACGGCAATGCGCCGTCTCACACCGCGCTTGTCGTGTCGGACTTCTTGGCCAAGCACGGCGTGGCAACGCTGCCGCACCCGCCCTACAGCCCGGACTTGGCACCACCGGACTTCTTTCTGCTCCCGAAGATAAAGAGGAGTTTGAAAGGAACGCGATACGGGACTTTGGACGCCGTCAAAGAGGCCGTGACGACGTGTCTTCGAGAGGTTCCCGATGATGCCTTCGCGGGAGCGTTCCAGGAATGGGAACGCCGCTGGAACAAGTGTATCGACTCACAAGGGTCCTATTTTGAGGAATATTAGCTTAAGATATGTAAAAGTGTAATAAATTTTTTTTCCTGAGTTCAGAACACTTATCTTCCGGACGAACCCTGTAATGACAAGAATAGTAGCATCCATATTGAATTGGATACATTGAGCAAGGCTCGCAAACTCACAGGTGAAAATACACATTACATTATTACTTTCGAGAGTTATAATTTTGGACTGACATAGTATTATTATCATTGTTCGCTCTCTATATTTTTGGTGCAGTTCCCCGAAATCTTAACAATGAATAGCCCAAAGCCAACCTATGGCACCACGAAGCCAAATTTTTAATCTGGTCACCCTACTTCAGACGGAAGAGGATGGAAATTTTTTTAAAAGTGGAGCGAGGAGAACGTTGGCCGAAAATAAGACGGGAGCGAGAGGAAGACACCAAGACTAAGGTGTTGCACAATGAGAAATTCTGAGGATGTGATTTGAAGAAGGTAGAAAAAGTAGATTGAAGAGCTTCTGAGAGAATTCTGTTTGTTTTTAGAATGTTAAAGGCTACTTCCGAATGGAGAACTAATTATAAACGGGGAAGAGAATAAAACCTGTTGGAAGACATTCTAGACGGAGAAAAGAATAACAATTTCGATGAATGAATGGATAGGGCAAGAATGGGGACGAAAACTGACATGAAGAAGTTAATAGTGCATGCCCAAAGATTATCATAATATTCAGAACAATTTCGTATAGTCTACACAATTATGTACCCTGGATCAATCAGGTGCTCTAAAAAAACCCAACGTCTGAAACCGTATGGTAATGTGGGAGAGTTAAAAAACAATTTTCAGTGAGCAACTATCCAGGCATCCTTAACCTAAAAAGGTATTTAGCCACACCGAAAGGAAACTTCGCTGATGGGATACATGTGATGATTTAATAAGTTGTTCCGTATCTCAACAGAGGCATGTGTTTGAATTCGGTTTCAATGCGACAAGGAGACTTCTTGGCGTAACAAACATTAGCGGTAGGTTTCGCGATTATTATTCAAAAACATTCTCCAATGTATTTATACCGTCGGACAAGAACTACATTCTGATAATAAACTTAAACATTGAAAATAAGGAGACATTATGACGGATATTTAACGGCGTAATTCGACATTATTGACGTTCGAGAATTACGATAGGCGAGGTTATGAACGCATGAGTAAGTGTGGCTATTGAACGACAAGGAAACAAAAAGAACCCTAAAAATATACCCTGCCATACATGGAGGATCAATTCATGGAAGAGGGGTGGGTGCATCTATTATCTTCTAATGTTGAGTCGTGAATTAACACCACAATGTGGAATGGTTAAATTGCGCCCTCCGTTACGCTCTTCTTCCCCATTTCATCCTTCGATAACTCGCCATTACGAAGAAAACTCCTTTCATCCAATGTCTCGACACTTCACTCGGCCAGAGACTCGGAATTCCCTCACTAAAGTTGCAATGCTTTCGTCTCTATGGCGGAAAGTATAATTAGAACCTTGCGAAGCCAGTCGAGGGTTACCTCACGCAGTGCGGGGAAGATTTCTGGCACAAAGGCTGCGCGAGTGCGCATACATCTTAGCAGGTGGGACAGGTGTAAGTGCAGGAAAAAGAGAGAAATTCAAAGGACACCGGAAAAGGTATCTCACCCCTTGTGGAACGCTTCGCGACACCTTCGCTCTTGGAACAAAGTCTTCAGCCCGGCATGCACATAACTTCCCTCAACGCTTTACTCGAGTCTCTTAAACGCGATAAGCTCGCAAAGGAAGGTTGTAATGTAATATCGCGCAGACTTCCACCTTCCCAAGAATCTGCTCAACGTGGTGAGGCAGAAAATCAAATTTTGGAAGCGGATGGAATTCAAACTTGTGTTAAATAGCACGTCGATGGTTAAAAACTCAATTTTTTTAATACATTTAGGATTTAAAATACGTTAATAGTTTTACAAAATTTTTAAAAACTGAAATAATTAACATTTCCGGTAAAGAAAATAATCCAATCAAAGCACATTACACATCTCTTCAACAATACATTCGAGAAAGGGGGCGAGGTGGGGTGCAGGGCTGGGTCATTGACCTGAGATTCCGGGTTCGATTCCAGGTGACGATTCTGGACACACTCATCACATATTTTTAGCTGCGCGAATTTTCACTTATTCACCCACGCTGTGTGATTTTTCAGGCACCAGATCTTCTAGTGAAACCACAGGTGGCAAATAGAAAGGATCTAGCCCCCTCTGACCTGAGGACACTCACTTTAAAATTTCAATATATCTACTATCCTATCTACTTTCTGCATAATTATTCCTTTAAAATGGCACTTTATATTCCAACCCTCAACTAATACCGAAAATAAAAAAAACGTTAATTTTAACTGCTAAAATATACATTCCGAGGCGTTAAAAAAAATGGCAACTGATAACCTGATCGTATTATAGTCATAATACATCAATCGGCATTGATTTTCAGGTTTTGATGAGTTGACTTCTCGTAATAGTTTGTCGTCAGACGCAAATTGCGTCATATTTCACAAGAAGGTGTGTGCAGAGAAATTATAAATTGCGATGTAATTTTTAAAATTAATAAAATAAGGCAAAATGTTTTTTTAATCCTCGAATTTTGATCATTTTGGATTAAAATATAATGTCACAATTAATATTTACAATTATATAATGCCGGTATATTTTAGAAACACAAAATATATCACGAATGGAGTTAAGTAACACCCTTAGGTGTAACATTCCGCAATTATCATAAATTAAAATCAGTCAAGAACTACCAAATCGCTAGTAGAATACTATTTGTACATGCTAAGATGTGATACATACGTAAGTAATACAATATTTTTGTTTTGATATTAGGGAAGTGAACGACAATAGCTGGCAAAAATCACGTAGACAAACCTGAGCGACCCAAAAGTCCAGTAGCGAATGCTTGGCGTTAGCAGCAAACATCAAAATATCGTGAAAAATTATATTACGAACGCTAGCTTCATGAGTAACTTCGATATATATGTATTTTAAAATCCACAAGGTAAACAATTCATCGAGATCAATTACTTTGAAATGAAAGTAACCGACAGCCTTTCGATTGAGAAAATTTCACGAGTTATTTTCTCATCAAGTTGATTTTCGTTAATTCAACTTTTCGGCCAACTCTTTTGTTACAAAAAAGGTGAAAATGCGAAATTTAGTCAAATTTAAATGCACCGTGAAAAGGTGGAAAGCTTAGGCACTCGCCAGCAGGTGAAAACTTATGCGGAAATCCTCGCTCACATTTTTCCACTTTCATTCCCCGCGTCCTTTCGTCTCTCGTTTCAAGGGATATCGGAAGCCAAGGCGGATTCAAATTTAGAACGGAATGGGCAAAGTAGGAGACGAAAGTGGGAGAAGGAGAGAGGCGAATAATACTAGGAATGAGTGGAGTAGCGGGAGATGGAGAAAGGACGGGAGAGAGAGAGAGAGAGTTACCCTTTTGTCTTAATCGGTTTATCAAAGAGAAGGGCTGTTGTTGAAAATGGCAGTAAAAGTAGCGTCATTGTCCATAGAGAAAGAGAGGCCGAGTCTAAAATTACGTAGCGGGGCTTTGCGCAATTTTCTTGGCGCACTACCTAAACCACTGAGCCCACGCCGACTTCATGTAGAATAGCTGCTGCCTGCCGGGCATACCGCACGTAATACGTACTGCCAACTCCGTCACAGCCGCTATAAATCAAGTTCAGAACCTAGAATTAGTAAGGAGACATTGAACTTCACTTACAGTTGGAAAAATAAAAAAAAAACACGAAAACGATAAAATGCTTCTTCCTGGGGCAATGAACTGGGTCGTTAAACTACAGTATTGACATAGAACATTTAAGTACTGCGCCATATTTCCAATAGCGAGGAGCCAAATGGGACGACGAGAATTATACTCCGACTGGACTACTGGATTTTTAACTTAAATGAACCTAATGAACCCTTGACAATGTCTCCACATCTAAAATTATAATGAAATATGTGGGGTAATGAAGAAACCTACACACAGCAAAAAAATATTCCATAAGAATTCACGGAGCTACAAAATAAATTTCCGCACTACTGTGAAGCAATTTTTTTTCATTGGCATTGACTCTTGGATAACAGAAGTAACCACACAAAGAAGCAAAAAAATGCCTGTGCTATGACATTAGGTAGAATGTAATCACGGAAAAATGTTCACCTACGTACATCGGTTTCAAGACAAAAATAAATGGCATTGTAATAAAAATATGTTGGTTTCTCTCTGTCAAAAATATGTTGAGGGGACACATTTCATACGCTTATTTAACTGAATACATTTAGATATAAAAGTGCAGTTCCTTTAATAGCACTCCAACGTACATGCCTACCTTTGCCGATAATAAAATAGCTCACATCAAAGAATAATGGGAGATAACTGCTAAACATAAATTGGGTCACAACTTCACTTTTTTACGGTCTGCAATCCTCCTCAAAATTTGTCTTGAAAAACAGCTTTTCCTGAGAGCATTTGAATATTAAATCTGTGGTTTCAGTTCAATAAGTATAACGTGGCATCACACAAGTTAGGTTTCTTCCCTAACCTAAAAAATTCCTACCTCTGCCACAAGGATGGACGTCATCCCAAATCATAATTTTGTTTTCTTCCTGCACTTTGACAATGCATCACATCAAACAGCACGTTCATATGTTATATACGAAATCCCAAACAGGTAGGAATAAAGCAGATAATGGCAGAACAATGCACAACAACAAAGGGAAAATGAACATCCTATTGGTCTGACACTATCCCACACCCTAATTATTGAATACATTGTTAGTTAAGTGTGGGGGAGGGATATTTTGGCACTAACAAATTAGTACCTTCTGATTAATCTGGATAGAGGTGAATGTATTCTGAAAAATGTGGAACTTGATTCTTGTTTGTGTCCCATGTAATCCCTTTTCCTTAGCTGAAATACTGATACAGTTATTCTATCTATTCCCCCTGTCTTCCCCAGTGCATTAGAGCATTTACTTATGCTATAGCTGCTTTTATCATGGTGAGAACCACATACATTTACATTGTATATAATCAACATTCCAAAACAAATTATTTTCCTATTGAGCTGGAATAAAATCTAATTCTGATCACTCTTCCTTGAAACAGGGTTGAAAAGGGTAGCGTGGCCACCTCCACCAGAGAATCAGGTGATTACCGCCCCTGCTGAGGAGCCTACACAATATCAGGTAATGAATTATCAATCTAGGTAATTATTGTTTAGCATTAACAATATAAATTAACCAATGTGAAGTTAAAAACATCAGATTGGAAATAATTTTTGGGGAAACATTACCAATTTCGACAAGACACATTGCCTCATTTAAAGTCCTATAATTCTATCTATGTAACTAACCGCATATTTCGATCACTGAAAATTTTTCAAATGATATGTATGCATGAATACTAACTTTTGATTATCATGCAGGAACATGGAAGTGTTACATATCTTGCTCTGATCATTTCCATGAACAATGGAGAAAAGGAGGGTGGAAAGATGATTGTTACCATAGGAGTGAAGCATCAAGTCTTTGATTAAAAATATTATTCATGATTCAAGCATAATACCACCAGCAAAGGTCACCAAGAATAGAAATTTAAATATAGACCTTCTGTTTAATCATTAAAAAACCATAAACACAGTGATCAACCCTAAGGTCGGTTTGGTAGATGATGGTAGAGTTTACCTAGTATTAAGCCCAACGGCGTGTGAAATTCACACCTCAGGGTAGGGGGGACAGTTCCTTTCTCTATGCCGCTTATGGTTTCCCAGGAAGATCTAGTATCTGAAAAATTACACAGCTTGGGTGGAGCTGCAGATGCCCGGAGTGGCCTGCCCAGGAATAGAACTCAGGCCCTCCAGTCAATAGTCTAATGCTCTACCCCTGGACTACCACAACCTATGTTCATTCACTAAATAGTTAAAAAATTATGTGAAACAAAAGGGAAGAGGGACATAAGGCTGAAAAAATCTCCCACTCTTCCAGAATAATTAAATAGCATCTGCATGATCAGTAAGTTTCATTTATCTTAATGTGGTAGCACTTCAATATGTGTACCCTGAATCTTAAATGGTGGTATACTAAAATTTTTAATGAATGTATGTATGCATTAAATTGTTCATATTTCCGTTCATTTAATGCTGAATGAACTATTGACAAGAACTTTAAAAAAAAGTAAGCAAGAATAAAAAAAGTCTGAAAGAATTGTGGTCTTATTATATATGGAAATTGAGATTCAAAGAAATTGTGAAGAACCAATAATGGGTAAAGCCACAGTTGGCCAATAAAATTAAAATTAAATACCTTTTTGACATAAGCTAAGAAATTTTTTTTTCAATGGCACTCTTGGAAAGTATTACCTTTGGTAACAATTTGATATTTGCAACGAAATTTCCAAAGAATTGACACATGTACGAAACCTCCGAATACACTGTAATCAAAATAAATCTTTCTCCTCCAATGTTCCTTTTTAATTTATGATCCTGCTTGATAATTTTTGTCAAGAAAAATATGCCTTCTTAAGATACTGCAATACATAACTTATTTGGCTATTTTTCAAAAATACTATTCAATGTTTAAAATGGTGAGGCATTTCATTGTTCAAAATTGCATTGATATTTAAGGAATTGAAGTATCAGAAGAAACTCAACCCCATATATATGCACACAAAAATGAATACAAAATATTGCAAAACAACAATAACTGATTCAGGTTTCAAGATATCTTATCCCTATTCAAAAATTAAAATATATCACCCAAATCGAAATTGTCACGCTTTACAATCAAAAACCATTCATATATTTGCATATTACTGCAGCTTTTCAAACTACAGGCCACAACTATGGAAATGAATCTTACAGTGAGATTGTTCGTCTTTCACAAAAGGAAGAACATGCATTGAATCTCAATCCATATAATGAAACTGATACCACACTCACCTTATCAAGTCCTCTTTGATGTGTCCCGATACAATAAGGATCTTCTGTGTAGAGGGATTAAAATATGCAACTTCATGTCACAACAGAGTGTAAATTGGCATCATTGAGTGTAAGTCCATTCATCACACAGAATTGCATCTCACTTCCATCAAACTGCATACTACTTCATGCATAAAAGAAAGGAAAGAATCTTCAATTTAATTCTCGATAGATTAATTACCACCTTTATGAGACATCTATCAGAAAGGCTATCAAGAATATATAAAATGTTATCTTAAGTCAGGGTTGTTTAAAATCTCTGATTATTTTCCAAAACGAAAAGGAATCCACATGGATTTAAAAGCCTTTATCACATCTTAAATAAACACTAAATAATTATGAAAGGAATTTGTTAAAATCAAGCATTAGAAGACTACTTCACATGCAGATAAACATTACTGGAGTTAAAAAAAAACTTGTAGGCTACAATTATACACATATGTTAATGTTTTAATTTCTTGTTATTATCAAAACTACTTCTCTACACTCATCTAATCATCAATTTATCACAAATGATAATATATATTTTCCATTTTGTGTGCACACAGGAGCCAATTTACAACGGTACAAGCCAGAGACCCTGGGAGAACGGCCTTAGCAACAATTATCACCAAAACGAGGACTATCCTCGACCACAGTATCAGCAACCAGTCAAGACAGTCTACGCGCCAAGACCTGTCTTGTCTCCTCCACCCCCACCACCCCCTTCCACAGTGACCCTGCGACCGGAACCACCCATCTCGCAGGCTCCTGCACCAGTGTTTGCATCGCAGCCGGCACTGAAGCGACAAGAACCAATCAGGATGCGTGGAGACCAGAAATGGCCACCGGCCCACTACAAGGAGGCACGGGAGGCAGAGAAGCAAGCGGCGGTGGATGCAGCGGCCCGGGCGAGGGCAGCCGGAAAGCCTAGGCGCATCAACAAGGACTACACGGCCTTCTTTGCGCAAAACGCCTTGACCCCAACTTATCCGGGATACAAGGCCCCTCCTGGCACACAGCACTATGAGGAACTCGGAACATCGAACCTGTGAGTGAATCATGAGGATGCAATGGACAGTAGAGGGGGACGACAGGAGAAAGGAAGGAAGGAGATGGTGATCGTGAGCAAGTGCCATCGCAGCTTCCCCCCCTTTTTCTTCTTTTCTTTTGATCGCCGAGGAAAAACAGCAGGAAACCATCTATGGGATGGAGGCAGCCCGAGGGGGGTAAAAAAAAATGACTGGGCCAAGAGGTTGCAACTCTTGACAAAATGATAAAGTTAAAACTTATCTCGTGGCGCCTAGTTGACAGCAATTAATGTGATCGATTTCAAAAACCAAACGAATGGGAATTATATAAATATCCTACTCCCTACATGTATTTTCGAAAAAGTTAAAATTAAAAAAAATATAATAATAATACCCTTAAAAACCTGTTCAAACTTCACCCTTGATCCCAGTTCAAACCAGGGCATTTAAATGTTATAAGCCTCCATGATCAATCAACTTTGTAAAACATTCTCTTCCCTAAAAAAAAACCATCAAATTGATTTTTTTATGTACTAGGGTATCTCTAATATGCCAACCTAATTTCATCATGCTATCTGCATCTCCCCTCAGACATGTAATCCTCTTTTGATTTTTCACAGCTCTTGTGTAGTTTTCTTTACATTTCATCAGTATAATCGAATGAAAGGGGCTATGAGAACATTGTGTCAACTAATGTTACCAAAGAATGAAGCTTTTCTAACAGAAATATTTAAATGTATGGCATAAATGTGAGCTAATTATTCAATGGACATGGATTGTGAATATACAAATTTTTGTTTATTCACACTGTATAAATTATGACTTGCTAATGCTTAAAGACATAAGAATGCCTATTCTACTGTCTTCTAAATATTTCCACCTCAGTGATGTACTAGGTAAAAAAAAATGTATATTGTTTGCATTACTATTGAATAAAATTAAGGCTTTTTTTATTGATACATGGGATATTGTTATTTCTAACGAAAAAATAAGACATTATGTAGAAACTAAGCAATTTATTTTTTAAGAATTTACAGTAAAACAATGAGAATCTTCTTAATAAAATTATCTTTGAGTGCATCCATAAATAAGTGTATGTATACGGTTTTAAAATAGATATGCTTTCAGTAGACAAAATTCGACATGAGACAATTTTCACTTGGCAAAAAAAGCTAAATCATGTCAATAAATCAGACTGGTTTCTCCAATGGCTATGAAAAAATACACACAACTGCGATACACATTCATCAACCGAGCTTCTCATTCCTGTCAATGTGGATGCATATAAAAAGGCTGACAAATCCGAAATTACCAATTCACCACCTACAAACAGCTATTAAATAACAAACACAATTAAAATGTTGTCCTCCTCAAATAAATAAATAAAAACTGGACATAGTACATTGGTATTGTTGTATATGTCAGGAGAAACCCTTAATTACTTAAGAAAAGGCACTCCCGTAATATCTTAGGAAATATTTTAAACCAAAGAGAATCCTTGGTATTGCTGGATGGCCTGGAGGAGCTTATAACGCAGTTTTTCCTTTGTTGCATACTGAGGTAGATCCAATAAATTGAAGCAGGTATGTGCCACGGGCAGGTATTTATCATCTTCTGTCGGCTGTATTACAAGCTGCATGAGAGGACATAATGCATATGAGAACAAGAATGAGCACTTTCACGTACACCAAGAGCACATTTGCTGATAAAACCTTCACAAATTTGTGCATTAACAATTGCAGATAAAACCTACACAAATTCGCACATTAACAATTTGAGAGCAGAAAGAAATTGTTTACACTACTTCATCAGTGCTGACCAATGATAATACAATACCATATTAGTAGTGCATTAGGGTAAATAAGTATGGCAATGATGAACAAATATCTCTTGCTAGTGATATACAAGTACATAAATCTCAGATTCAAAAGTTAAAATTCATCCAATTTAGCTCCAACATTAAAATAAATGATCAACCATTGAAAATGTCATTGTTTCAATTTAACTTTTGAATATCAGAGAACATTACGTTTTACGACATCACTAAGGTAATATTTCAAAACCTCAATAATCCATTCGGGCAGACATCACTAGCATAAATGTTAAGAGCCATTAGCTCCAATGAGGACATTTTTTTTAAATTTTAAATCATCCCAATCCAAATCATTCGAAACATTTCAGATACAGACATTAAAATTAAGACACTACATTTATTCTGTGGTCATTTAAACAAGTGAAAATGAATACAAAATACAATAAAACTGTTGCAAATATGAGGTGCCTTCAAGTTCTACGGTATCAACCTTTATCCCCGGTCCAGGCACTGCTTATGAATACATTATATAGATGGCTGTACAGTACAGTACACCAGGTTCATATAGCTGCTCTCAGAGTGAGAAACATATCCAATAATTAAAAATGGCATACTTTGGAATACGAGAATAGGGTGTAATCATTGGGATCCTATATTTGCAAATCATTCAACACCATCTCGATTCATCATCATGAGGTGATGGCCACCATGGATGTGTATAAAATGTGTGTTCATGGGTGCTTGACAGTTCAAAGAAAGGACAATGAACCTAAAAAGCATCAGTCACTGACCATTACCAATTTTCCAGTGGGATAAAGGGATACCATCACACACTGAATGAAATAATGAATTTCGCATTAAATACGTTCATCTACTGGGAAATTATTTTGAGAAAGAACAGGAAGTTTCGACTTTCCGGTGTAAGTCGTGTGGCACAAAAAAACCCGTACATCTATGAATTTGATGGCATCTCACATAAAGGTGTTCCAAGTCACTATGAATTAGGGATGATCCAGATTGGATCCATTAAACACAATTGAATTTCAAAGTTTAGCAGTTTAAACGATTGAATCACCCATGCAAAGCAAAAAGAAACTAAACAATTGAGGAACTTAAAAAACTTAGGCTTACTTATTCAAAATTACTAGGAATAAACATTCAAAATTGATGAGAGTGGCGTATTTATAATTTTTATAAATTTTTTCCCAGAGCAGCATAGGTTTCGCTGATTTATTAATCAATCGTAAAATATCCACCTTTTGTTTTCAACCTTTTCATTATATTTACACTCTTTCAAAAACTTTAGGGATCCAAAAAATAATGAGGTTTGGGATCTGATTGTTCTTATGGATAAAAAAAATTTAGATGGTAAAATAGCTAGCTAGCTTCACTTTTAACAAAAAAATGAACATATATCATGCTACTACTTCACAAGCCATTTTGCAAACATCAGACACTAAAAGAAAGTCACAATTGTTATATCAAAACTGATATAAAATTAAACTAAATGTTATAAATTGCAACACCATAGAGTTACAGTTTGATTAAGTTTTCAGCAATGTAATTTTCCGAAATGTAAAAGCAACAATGAAATTGCCAAAGACATTCAAAAGCAAAAACACACGTCATGCAATGCAATAACTTTTACTACTCTGTCCAATAAATAGGAAAAATGGGAATATGAAAAAGTTGCAGGGGGCGAGACCTGGTGAATAAGGAGGATGATTAAGGATGGTGATTGAATTTTTTGCCAGAAACTGGCAAAAAATCAATGCTGAATGTGCAGGTGCATTGTCATGGTGAAGAATCAATCCATCATGGTCAGTTAAAATAGTGTGCACTCTTGATTTTCCTAAATTCATTTCATCAGCTATCATTCGGACAGTTTTGCAACGATCATTAAGGACAAAGGACCACTACATGATCGATATTGTCGTCAACACAGGTGGTAGAAGGTCATCCCCAGCCTTGCATTATCCATGGCATCTTGTCAGGTATCCTTAAAACACTGAATCCACTTGAAAACGTATGGTTTCTT
Source organism: Hetaerina titia (assembly GCA_037158775.1). Taxonomy (NCBI): domain Eukaryota; kingdom Metazoa; phylum Arthropoda; class Insecta; order Odonata; family Calopterygidae; genus Hetaerina; species Hetaerina titia. The sequence continues at coordinate 71,474,928 of CM073774.1, read as the reverse complement.
CAGAGCATTATCACCGTAAACAGCTGTCAATATTTCAGTAATTTCGCGGTAACATTTACCGCACTTCACCGAAAAACTTGATGTTGATTCGTTGCTCCGTGATTTCGTCAATTTCCATTTTCTACCAAAAATAAAAACAAAGACAACAGAAACTAACATAACTGGCACCATATGCACAGCTTGACGATCCACCAAGCACAGACAGCTCATTGGGTGTCAGCAAGTAGCACCACTAGTGGGTGGGGCTATATACCGCATCATGGCCACCAGATTGCACCAGTTCACGCATTCATCACACAGACCACGTACATTTGTATTAGGATCTAAATTTATTCCAAGCACTACACCATAGAAGTTTTTGGGGAAATAGTTCAGAATTTCAGTTCCATATTGCCATTTAATTTGATGTGAACACTTAGTAAGCCATGCACATTCCATCAAGCCCACCATGATCAATCCAGATGCCTACCTAAACATGTGACATGTATGACTAATAGGCAAGGAGAATTTCTATCAGACTATTCTGATAGTTCTCATTTACCCCTGAGTTTCACTGAGTCATCAATAAGAATGGAATTACCCAGTTATTTGGAAATTGCTTGAGGCGAAAGGGATTAGCAGAGATCTGGCAGGTGAGCATTCTTTCAATGCATATATTCTGAATCTTTTGCACTTAAAAAGTGAAGCACATATTTAGATTTTTAATTTTTTGCAATGATGGATTTTTGAGGTTCTGCAGTTAGTCACTTACAAGGATGTTGTAAAAACAACGATTTTCTAGCAAGCTACAAACTATGCTAAAAACATGATAATAAATTAAGTCCTTACTGACAATTCTCCCAATGGTAAGTCATTCATGCAAAAAAAACTTTCTACTGCCCTCATATTACTAAAAAAAACACATTAATATTACTATTACGCAAATTTACCATCAAGTGTTAAGGTATTAGTTTTTACAGAGAGAAAGATTTTGCAATATAAATAATAGGAGTACTTAAAAAATATCACTGTTTTAAACAGAGATGAAAATACTGCTAGATTTGGAGAACATTTAACAAAAATTGTTTGGTAAAAAGGAAAAATACAGTAGTTCTGTGTCTGAAAATATACTGTTTGTTATTTAAAAACGGTAACTTGAAACGGAGAAAATACTATAGTGAAACGCTGAAAAGCATATTTGTTTGCTCTTATTACATGTCTTAGAGGAAACTAATTCCATTCAGTGATGATAAACAAAAATTGATATCAAAATAACTTAATTGTATTTGCATATTGAGTAAATTATACTTTTTGAAGTACTTCACTCCTTAAATTTTTTTCAAGCTATGGGGAAAAATGCAACTAACACATTCCAACAACTATTTGATTATGCATAACTCTTGTCATTTTTTCATTATAACTTTTGATTTTCATCTCAAATTTCCATCCATGGATGGGAAGTGAAACACATTTAAAAAATAAAAATGTTGCCCTTAAATAATAAATTACGATGCCTAAATGAAATTATTATTTTTGAAAAGAGAGACATAAGGAGAGATAGCCATTAGGCACACACTGTATATGTTACTAAATACCCAACCCAAACATTTTACATTCAAATCCATCTAAAATTGACTCATTGATGTTAGTACTGATTTTAATACTCAAATGATTCTTTAAGTACTTCCAATGAAAAACATACAAGCACAAACATCAGTTGTCTCCAAAATTTGGTCCAGTTGGTAAAAAACTATATTCATCTCAAGACTTCGAATTGAAAAGAAAAAGATATGGATATCTTATAAATATTTGCAGCTGTCATGGTATGCACAATGGCAGCTGTTGAATAATCAAGCCATGGTCTACAAAACAAGAATTTGTGTCCACCAAAACCAAAAAGATTGGCTCATTCTCATCACGTTTCCTAATATTATTTTTAATTACAACAAATTATACTAGAGTTCTGATTCCTTTACAGCTATGATTTTTACCCATTTACCTTAATTGCTTTCATTCCCAGTATAGGAATACGGTCACTGCCAGTCAGGAAGAGAAGAAATTTCTTTTTCTCATCCAAAGGGAGCTCGTGGAACACTTCCCAAAAAAGCCTTATCGTGGGATGAGATGCACTGTAACAATTCTTGTACTCTGTCTCTCTCTCCAACTCATCCCAATCATACTCTTCATTACCTGAAATGGAATTTTATGTTTCATCCCACTCCATCATCTTGCAATCAGCTAATTTTTGCAATGAATTGCAGGGATTTTTATCAGCAATCGAAATTACTATATTGCAGTCCAAAAAACCTACCATCTATGAATATTCTTCAGAAGTTCAAGAAACAAAACTAAAGATGATCATTTAATCTCCTATGAAAAAAAATCATTGAAACACACGTGCAGCATCCCATATTTTTTTAAATTATAGTATTAATTCTTCGATTGGCAAACAAAGAATTATGTCATATTATTTCATGGTCAAAAGCTCTCATTATTTGATTTTGGATTAAGTTCTTTACAAGTGCACTTACTTATTTTAACTCGAGGAATTTCAAAATATTTATGCTCAAACAAGATCAGATGCAAAATTACATTTGAACTAATGCAGCAGAATTGGTTGTTTCAGTAAGGGTTATATCTTTTTAATTTGACAGTCAAAATCAAATTGCGAATTCATCTACATGTATGATGATAATATACTTGTGAGACTATGGTGAATGAAAAATGTTTTCACACTAAATAAATCTGAAAGTAAAAAAAATTATGTGTCTCTTAAAAGAAAAAATAATGTTTATTATCAATGGTCACCTTAATTGACATAAATACAAGGATAAGGCTAAACGGAATTGTAAAGATGAAATTAAGAGAATAAAATGTGTCAAGCTGAAATATTACTATTAGTAATGTTCCATGAAAATGTTAGGAATGCAATTTACTATTAATATGTAAAACAATAGAAGTGTGGCCCCTATTGATACATAAAAAATAAAATAATGACCTCATTCTTAGCCTTATATCACCATTCTCATAAATGGTTACCCCACACTTTACAAAAAACAATTCACCATGTAGTATTTCTACTAATAGCAACAATATTATATGCATTCATATGATGATATCCTCTGCACAGGGGCTGAGCATGGTACAAAATGACCAAAATTTTGGGGGATCTTGTCCTTAGCAGTTAAGATGCAGCATTTGAAAGACACATTCCCAAGTTTTCAATAATGGAGGTTTCCTTTTTATACTTCGAGTTTTTTTCTGGGAGGGCTTTTCAAACAAGGGTGGGATGAAGTTAAAGATATCTTCCCAGGGTCCTGAGGTAGTTGCCTCCAGTCTAATGTTCACTTGTGTCTCCTCCTTTTGCTTTCTTAGGCTTGGATCATGTACCAATCAGCCTTAAACCCTTCAAAATTCTCCTAATCACCCTTTTTTCTCCAAACCCCACAACTGTGGAGTTGCCAGAGGACTTCAGAAAGAAAAGAGAGTGTTTTTTTGCAGTCCTTTGCATCCCAATGGACTTTCTAAAATAAACTCAATCGATGGAGAGACATGAAATATTTCAAGTAAAAATTTACTGAGCACAGCAGCCGCAATTCAGAGAAGTAGAGGATGCTGAGGTAAGAAACTCAAATGAAAATGAACATTATAATTACCAACAACAACTGCCATTAGTTCCTGGGCATGGAAAAGCTTCAGAACTCTTCCACCACATACTTTCAAAAATCCTGTCTGGTAAGCTTGAAAATGCTTGTCAACAGACTTATTAAGCACCCAGTCAACATACAGATCCACATATTCTTTCCTGGAAAGATGAAGGCACGATTGTGTGATTTAGAGCCAGTGAAGTTTGAAAAATACTGGATACATTGAAAGTGTAATATGGTCTAAGAAAATGTTGTGATTAAATTATACGCCCATTATTTCAGTAGTAACAGTAACCTTGATGAAATATTTCAAGTACATTACAAGTATGGTCTATCTTAAAATTGACATAATTTGAAACAAGCAACGATGTAATGAAACGTATCTATGGGGTTCCAAAATGTTTATAGAATAATTCTAATCAATTCCCCTGCCACACACCTTTTTGGTGGCTTGCAGGGTACTTATGTAGATGTAGATAATTTAAAATAAATAACTGTTCTATTTGCCATTAGAATAATAAAATCCAGTAAATCAAAACATGTACACATATCTAAAGGAATAATTAATACTATTTTTATTTTACCTCAAAACTCACCTTTTATATTCAACATAACAATTTAAACTCACAATTACTAAGTCTTATGATTTGAGTCAACTATTGAGCTAAAAACTTATGTTTTTCTCAAAAGTTTTGCAATAAAAATTAAGTTAGAACTTTTTCTTTGGTGTATACATTCACAATTTAATCTTTCCATCATAGTAATTGAATTCTGCAGGAGACATAGACTTGTCATCACCAACACTTGGTTTAAACACCACAAAAGGCATAGGTATACATGGGAAATGCCAGATGACGCAAAAAGGCATTAGTTATGTTATATTATGGTTAGGCACAGATTTAAGAACAGTATCATCAATTGATACAGTTTCCCAGGAGCGGATGCAGACTCTGATCAAAATTTGGTACTCATGAAGTGTAGCGTCCATTCCAAAAAGATAAGGCAGGGGCGGCAGGTTAGGAAATGGAATGTAGAAAAATCAAATAGATTAACAAGGAAAGAGTATCAGCAGGCTGTAAAGAAAATCATGGATGACAAAAAAGAGCTGAGTACTATTGAAGAAAAATACAGGGTTCGTCCGGAAAATAAGTTTATGATGCTCATTGTCTTTTTTGACAAAAGGGGAGTCGTCCACTACGAATTTGTACCTGAACGACAAACTGTAAATGCTGCATTTTCCATCCAAGTGCTCGACAGGCTTCGAAAACGAGTCGCCCGTGTCCGGCCAGCGATCAAAAACATCTAGCGGCTGCATCACGGCAATGCGCCGTCTCACACCGCGCTTGTCGTGTCGGACTTCTTGGCCAAGCACGGCGTGGCAACGCTGCCGCACCCGCCCTACAGCCCGGACTTGGCACCACCGGACTTCTTTCTGTTCCCGATGATAAAGAGGAGTTTGAAAGGAACGCGATACGGGACTTTAGACGCCGTCAAAGAGGCCGTGACGACGTGTCTTCGAGAGGTTCCCGATGATGCCTTCGCGGGAGCGTTCCAGGGATGGGAACGCCGCTGGAACAAGTGTATCGACTCACAAGGGTCCTATTTTGAGGAATATTAGCTTAAGATATGTAAAAGTGTAATAGATTTTTTTCCCTGAGCTCAGTACACTTATTTTCTGGACGAACCTTGCAGGAATATATCAAGGAAGGGATATCGAATCCCACAAAAGACACTAGAGGAACCATTAGTGGGAAAAGGCCGAGGAAACCATGGATCACGAATGAGATTAGACTAGAAAGATAGATAAGAGAAAAAAATGGAAGAATGTAAATACAGAGTTAGGTAGAAGAAAGTACAAAGAGGAACATAATAAATTGAGCCGGGTAACAAATGAAGCAAAAGAAGTGTGGTGGAAGAGGCAGTGCAAGGATAAGAAAAGATTCCAAAGGAAGGGTAAAATTGGTATGCTATACAAGAAGGTTAAAATACTATTGGGAAAGCAGCAGAGAAGACCTCTGGTAACAGTTAGATACAAGTCAGGTAAGAAAATAGTTGAAACAGAAAAGATCCAAGAGAGATGGAATGAATATATAGAAGCACCGCATGGTCAAGTACTTAGGGCAACAATATTAGACATAGAAAAAGAACATGACATAGAGGAAGATAGCTTAGGCCCAGGCATACTTGACAATGAGATAGGAAGGGCATTAAGGGAGATGAAGCCACATAATGCTGTGGGGGTAGACAACATTCTTGCAGAACTACTGAAATGTTTAGGAAAATGTAGAGGTAGACGTAGCATCTATTAAGAAAGAATTTGGGCAGAAAACTTTGTGAGATCAGTTTTAGTTCCCATTCCGAAAAAGGTAAAGGCTACATCATGTGAGGACTACAGAACAATAAGTTTGATTTCACATGCAGCTAAAGTGTCTCTCAGGATCATCAACAAAAGGATGGAGAGCAGGGAAAATGATTACTTACGGGATGATCAGTTGGGGTTTAGGAAGGGGAGAGGTACGTGTGATGCCATTGCAGTAATGAGATCACTAATCAATAGGAATATAGAATACAAGCAGGGCATGTTTGCTTGCTTCATATATATGGAAAATGTATTTGATATAGTGAATTGGGAAAAAGTAATGAGCATATTCAGATACATGCGGAGGAAATGATTAAAGAGGCATGGGAAGAACTGGAGGTACAAATGAAAGTGGGAGGGGAATTCGTAAAATCAGATATGTTTGCTGATGGCCAAGCTTTAGTTTGTCAGTCAGCCAAGGGGTTGAAAGCATTGCTGAGTGAATTGGAAATTCAGTGTGATAGGTATGAGATGAGAATCAATATTAATAAAAAAATGTTATGCGATTTTTAGAAAGAAAAAGGCTAAGCTTCACATTAAAACAGGAGGGCAAAAACTACAGCTGGGGGAACAGTTCAATTATCTCGGAAGTGTTTTGGAGCACAATAGTCAAAGTAGTTGAAGAATTCTGTAAGGCAAAGAGGCTTTCATGAGGAGGAGGGAGTTGATGACAAGAACGTTGAGTAAGGATGTTAAGAAAAGGCTCCGGAAAACTTTGATATCGAACGCAGCTATGTAGGGCGTGGAAACATGGTCACTGAGCAGGGTGATAGATGTAGATTGGAGGCTTTAAATGTGGGTGTGGAGAAGGTTGGAGAAGGTGCAGTGGACAGAATGGAAAACAAATGAGGAGGTACTAGATATGGTGAGGGAGGAGAGGGGATTGTAGGAAGAAATCATAAAGAAGGCAGGAAAAATGGATGAAGAGCATATTGATCGACAGTCGGATGTTGAAGAAGGTAATAGAGGGGAGACTCATGCAAATGAAGAAAGGGAAGGGATAGGATAGGGATGTTGGACGGGATGAAGGAAGTATACAGAGATGAAGAGGGGTTTGTTGTAGAGTAGGATGTTGGATCGTGTTTTCTTAGTAGAAACAAAATATTTACTTGGCACTTGTGCCCATTGCAAACCTACCTTAACTGGTAAATTACCTTTTAATAAAAATTCACAATATCTTGATATTAAAAAAATATTATAAGAAATGAGAAAAACATACTTGTTCTCCTGCGTAACAGGAATCTTTTCACCGCCAGGCTTTAGGTGGAAAACTTTCATTTCACCATAAACCTCCTTTGAAAGTTCAAAGTAGAGACCAAACACTTCTTCCATATCAGGGCCTTCATAGTTCAGCAAGGACCTCAGACTCCTGCATATAAAATCTCATTTATGAATTGGCTCTAAGTGCCAGGTGCTCAAGAATCTTAAACAACGGCATGCATAAACTTAAGTTTTTCTTCAGAATTCGTTAAATTGGTAACTCACCTAGTCATAGTCGGCGAAAGATGTTCCAAATCATTCAAGGAAACAGGCTCACCAAGGAGTTTTTTGTACAGTACGAGTGGAAAAGGCAGCTCAATGATAGTAAAGTTGTAGATCGCGAGACCACAGAGAAGGCCTTAAGCATTGAGTAAAGCATGCAATGAGTAAATTCAACATGAAAAAAAACATGAATTATAGAATTTGCTATTTATATTGCATCAGAATTTTGGTTTAAAATAAAAGAGTACAGGCCATGATATAAAACATCATGTGAACACAAGCACTATTATCATATCGGCCATGAAAGAATACCAAAGTCAAATGAAATACCATGGAGCTATGGAGAAAAAACAATTCTGCTTTTCTGCAGTCTCTCTAAATGCGTGGAGCAAATCAGGGCATGATATAAAAATTGAAGAAGCACAAGTAATAGCTGAAGAGAAGCAATACTTTCCCAGGTTAATGAAAGAGGCAATGGCAACAATTAAAACACCAGAAAACTTCAACCTAGGATACCGACATCCACCAGATAATGCTCAGAAAAGACTTATCTGGCAACCAACCAATCAGAAGGTATCAATGAGATGGGATGGCCTAATATATTGGGTTGTGGCAAAAATTGCAACAATCTACTTGGGTTGTTTAATAAATCCTAAGAACATCCAGTGTATTTATAACCATTATCAAGTACAACTGCAAGAAAAAGAGGCAATTCTGTAATAATTCATTGATGTAAAGAAAACAAGATTGATTTAAAAATGGTTAACTTCAAGAGTTATGTAGTTGGCTGTTATGTATATCTTTATGCATGTTAAGAATGTATGTTTAAAATGTCATAAACCAAAAGGTCTGCATTGAAATAAATTACCCCAAAGAAATTGCCTCATAACTTGCTGATGGGAACGTAATAACATACTGCCCTACTTTAACATATATATATATATATATATATATATACATACACACACACACACACATTTGTAGAAATATATATATATATATATATATTCAAACTTGAAAATCCCGCCAAACGGCGCAGCTCAACTGTCATCAATACATACTGTGAGTGTCCTTTCTTTATGTTTCTATGTGTTGAATATTTTTGTATCCTTGTGTATGTGTGTTTGTACATCACCGGAGAGCGTCCATTTCAAAGATATATAGATATCTTATGGTGCCGTATGGCGGGACTTCGTATTTGAATGTGTGTGTATATATATATATATGTATATTTTTTTTTTTTTAGGTAATCTACCGGTTAAGGTAGGTTTTTGGATGGACCCAACTATCAAACAAACATTTTGTGACTCCCCACCTAGCAAACTAATCTATATCAGGTCCCTCTTCATCTCGGTGTACTTCTTTCCTCCCTTCATCTCGTCCAACATCCCTATCCTGTTCCTACCCTTACCTCGCTTGCCCAACATTCTTCCCTCTATTACCCTCTTCAACATTCCACTACCGCTCAATACGCCCTTCATCCATTTTTCCTGCCTCCATAGGATTTCTCTCAACAAACCCCTCTCCTCCCCCACCATTTCTAGTACTTCCTCATTTGTTTTCCTTTCGGTCCATTTCACCTTTTCCATTCTTCTCCACACCCACATTTCAAAAGCCTCCAATCTACGTCTATCCTCCTGCTTCAGCGACCACGTTTCCGCGCCGTACATAGCTACGCTCCATATCAGAGTTTTTACGAGTCTTGTCTTAACATCCCTACTCAACGTCCCCGTCATCAACTCCCTCCTCCTTGAGAAAGCCTCCTTGCCTAGCGCAATTCTTCTCCTTACGTCCCTACCACTTTGACCGTGTTGGTCCAAAACACTTCCGAGATATGTAAACTGTTCTACCTGCTCTATTTTTTCCCCGCCTATTTTAATATTTAGCTTAGCCTTTTTCTTTCTGGAAAATCGCATAACCTTTGTTTTATTAATATTTATTCTCATCCCATATTTATCGCACTGAACCTCCAATTCACTCAACAATGCTTGCAACCCCTTGGCTGACTGAGCAACTAATGCTTGGTCATCAGCAAACCTAACCGATTTTACGAGTTCCCCTCCGACTTTCATTCCTACCTCCAGTTCTTCCCATGCCTCTTTAATCATTTCCTCTACATATACGTTGAACAGTACCGGTGACAATGGGCAACCCTGCCTTACACCTCTTCCTAACACTGCCCATCCGGACTCTCCGTTCCCCACTCGCACCTGAGCAGTCTGAGACATGTACAGGTTGTGGATCAGTCTCCTGTCCCTCCAATCCATTCCTATTTTCTGCAATACACGCATTAATTTTTCCCAATTCAGTCTATCAAACGCTTTTTCGAAATCTACAAAACAGGCAAAAACGTCCTGATTGTATTCTATATTCCTCTCGACTAGTGATCTCATTACTGCAATGGCATCATGCGTACCTCTTCCTTTCCTGAACCCAAACTGATCATCCCCTAAGTAATCATTTGCCTTACTCTCTATCCTTTTGTTGATGATCCTGAGAATAACTTTAGCTGCGTGGGATATCAAACTTATTGTTCTGTAATCCTCACATGACGAAGCCTTTGCCTTTTTTGGAATAGGAACTAACACCGATCTCACAAAATCTTCCGGCCAGATTCCTTCCTCATAGATACTACGAATCAGTCCATATATGGCCTTCTTCCCACCTTTCCCTAACCATTTCAACATTTCTACAGGAATATTGTCCACCCCCACAGCCTTATTTGCTTTCATCTCCTTTAATGCCCTTTCTATTTCATCGTCGAGTATGCCTGGACCTAAGCTATCTTCTTCTACGTCATGTTCCTTTTCTATGTCTAACCTTGTCGGCCTAAGTTCTTTACCATACAGTGTTTCTATATATTCCTTCCATCTCTCTTGGATTTTTCCTGGTTCAACTATTATCTTACCCCATTTATCTTTAACTGTTAGCACACATCTTGCCTTCCTACTTCCCGATAATAACTTAACCTTGCTGTATAGAGCACCAATTTCACCCTTCTTCTGTAAACTTTCCATATCCTCGCATTGCGTTTTCCACCATTCTTCTTTTGCTTTATTTGTGGCCCTTCTCAATTTATTGTTTAACTCTTTGTACTTCATTTTGCCTAACTCTGTGTTAAATTTTTCCATCTTCTTCTCTCATCCATCTTTGCAATCATCTCCTCCGTTACCCATGGTTTCCTTATCCTTTTCCCATTAACGGTTCCTATAGTGTCTTTAGCGGCTTCCAGTATCCCTTTCTTGATACATTCCCATTTTTCTTCGATAGTACTCAGTTCTTTACCGTCATCCATCATTTTCTCTACAGCCTCCTGATACTCCTTCCTCGTTAATTCATTTACTGCTTCTAAATTCCATTTTTTAACCCGCCGCCCTTGCCTTATCTTCTTGAAACGAACATTACATTTCATAACAACTAAATTGTGGTCAGAGTCCGCATCCGCTCCTGGGAAACTGTGCGAATTTATCACACTGTTCCTAAACCTGTGCCTAACCATAATATAATCTAACTGATACCTTTCTGAGTCACCTGGCATTTTCCATGTATACCTACGCCTTTTGTGGTGTCTAAACCATGTGTTAGTGATGACTAACCCCTGTCTCCTGCAGAATTCAATTGCTTTCTCCCCGCGTTCATTCCTCGTGCCTAACCCATAGTCCCCCACCTCACCACCATCTCTTCCTTCGCCTACCGTCGCATTCCAATCCCCCATCACTATCAAATGTTTCCCTGCAGGAACACTTGCGATGATATCCTCTAACTCATCATACATCCTATCGACTTCTTCCTCCTTGTGGTTGCTCGGTGGCATGTATACCTGAATAATGACCAAGTTCGTCGGCTCTGCTTTAATCTCTACGAGTAAAATTCTATCTGTCGCTTGCTCTATGTTGACTACGCTTCTTCCTACCCCTTTATTTAAAATTACGGCAACCCCTCGTTGGCTCTCGTCCCCGCCGCTGTATATTACTCTATAATTGTCACTCCAGTAATCCCCGCTATCCTTCCATCTCACCTCGCAGAGGCCTAAAACATCTATGTTACCTCTTTCCATCTCTCGCTTAATATTTTCTAATTTGCCTCTCCTCAACATTGTCCTGACGTTCCAGGTTCCTATTCTAACTACTTTCGTCTTCTTCTGCATCTTCTGTCCTGCTGCTGTTATTTCTCCCCCGCAAGGATTTCGTGGGATGACGACCGCGGAAGCCTTGCCTCCCCCGCTGCCGGGCACGACACACGGCCCCTTGGGCCGAGTCCCGCAGTTGCCAGGACTCAATTTCTGTTTTGCGTCCATCATATTTTCTTGGGAACGATAATTGAGGTGGTTTCCTGTTGCCTTCCTCAATAGTGTTTTTAACGTGACACCATCACTTAATGGCCGCCCCACTGGGGTCAGACGCCATTGCAGCCGCCTCACTGAGGAACAGACGCTGCGTGGACTACCTTTCGTCTGGCTCCTAACCTTCGGCCTATCTGGCATGGGTGACCCTTCCAGGAGTAATTATTATTACTACCGCCAGCACAGCTCTAGGGGTCATCGGAACACACAAGCCCTTCCACCACGACAAGGTTGTAGTCCATGGGAGTCCATGTATATATACACTTTTATTTATATACACTCATATTTATATACACTTTTTTGTTATGACTATCAGTATATATATATATATATATATATATATATATATATATATATATATATATATATATATATATATATATATATATATATATATATATATATATATATATATATATATACACTTTTTTGGAAAACCCACAAACGTGTAATGTAAATTCACTGATAAGTCATAACAAACACAGAAACCAAAACGCAAAAGAGGAAAAACTCACTGGTTCTCGAATTTTCGGTGGTCCCACCACCTTTCTCAAGAGGAATTAGGAACAGTTCTGTTCCTAATTCCTCTTGAGGAACAGTTCTGTTCCTAATTCCTCTTGAGAAAGGTGGTGGGACCACCGAAAATTCGAGAACCAGTGAGTTTTTCCTCTTTTGCGTTTTGGTTTCTGTGTTTGTTATGACTTATCAGTGAATTTATATATATATATATATATATATATATATATATATATATATAAACCATAAACACAGTAATCAACCCGAAGGTCGGTTTAGTAGGTGATGGTAGAGCTCACCCTTGTACCAAGCCCGACGGCGTGTGAATATTCACACATCAGGGTAGGGGGGCCAGTTCCTTTCCCTGTGCCGGTTATGGTTTCCCAGGAAGATCTGGTACCCGAAAAATCAACTAGCTTGGGTGGAGCTGCAGGTGCCCAAAGTGCCTTGCCCGGGTATCGAACCCAGGACCTTATGGTCAGCAGTCCAACGCTCTACCCGCTAGACCACCGCGACCCGCATATATATATATATATATATATATATATGTGTGTGTATATATATATATATATGTATATATATATACATATATATATATATATACATATATATATTCGACAGACATTGAGTCCATCAAAATTATCTAGATATTATTGTGAGTGTTCTTTTTATGTGTTCTCGTGCTGTGTGTTACTGTCTAAGTTTTATATATATATATATATATATATATATACATTATTAATTATTGAGAATAGTGTACTTATCATTACCAATCTCTATGTTATAATAGATGAATTTGTTTGCTTTCCTGATACTTCTTACCTATGAGGAAATACATCGTTTCTTCCTCAAAAGAAGCTTCACTGAACCAAATTGCTCGAGTTTCATCATGTTGCTGAAACATTCCGTACTTAGGGTCTAACACTTCCCGCATAAGCAATAGGAAGAACTCCTTCCTCACTCCCCCTGCATCTTCTGCTTCTTCCCCCATAAATTTCACCTGTTGACATGATAAATCATAATTGGGATAAAACTTTTCAAAAAAAAAAACTTGAAAAAATTATTTACCAAGAATGCATTTTTTTTAAAAAGAGTTCCTCCATTTGACCTCATCATTTGTTAGCATTTAAAATTAACAAAAAGTTCCAAAAAATTTAAGATTGATCAATAAAAAGTGCAAAAATTAATATAATGACAGCCCAGTTTCCCAAATAGTCGGCGTACTCTCCTGCTAACCCAAATCTCACATATTCTACTTTAATACCTTTCATCAACATGCTTTTGATATATTTAAAGACATAATAAAGTTTGATGGTACGAAAAGTTTTTTTTTTTTTTTACCTTCAATGGTTTCTTCAGATCACGGGTGTCAAGGCTTTGGAGTTGAATTAGTGTATCCCCAACAAGATTTTCTCTGCTCACTTCAAGAATGAGGTAATTCATCTGAGGTAATGAACTTCCACCTCCAAAAAAAAGTTCAGACAAGGCCCTGGTAGTTGCTTGATTCATAGCACTTTGCATCTAAAATTTGTGACAAGAGTAATTTTGAATTGAATGCACATCTTGGATTAAATTTGAATACACAACTACTTTAACACTACAACAACAACATTACAATCCAATTTATGAGTGCTACAGAAATTTCAGTTTCTAATTAACCATTACAACTTTATTAACAAAATAAAGTCGTAAGATTAATGATAAGTAAAGCTGCAATGAGGGCTTATTTTCTCATTTTTTTAAAGTTTAAATGTCCAAATATCAAAAAAATATCTTGGAATAGAGATCTTGTGGCACTTTTACATCACAAGGAAATACGCAAGATTTATTAAAATGACATCGTTCTGTTAAAAAATATGTTGCATCCTGTTGAAGATTTAAATTCTTCGATGGGTACTTACCTGCAAGGATTGATCAGTTTGAAGGAGTAAGGTTTTAGCTTTAACGTCAAATAAGAATGGATAATCACAAAAAAACACACTAGGATTCTGGGAAAAAAAGAGAAAAAAGCTATTAAAATCATCAGCATTCTAAAGAAAGCATATCATTTGAATCACCTAGAAAACAGTAATGAAATATACATGGCTTTGTCAAAAATTCAAAAAAATGATAATTCTATACTCACTGAAAATCCACTCTTTTCTGATAGCCATCGGATGTAATCAAAAGGCAAATTAACTTTTTCCACTAATTCTGGTAAGTAGAATGTTTCATAAGGCACTTTGAAACCACCTGAACATTTCTTGTTGAGATCATTGAGAACCCGAAGTACTTCCAGTCCGACCACGATATTATTATTCCATGCAACCTTAAATGAATGGCCATGACATTAATAATTTTATAAGCTGTGAATCCTTAAGAGAGTATCTTGTATAATTATGTTAACTTTAATTCCTACCATCAAAGTTTCTACTAGTATAAACCAATATGATAGAAAGCTGGGATTAATAAGTGCAACTCATGTTCTATGATAGTTCAACTATTGGTCCATCCATTTAATCTGACTCATTAAAAAATATGACTAAAGCTATTGGCATTCACTAAGAAAAATATTCAACTGTAAGTAATTAATTGCCAGATGTCACTCATTTATATGACTCAGCATATAAGACACTGATGAAAACAGAATGTAGAAACTACAAATCATAGCATTCAGGTTCGCTAGGATTAAAATGATAATAACATGTATTAAATATGTGAATTTGTCAGATAAAAGAACTGTGTAAAATAAATTATATTGTAGTAATTATTTCATCTGTTAATATTCACTTTCTATTAATTTTCAATTAATAAACACTTGTGAAATGTATGTATGATTTTCAGCATCTGGTAATTTTGGAGTAAATACCAATCTGTATATAATTTTTGAAGAAAAATAACTGAGAAACTAAGCAAAAATACAAGTTTTTGGGTATCCCCTAAAGCCTATTATCTTCTATGTATTACAAGAACTAAGAACTTCCTATTATTTGCTCTATATTATTTCATTTTCAGTCCTCTGGAGCCTTAAAGCAAAATAAGAAGTTGAGCCATTTTATTGTGTGGTTTGCATTTTAGAACAGATGCCTAAGGTTCTTAACCAGAAGGCTGAAAAAAAAACAGGATTGGTAGCAATGTTCGACCCACTGCAAGTGGGAAAAATGGCTGTCTTATATAGTAGTTTTAGGGGAGGCGACCGACAACCGAGGTCATTTGCACCATTGGGGATGGACAGGAAAGGATGAAGGGTGGGGAGAAACCTGACGTCGGCATTAGCCTACTCTTAACGAAGGCGCCAAGGGGTCCGCAGCCCCAGGCCCCATCCGACGGACGGTGTACTCACTCAAAGTGCACACTTTCACCTTCACAAAGCACCTCAAGTAGGAATCGGGATACCACTGAAAAATATCTGCCACCGTCGGGATTCAAACCCGGGGCATCTGTGTGGGAAGCCAGTACGTTAGTCACTGCACCATCTCAATCCCCCTTGGCCAGCTTATATCAAGGCGAAATGGTATACAGTGGAACCTCATCTGACAAGCACAATTCGTTCCAGAATATTTCTTACAAAGCTAATAAATCATTAAGAGAAACAAATTTTCCCATATATGTGAATCAATATAAAATATGATAATAAGTTCTATCACAAAAAAATTATTTAAAAGGTTTATTCAAAAAATTATACATAGCCACACAGCATAGCAGAGCATAGCCACTTTTGCCTTCTCACAAAAGATCTTCTTGTAAATACTGCTACCCAGCAATTGCTTTCTGTTTATCTATGTGAGAAGCAACTTTTCAACATCATTGAGAATACGTAACCATTGGGTAGATATTCTTGTCACTCCTTTTGAAGCTATCTATTTCTCTAATTTTTTCCTTGAGGATAGTGCAACTCACTGATCATTAAATGAAGAACATTATGCATTTTTCAACTGAACTTTATTTTGGCCCTGATGATGGTACCTAAGATTTGAAACTAGTCGTACCAAAATAAAGAACAGTGGAAAAATAAATTGTGTTCTTCATTTAATGAACATGAAATTCCAAAATGTTGAGCCAGAAACCATTGAATATATCTGACTGATGTTGACCAATTGTATGTGCGAGCTAAATCATCCACGCTCACACTTGATTCTCACTTTTTGCTAATTTTACTGTTCATCTTCACGGTTATACTTATTCTGTTATGGCTATTTCTTGCAGCTTTTTCTTCTAAACATTTTTTAAAATATGCACAAAATATTATTAAACTTTGCAAACAAAAATCACAAATATTATGCCTGAATACAAGTTTGGAAACGTGTGATCACTGGTGACACTAAGATGCCAGTGGAATGAGTCCTGAACAATCACTGAATCAGCAGGCATACAAAAATTTCAGGAACTCCTTTCTCCTTGTCACTCATTATGTAAAACATCACTCGCTCAGTGAATAATTTTTCAAGAATATTTTTGCTCGTTATGTGAATTACTCATTGTGCAAGGTGCTTGTTCAGTGAGATTCCACTGCATATTCATCATTTCGTGCAGTGCTATTGAACTTTTTTCAGTAAAACCTCATTTTGTTCAAAATCCAAAGAATAAAAAAATCGCACTTGAAAATACCTATTATGGTTGGTTTAAACAAATAAAAATTTTAATTCAGATCTATTTTTAGCTTGTAAAACCTCAATGTTAGCTCACCTGACTTAATTAACTACATAACTGACTGGGTAAGTTCAAAATTCAAGTTTTTATGCTTTTATTAGGAAAGAAGCACTCACTGCCATGAGTATGGGCATGGACTAAAAATTGTTTGAAAAGGAAAGTATAGTCACAGGCACAAGTTTGTGAACTAAGGACTTCTGCCCACTGGCCTACACTAACAAAATCAGCACAAATAATGCTGAGCAGATATTGAACTGGCACCTTTCTTTAAACTGCCTTTTTCATCTGCCATTCCCACTTCTGTTCCGATAAACGCACTGTTCTTCTTACAGAACTGCTGTGCTTCTAAATCACTCACAAAAGGGAACCCTTCACTGAGTCAGTCCTAAGAAGTTAGAAAACTACCCTTTGAACTAAATTATTGAAAATGTATAAATGATATTTCAATAACATAGACGGTTCTGTTTCAGAAATTCATTGCAAGTATTAGAACATTTAACTCTCATCATTCCTAAAAATAATGCGCTAATGACACTTATATATGAGTGCACTTATTTGAATTGGTCAAGTGTTTAAAATACATCACAGTAAAAACATACAGAAATACTTGCATTCCTGATACAAATTCACTCCAAATTCAAAAGTTTCACAGACAGTTTAGATCAAAAAAAGGCATACTTAGGAACTATGCCAAAACAATTTAATGTGTCAAAGGATTTACCATATTCCAGATTAAAAATATGCTGAGTTTTGAGCCCAGGCCCTTTTTCTTTATGGAAATACACCACCAAATGGGTCACCAAATTCCCAAATGGCATTCTTAAAATATTTATTTTATTAAGAGCACAATGTATAAATCCACTGTTCTTTATTATCGTACAACTAGTTTCAACGCTTAGACGTCATCATCAGGCACAAAAAAAACCAGCTGCGACCCATTTGTATAGGATTTATGAGGGAGAGTGGAGTGGGTGAGAGAGGGGTAAAAAAAGGGGTAATATCAGGTTGTGATCGGCGTAAATGGGAAGGAGGATAGGGGTGTTTAGCATCAGTGATTGGTGGGTCAACAGTGGGGGCAGAGGGGGGGGTTGTTGTCTTTCGATGAAGGAAATGGGTACCTCCATGATTGGGGAGAGATATTCAAACAATAATTCGTTAATCAAATGACCCGTTTTAAAATTCTTTCTAATTTCAAGCTCCTCCCACTTGTCCCCATTTACGCCGATCACAACCTGATTTTAACCCTCTTTTTTCCCCCTCTCTCCCTCATAAATGCTATATAAATGAGCCGCAACTGGTTTTATTTTTGTACCTGATGATGACGCCTTAGCGTTGAACCTAGTTGTACGATAATAAAGGACAGTGGATGTATACACTGTGTTCTTAATAAAATAAATATTGAACATGAACTTCCACAAAGTTGAGCTTAAAACAATAGAAGGCATTCTTAAAGTTTTAAAGAAATAAAGGGCAGACTTATTTTCAACATACCTCCATTTTAGTTTCATCAGTACTCGATATCTTTATCAAGTACTCCAAAACATTTTTGAATATCCGCACTAATCTTTCAAAATAATCTGCTGATGCACCACTCCACCACATATCTACATAAATAAATGAAATCAAATCATGACCAATGTAAAAAAAATGAATCAACTGCAGAAATCCCTGGAGATGAATCAAACTTTAATATGCAGTACTGCAATGGAAGAACTCATTTCAAATAAGCACTATTGATTGGCTGAAGTTAAATCAGTAGACACAGGAGTAACCTTTCAATTAAAGTAAGTTTTTCCAAGAGATAGATAAAGATTTCACAACAAAAAATTGGTTTACAAGAACAATGAAAAATGAATTAACGGCCTGTTGACTTCATTAACTCAGCATTGGAACAAAAATCTAGGTGGAAAAATTATTCAGCTCATCAAAGATAATATTAATTAATTAATGTTATCTCAAAGATAACATTAATCAATTAATGTTTCCTTTATCACAATGAGACAAAATTTAGATTACAATAAAATATAGTAGATCCCATTTCAACAACTTCAATGCTTGAGAATTAATTGTGTTTTAGTGTGCCAAATGTATCAAAACACAAAAGTAAATCCCATACAAATTTACGTAGGCAAATATCAATAAGAGAGATTCAAACTCACCTACAATTTTGGAGGCCTCTGTGGACAACATTAAGACTGATTGCCCAAAGGGACATTGAAGAGTTTCATAATTTTTTGCATTCTCAAATCCATGATACAATGGTAAGACTAGATATACACGTAAAGTTTCAATGTCGGGAGGGTTACTCGTCAAACTCTGTAAAAGTGTTCCACTCACACAATTGAACACCTGAAAATAAATAATAAATCGTGATCAATCCTTGGTCAATCCAATGTAAAAAGATGTATTTATATTTTCTCACAAAGCAAGATGAATTCATTTTAACTTTTAGGGAGGGACAACTTTTGTTATAGTATCATATAAACATGAATACATGAATGTACTGAATGACTTAATTCAGCTAGGCTACAAAAATACTGATTCCAAATTAGAACTAGAAGATGTGTAAAACATTAGCCATGGAATGATGATGCAGGTAATGGTTTGCCTGCTTTGCCCATAAATTTAGTCTACAATATTATGCTGCAATAGGATTTGTCCTGTAGCTGGAGAAAAACTAATGTGCAGACCAAGTATACCATTTTATACAATAATGTGGCTTAGTCCTTCAGAAATGAATGCTTTTCCAGCACCAGTGGATAAGCTACTAAATTTGTATAACATTATAAATAATCACTGACACAATGAAAGCTAGTGAGCCAGTATATTCATTTTTAACAAAGGTTTCTAAAATAGATAAAGGGATTTTTGAAGACCCAGGGAAAAGAAAGGGATCAGCACTGTGGCCAACTTTATGAAGTGCACATTAATCTCCTGAGGACCAGATAAAAGGCATGTCTGGCATTAACATCAGGGATGAGAACTCCCAATGTGAAAAATGAATATGCAGTAGAGATGGGTGGAATATTATAACCTTTAACTTTTAATGTTTAACTCTAATGTCAAAATTCAACACTGAATATACAAGCAAACAAATTTTTCCAACTATGAATGAAATGTGAACAAACAAATACTTACTTGACATAATAATAAGGCTTACTTCACCTATGAAATATAATACAATGAATGCTTAAAAACTGAATCCATTAACCGTTGTGATTACAGATTCACAAGAGTTAAAGAATATTGGCAGTGTACATATTCAAGCCACCATGGAAAAAATTTACATGATTTCATGACCTGCAACTTTTTGAGTAATATTCTCTAATTACTAATTTGTAATTGCTAATCTATTTGGAAAAATTTTTCATGTTCTGTCATTGATTTTTTTAGTGGTAGTATACTACTTAATGCAACTTTTAAGAACCACACAAATGAACCACCACCACATTTCCAAGCCTCAGTTATTAAGACTCAACTGAACATCCAACACCACAGTAAGCCCCTCTTTCATTCCGGATACTTTCTCTCTCTTTACTGCATCCATCATGCCAATCCTTTTCCTATCCCTTCTTTACATGTCGGAAGTCGGCTCCTCGATCTTAGTCCTCATCTTCAATATTCCATTGCCAATCAAAATATTGCAAATCCACCTTTCCCATTTCCTTTGGATTTATCCCAACAATCCTCACTCTTTCCCTACCATGCCTGACTAGTACTTCTTCTTTCATTTCCCTTTCCATCCATTTTCCTATGCTTTACCCCTACCTTTTTTTTCAGAATACAGTGACTTTTTTTTACCTCCATCCACCCACCTTCATAAAAATCCAAAAGTAATAAGCCCCCACAATATGTAATTATGGATTTGTAACAGTGAGCCACAAACATAGATGCCGTAAATCATCGATCATAGGAACATCTACAAAAGAATGCTCCCTTTTGGGGATTCCTTGTTCTCATCTCCATGTGTGGAACTTACACCCGATAAATCAGTTCACAATTTGGTTAACTTTGTGAAAGATGAAAATCCCTGAGATTGACACATCCACCGACTTAGAGATTGAACGACTTAAAGTAACGTGGGGAAATTACAAGTATACATCATTTGGGGTATCCATATGCCAAGATTATCGCGATATCCTGAGTAACCCCTCTTCATGGCCAAAATGTGTGTTTGTGGGTAATTATTCTTTTTGGAAGCCGCACCTGCAACCAATACCAGATGGATAATCTGTCAAATGAAGGTCTTGCATACATAATAAATTACTGGATCTCAAGGCTCTAGTAAACCAGTTGAAACCCCAATTGGTCAGTGTCAATGAAAACTGGTTAAATGCCAGGAAACTTGATATTTTTCATGTGCATTGGTATCTTTTCGCTGGTGCTTTTGCACAAAATGGTGGTGTTTTGATTCTACTTTCTGAATGCTTTTCCCATATTCCAATTGATTTCTCGTACCGATATCTAAATGAAGAACAAACATTTGAATCCTGTGTTGCCTGTTTTCAAGTGGATACTACTGTTTTTTAAGTAATGTCTGTTTATCATTCACCTAAAAGTGGCATGTGTTTTCCTTACCAAACTAATGAAACTCTTGGAAATAGTCCATAGGTCAATCCATGACCCATGTATAAGTATTAGAGGTGACTTCAATGGTAATTTTATGAGCGATTTTGAAGCTAAACACAAATTTATGGAGAAACTAACTTCGTTTAACATGTGTGCTACAAACGGTGAACCTACTATAGGGAGTACTAGATCTCAAACCATTTTAGATAATATATAGACTAATATTGACCTTGAACTTGTTCAAACAAATATCGTTAATGTCCATCTATCATATCATTACCTACTTCGTTCTGCAATTTCTACATCCACATCTAACGAAATTAAAAAATACTACAAAAGGCATTTCTCTGATCAGAACATGATCACCTTTTGTGAATTATTAAATTCCCATGAATAGTCCAAGTTGTTTTGCTTGAAGTCCTATAATGAAAACTGATTATTTCCATTCCACCTATGTGCACTTTTTTGATATGTTTTCCAATTTCCCTGAACAAAAAACAAAAGCTTGCCCATTAAATACAAAAGTCAGTCGGTCTCAGATGAAATTCATTGGCTTTCAAAGAAAATGAAAGATGCAGTTGTGTATTACAAAAACAAATCAAATCCAGCTGTTAGGAATACTCAGCACTAAAGAAACGTAATCGCCAAATCTTATCATATGCTAAAAAAAATTCTTTGACAGCCATGGACTTACAAATGAATCTAAGGAGATCTGGAAAATTATTAACGAATCCAAGGGTACACACAATTTACAACAAGATCTTCAACAGCATGACTCAGGAAATTCTATTCCAAATTACTCCTTCTAAACGATTTCCACTTATTTCATCAAAATCCCAAAGTTTCAGTCAATTCAGCCAATTATTCTCATATAGTATTCCTAACGTATGAAATTCATTATAAATATTTCCCTGTTCAGCTGACCAATATTATCAATAAATTCCCTAACAAATTTAGCCCTGGATTAGATGGCATTCCAGGGATAGTCATAAAATGGCCATTAAATACAATTAAAGATCAGCTGCTATTCTTAATTAATAAATCCCTAAAAATCAGAATTTTCCCAAGCCCTCTTAAATTGGCCAAAATAGTGCCATTTTACATAGGCAAAGGTTGCAAAATGGCCATGAATTCAAATAGACCAATATCTTGAATCCATTGAAACAGCTGGGGAAAATATTTGAAATAGTTTTCTATCACTGCTCCACCTCATATCACCTGTTCTCCACATCTCAACATGTATTTAGAAATACCAGGTCTACAACAACAGCCACATATCACCATAAAAAAACCATAAATCCAGTAATCAACCCGAAGGTCGGTTTAGTAGGTGATGGCAGAGTTCACCCAGTACTAAGCCCGACAGCGTGTGAATATTCACACATCAGGGTAGGGGGATCAGTTCCTTTCCCTGTGCCGGTTATGGTTTCCCAGGAAGATCTGATCCCTGAAAAATCACATAGCTTGGGTGGAGCTGCAGATGCCCAGAGTGCCTTCCCTGGGAATCGAACCTGAGACCCTCCGGTCAGAAGACCAACGCTCTACCCCATGGACTAACGCGACCCACCCACATATCGCATGGTGCATCAAATACTTTTAGATTTGGATAATATAGCCGAATCTTTAGGATTATTTTTTGATTTCACTAAATCTTTTGACTGTGTTAATCATCAGCTACCATTGTATAAACTGAAACATTTTATTGTCAATTTATATTAATAATCTACCAGATAAGCTTATGTCCTTTAGGGGAATAGACCCATTATTGTTTGCTGATGATACAAATATTACTATGCCAGCCTCCTCAGTAGAGTTTGACAAAGAGGACAGCTGCAGTAGAACAGAATTTCAATGAATGGTATATTGTCTTCTTAACTTCCTAAAACCCAATGTAAACAAGTCCAGCCTGATTTATTTCACTGTCAAAACAAAGTTTCCACAGTAATCTCAGAAGATTCAGCACGTGTAAGCATTCCCCAAAATTCCAGCACCCAATTCCTGGGATTTATCCTGCATAGAAACACGTCTTAGTAGGAACACATTTTCAAAATGCATAGAAAGTAAAGTTCCTTATGCTTCCTCATAAGAAATATTAGACATATGTTACTTTTGGTATCCTCTTCTGGTGTTCCCTCCCCATGTGAGCATAATATTCAAAATCCAAAAGAGTTGTATACATGTACGTATGTATTATGAGCAATGCTCCTTGTGATACAGCATGTTAATCTCATTTCAAAAGACTTGGTTTATTACCAGAGCCTGAAAATAACTAAGCACTAGAGGAGAAAGAAATGTCAAGGGGTTGGTAATAATTCTTAAATATCAGCCTTACCAATTCAACGATTGATGGATTCTCAGATCGGGCTAATGTTAAAAAGCAACGTTGAGCAAGTGTCATGTCAATGCCATGGTGACGAGATGAACACGAGAAATGCAAATTTCCAGGCAACAAGAAGGACCCATTCACACAAGCTTGGCTCCCAAATGTTGTCTCAATATACCTATTAAGAGATTAGCATAAACAATAGCATTCAAAGTCAAACACATCATTCTGGAAGTTTACTTTTAAATGTTCTACCAGGATTCACATCTAGACAATATTTTGAAACCATTTCAAAACCTACCCGGAGTACATGTTCATTAAAAATAACAGGCAACATTACCTTTGAGATAATTTTGAATTGTTAATTTTTCAAGGGATTCGCAAAAAATTTAATTACTGACATCAATCTATTTTCACATTATGGGAGTATAAGATTAAAATGGTGAGATGGCCACATCTATTTTTTAGATAACTCTCCAGGTTGTGACACTGAATCCGAAATTGTTACTTTCAGAAATGTGATAATTAAATGTTCCATAATTTAATTTACCTTACAGGTATTGGGCCACTGAAATATGCCAGAAACAAACGAACAAACAAAATATTGCAAAATTACAGTACAAACTGCCACTGCAACTAGAAACATAAATAAGTTTTTTTTTTAACAAATAAGCTATGCATATGCTTATGCGCCATTGTTTTCTTAAATTAAGCATATGAAATCATTGCTGAAAGAGAAATATGAATAGCAAAAGTGAGTATATGCATTTAACAATGATAAAATAGAATAGAAGCATAATAACAGAAAAGTATGATAAAAGAGCCTATAAATCAACACAATCAAGCAGATCTGTGAGCTTTCAACGAGAAATTGTATTAGAGTCTACATTTTCACACACGTGATTTTATAGACAACATTATATTGAATTTTGAAATGTTCTATCCAGCCATTTGATAATTTGAAATCATAGATGCCTAGTCTTGCTGCAATATTATAGTGCCTTATACTTTAGCAAAACTCGACGCAATGGATTGTTTGCAGCTCTCCACGTCTAACATTTCTTCAAGTTCATCACACTGGGGAGTATTTGACGTCTATGGGGTAGTTGATGCCTTTCAACCTTAGGCTGAATCCATTCCATATTTTTCTACAGTTTTCCATGATTTTAGTTAACAGTAGTTAACATTGAAATTGGTATATCAAGTTCCTTAGCCAGGGATACACATTTGTCAATGTACACGTCAACATTTTGCGAAATGTTGATTTTCATCTGCTAAAGACAGCAAATTTCTCAAAGGCTTGCTTGCCATTTAAAAATACATTTCCTCACTATTGTCATAAGTAATTGTACACAATAAATCAAAAAGGAAAGTTACTAAAAACGCAAGAAGAACAGCAAAATTGTGTGCAGTACATACAAGAAATAACAAAGGACAAAGATCAATATGATGTATGAGCACAGGATTTAACAGCAATTTTAACCTTTTCACCTTTATGACAAGAAAGTGGCCAAATTACGTTTAGTTAATCCTTACAATATAAATTGTAGATTCAGGTGTGATGTGGTGGAACTGTTCCATAATAACAGAGAAGAAGACTACTTGTAGTAGTCTTCATCTCTATTATTAATCCTTACAATATCTACAAAAGTTCACCCTGCAAATGAACCATTCCACAAAACTGTTCAATTTCGAAACAATTAAAATCACAACCATTAAGATGTTTGCCATACTTATTTTTCACGTTGAGATAGTGAAGAAATGTACAACCATCAAATGAAGAAATACGTTTTGATGGGAAATCAAATAAACCAACACTCATACTTCATGTTTAGCCTTATATTATCTGTATGACCAGTCTTGTTTGTCATTTTCTATGTGTAAAGTATACCAACCACCATTTTGCGACTATTCATCAATTGTTGTCAACTGTGGGATATCACAAAATTAAAAAAAAGTAATACAATACAATATTTCAAGGATTAAAAATTTCTAGAGACCCAAAGAAAATGCTGCACGTCAAGGAATAACATAAATTCTGGAGGCAAAAAATCAGGGTTTCTCTGTTTGAGCTAGAGGACTCACTTTATGATATTTTCACAAAGAAACTGGCTATGTGGAATGAATTATCATAGAGCAGGAGACTCACTGTAATACATATAGGTCATAGGAGGATTTTACTGGAATCAGATACAATATTTACACGCAAACCAAACATGAGGGGCATTGCATCAATAATATACTCTGCATAATCTCAAAATCTGTTTTTCATAGTAATGTTTCTTTCACTGTCTAATTTGAAAGTACAGTCTCTTCTGTCAGACAGACTATTCCTCAGCAATCTTCCTGAAAACTAACCTGAATGTCCCTATATTTGTGGCAATGTGCTTTGCAAGAAGCTGGAATCCTATAGAACTAAGTAACTGAAGTTCTGAAGGTATGGTATTAGCATTGTTTCACCATTGACATAAAATCAGAACTCTCAGAGGCTCATGAGAAACTAAATGCTATGTGCAACCATTAAAATAGAACACATTCTCAAAATGAATCTCAGTTGAAATACATCACATTAAACATTATGGCGTGAATATACTTACGAAATTAAATCTAGATCTACGGTAGAATCAGCAGGAACTGATTCACATTCTTTTAACCTTTCAGGAACAATGGTGAGAATTTGAGTTGAAGGGTTGTGCTCCCGAAAGTCGTCAGCTGGAATGTTATCCTGAAGATTACATACAAGTTTCAATCAGTTTCACACATCAAGTATTTATTCAATACTGTACTATTTCCTCATGTACTATATTTAACAGTGCATACAAATCTTATGAAAATTCCATGTTGGGTAGACAACATGGTAATCACTGACCTTTTCTCTCAAAACATGAGACAAACCAGGTCACATCATAAATGATATTTTATTTATCCTCATACACACCCCACCTTTCCCTCAGCCATGGCAGTAAACAAATACATGCTAAGGCAGTCCCATACAAGTCCCTTGTATTTTACAATTCAATTACTATATTTGGCACCATCTAATTAGCAGTATATCAAATTGACAAATGTAAATAGTATCAAAAAATTTATCTAAATTATATTAAAACATGACAATCAAGACAGTGTATTGAGTAAAGTCATACTGACAATATTTTCAATAGTTGACCATAGAATAATTGTTTTGGCAATTCACTCCAAAAACATATATTGCAATTGGTGCTTTAAGTAGAAGACACAAACGGTACAATAAGACATCAAAGTGGTCAAATGTATTTAAAACTTTGAACAAATAATGAACATTTTTAGGTTAGTGTCAGTGCAATAATTCTATGACTGCTTATTTTACAAATGCTAAAAAATTAGCTATACTAAAACTCTTGATTCTTGATAAAATAAGTAATATGCTGCTGGATCTCAAAATGTTCAAATATTATGGGTAGAATATTTTAAACTTTTACACTAGTTAATATATTCTTTGTATTAATGAAAACACAAAACAGTATCTTTGGGATGTGATTAGAGATAGCCAGGTGGTACACGAGGACCATTATATTTATTATGCACAAAATTTAACCATAAAAGGCATAGCCATTTTAAGACAAGAGAAGTATCCATATATTCCACCACATCTGATAAAAATATAGCAATATTCAGAATGTGCAGTAACATAGAACTTAAGGAAACATTACGGTTAGAGCATCCAAACATTGACCACAATACAAAATCCTGTCATTTTTTGAAAAAGAAAAACAATAGGTGCATAAAAAATTCTGATTACCTTCACATCTGCAACCCTCAAGAAACACTGGTCACCACCAGCAAAAACACTTTTCAAGGTACACTTTCCAGTCGTCGCCTCAAAGGTTAGCCCATTCTTCGTGACTTTCTCTAACACTGGTGAAGTGTGGGACTGTGGCATTGACGGACGATTCAACAAATCTGATTCATACAGATTATTTGGAAGCCAGGGCCCCAATACTAGCTGGGGAGATGATGAATTCACAGCAAGTCTATTCCCTAGTTGCCCTACCCCACCAATGCCAAAGGCATACAACCTATGCCTTTCTGGAACTAATGCTAATGTGTGCCTCCTGTAAAATCAAAGATAATTGCATTTTATGATAGCATTCAGGAAAGTTTAATGCTATGGAGTAAGTGCTTACTAGTGCAATACCTATTAATTTTCATTCAATCCTGAGAATATGGCAAATAATAATTGTCATTTGCCACAGTGACTTTTCTCAGAGTAATCTCCACATGATGTAAGGCAAATCAAAAAAAGAAAGTACATAAAAAGTATCAATAAAAGATTACTTTCAAGATACTGCGGGAGATGCTGCAAGAGTAACTTTTAACGGAGTCATCCCCTAACATGCATTTCAATGCAACAATTTCAGAGAGTAAAAATCATCCCGGTCAAGGCGAATGATTTTTACACTCTGAAATTGTTGCATTGCAATAAAAGATTCATTTCAAACACTTGTTGATTTACAAAAAAGTCATTACTTGAGTAATAGATATTTTTCATATATTCTATTTATATATGAAGGTGAAGATGATGACATCGCCCAACTAGGCGATAGCCTTTATTTTTCGAGAGGTATGCAAAATCATCGACAATGATTACTTGCAAAAAATGACAATTGATAAATGCAGAGTTTTTTTTTTTAAGGTAATCTACCAGTTAAGGTATGTTTTTGGATGGACACCACTATCAAATAAACATTTTGTGACTTCCCACCTAGCAAACTAATCTATATCAGGTCCCTCTTCATCTCGGTGTACTTCTTTCCTCCCTTCATCCCGTCCAACATCCCTATCCTGTTCCTACCCTTACCTTGCTTGCCCAACATCCTCCCCTCTATTACCCTCTTCAACATTCCACTACCGCTCAATATGCCTTTCATCCATTTTTCCTGCCTCCATAGGATTTCTCCCAACAAACCCCTCTCCTCACCCACCATCTCCAGTACTTCCTCATTTGTTTTCCTTTTGGTCCATTTCACCTTCTCCATTCTTCTCCACACCCACATTTCAAAAGCCTCCAATCTACGTCTATCCTCCTCCTTCAGCGACCACGTTTCCGCGCCGTACATAGCTACGCTCCATATCAGAGTTTTTACGAGTCTTTTCTTAACATCCCTACTCAACGTCCCCGTCATCAACTCCCTCCTCCTTGAGAAAGCCTCCTTCCCTAGCGCAATTCTTCTCCTTACGTCCCTACCACTTTGACCGTATTGGTCCAAAACACTTCCGAGATATGTAAACTGCTCTACCTGCTCTATTTTTTCCCCGCCTATTTTAATATTTATCTTAGCCTTTTTCTTTCTGGAAAATCGCATAACCTTTGTTTTATTAATATTGATTCTCATCCCATATTTATCGCACTGAACCTCCAATTCACTCAACAATGCTTGCAATCCCTTGGCTGACTGAGCAACTAATGCTTGGTCATCAGCAAACCTAACCGATTTTACGAATTCCCCTCCCACTTTCATTCCTACCTCCAGTTCTTCCCATGCCTCGTTAATCATTTCCTCTACATATACGTTGAACAGCACCGGTGACAATAGGCAACCCTGCCTTACACCTCTTCCGAACACTGCCCATCCGGACTCTCCGTTCCCCACTCGCACCTGAGCAGTCTGAGACATGTACAGGTTGCGGATCAGTCTCCTGTCCCTCCAATCCATTCCTATTTTCTGCAATACACACATTAATTTTTCCCAATTCACTCGATCAAACGCTTTTTCGAAATCTACAAAACAGGCAAAAACGTCCTGATAGTATTCTATATTCCTCTCTACTAGTGATCTCACTACTGCAATGGCATCACGCGTACCTCTTCCTTTCCTGAACCCAAACTGATCATCCCCTAAGTAATCATTTGCCTTACTCTCTATTCTTTTGTTGATGATCCTGAGAATAACTTTAGCTGCGTGAGATATCAAACTTATTGTTCTGTAATCCTCACATGACGAAGCTTTTGCCTTTTTAGGAATAGGAACTAACACCGATCTCACAAAATCTTCCAGCCAGATTCCTTCCTCATAGATACTACGAATCAGTCCATATATGGCCTACTTCCCACCTTTCCCTAACCATTCCAACATTTCTACAGGAATATTGTCCACCCCCACAGCCTTATTTGCTTTCATCTCCTTTAATGCCCTTTCTATTTCATCGTCGAGTATGCCTGGACCTAAGCTATCTTCTTCTACGTCATGTTCCTTTTCTATGTCTAACCTTGTCGGCCTAAGTTCTTTACCATACAGTGTTTCTATATATTCCTTCCATCTCTCTTGGATTTTTCCTGGTTCAACTATTATCTTACCCCATTTATCTTTAACTGTTAGCACAGATCTTGCCTTCTTACCTCCCGATAATAACTTAACCTTGCTGTATAGAGCACCAATTTCAAATGCAGAGTATTATTCATTTTTAATACACTGTTTAAGCAAAGAAATCAAGAAAAATCAGTCATTTGGCAAAGAAAAAAATTCTCTTCCATCAAGACAATGCACATGTGCACACCTGTACAGTTTCCATGGCAAAATTAAGGAATTGAAGTTCGAATTATTAAATATGTCCACTGTATTCACCAGATATAACCCCCAGTGAGTTTTTTTTATTTCTTAACTTGAAAAATGGCTCTGTGGATAACGATTCACATCAAACAAGGAGGTCCTTGCCGCCGCAGATGCCTATTTTGAGGACCTTCTGAAATTCTACACTTTGAATGGCTTAAAAAAAGTTGGAGAAATGATGGGAAATATTCATCAAGCTAAAAGGAGATTATAGTGAAAAATTAATATAAATCAAAGCAAAATTATTTGCTTTTCTATTTATTCTATAGACTTTCTAAATGACCTACACAAATGGTGAATAAAAACAAAAGACAATGTGAATCTGATAAAATTGACAAGATAACAAAGCCTGGCACGATAGGATTGTCATTACTTGTTCACACATTCATGACTCACTTATAAAGTACATTAATCTACACAAAGGCTGGTTTGCTAGGTGAGGGTAGAACGTACCTAGTACTAATCCCAACCGCATGTAAAATTGACACATCAGGGTAGTGAGGGTGACTCTTTTCCATGTGTCACTTGTGGGTTCCCAGGATGATTTGGTACCCGAAAGGCCATACAGATTGAGTTCAGCAGAGGGTGTTCAGGAATTGAAATCACACATTTGAAACGTCAGATGCCAAATGTTCAATCCACTGGGCTATACATACTCTGAATTTTGCTTAGTCACTCAATATTATTTACAGTCGAAGTTGAAAGCAGTCAGTACATATGGTTTTGTTTCAAATAATTACACACTCCTTCATATTTTTGAAGTCACCAATTATTTCAAATTAAATTTTGGCTCGGACAATACCTTAGAATAAGAGTGATTAATAATACTTAAAGATAGAAAACAGAGTAAAAATTATGCTCAAACCTTCCGCATGATACTTGAGTCACTTCAAGTCCCATTAATTCCATCACCTTTCGTGGAAGTACTTCATTTGTCTTGGAGTTATGCCCGAGTTGCCCATAACTTCCAAGGCCACAGGTAAATACACCTCCATCCTAGTAAATATATTAAGAAATATCATGGCTAAAATTCTCATACCTCTCATCAAAATATAAAATGATGGAAATAATAACATTTTTATAAGTTTCATCATCAAACAATGTCACATTTCACAAAAATAATGAAAGTAATCAGCACTTTAATTAAGTTCCTGCAACTTTTGACCTATCTTATTAATTTTTATCTTGTCCATATTTAACATTAGAGCAGTGATAAGGAAAAAGAAAAAAGTTAATTCAGAAACAAGAAATAGATCGTAAATAAGTTTGCCAAATGCAGCAGACAAACTTTACACCTATCCCATTATTCCCAATGCCATTTTCCAAAATGTAGTCTTCTACTGGATTTACTGAATTATTAATA
Source organism: Hetaerina titia (assembly GCA_037158775.1). Lineage (NCBI taxonomy): Eukaryota > Metazoa > Arthropoda > Insecta > Odonata > Calopterygidae > Hetaerina > Hetaerina titia. The sequence goes on along the minus strand of CM073774.1, from coordinate 71,443,132 downwards.
TGGCCTTAATCTATCCAAATGTCAAACAATACTATTCAATATGCAAACCAACCTTTTTTTTTGAGATACAGAATGCTAATATGATCTTATAATTTAGACCATACATGTCAATAATTTTTTTAGATGCTTCATGCAAGAGGAAAACTACCAGGGGACTTTGAGAAGAATGTGATGATTTGGTATTCCAATACCAAGAAGAAACCACAAAAAGATAAATGTGCATAAGACAGAACCCAAACCTGATGTCTCATGCACTGAAAATACTTCTTTGGATTAAATATATTTTATAAAATTTGGATTAAATATATTATATTTATTGCATTCATTCGGCCGTAGTATGTTCCCTTTTGCTTTATTACTTCTTTGGATAATTAGCTGAAGGATATAAGGGAAGAAGACAAGAAAGCCAATAACCAATTCGGATTCAGGAAAACCAATGAGCAAGAGATGCAATACCCAGATTGAGGGTACTGGTAAAAAAATGATACACATAAAACAGCCATTATATGTGGTATTTGTGGACTTCAACAATGTGAAAAGAACCAAAATGTTCTTCATACTAGAAGCACATGGAATGGACTTATAAAGATAGAAAAATACTCCATCACCTCCACAAGAATCAAATAACAACTATGCAATTGAAAAATGGATGGAACATTGAAGCTAAAATAACAATAAAGTTAGACAGGGATGCAACCTTTTGGCAATACTATTAAATTTATATCAAGAAGAATCAATACAAGAAGGGCATCGAAGGAGTCAAGGTGGCAGTGGAGGAGAAATTAACATGCTCTAGTTGGCAAATTAAAAGGCAGTGGTTGCTGAAATGCAAGGGGAACTAGCAAGCAACTCTGAATGCTATGGACCAAGTAGTTTGAGAACAAAATATGAACATCAACAAGAAGAAATTTAAATTTTTTTGTGGGGAAGAGAGAAGCTTAAGACAAGATATTACAATTTGACAAATGAAACTTGAGCAAGCAGAATCCTTCATTTACCTGAATTGTGGTATGACATGGGATGAAAGCAGTCCAATCAACATCAAGTGAGGATGGCTCATTTACCTGGTCAGTAGTACATGTGTAACTTGAAGGTTCGATCAACATTAAGTGAAAAATACCTCAAGCTAAATAGGTATTCATAAAGAAGGGGCAACTATTATCTTCCAAGAACCTGAGGTTGCAAACAAGGAAGCAGGTCATCAAAATTTTTTTAAGGAACATAGCACTCTATAGACCAGAGAAATGGAATATTGAAAAATGGATCAGTGAAGAATAGATGCCTTTAAACATGGTGCTGGAGGAGAATTAAGAAGATTATATGAACAAAATGAGGAGCAAGGAAGTTTATAGAAGAGCAGGAGAGGAAATGACTATATGGAGTGCTCGTGGTGAAGAACTAGATAGATTTAACACACCTTGAGGTAAATTGGATTGGTTAAAAACATAACAGAAGAAAAAATTTAAGGGAAGATCCTACAAGGAAGAACAAGAGACAAGTATAAAGGACACATTAAGACGAACATTAAACAGAAATTCCATCGGGTGGTGAGGGAATCAACACTGAATAGAAAAGAATGGAGGGCTGCAGTAAATCAATCTTAATATTGGCATTCTGAAGATGATGCAAGAGTTAAGACAAATTTACTTTGAAAATGGTATTAATAAATCTTCATATCAAGTTAAATGCTTGGCTGCCAATTGTTAGGCATAAATGAGACTTTTTCAAAAAAAGTCTGTGAGCCTTTGGAGCCCCGGGGCCTTCTGTCCCAGTGTGTTGAAGATCACCTGAAAAGTTGATAACGAACTGAAGGAAAAAAGGAGTTGCAACAAAAAGTTGTAAGTTTTATCTTATTAATTTACAAGGCCATAGAGCTCTAGTTCTTAGATTTTAAATAAGGAGGAAGTCAACAATGAGAGTGAAGAGAGCGTACTGCAGTAAGGGTCATGTCAGACGGAAAACAAACTGTACAGTAGATTCAAGATAAATAAAATGAATAAGTTACCTTTCATACTAATTGAAACAGTTCATACCTTTATAAAAAAGTACAGTTGGGGAACATTTTCCAATCCATACATTTATTTTCAAGTTCCTCCGGTGAACCCACAAGTAATTATCTAATGAAATAAATATGTTCAAATATTTATCCCTATTTCAATACTTATGTGATCAGAATGATTTATATTACTCTATAGGTTGGTATTGAAGTTCTCGTATTGGCTTGTAATGCTGAGAAATAGACCCATGAAAAGTTATAACGCTTTATAATTTAGATAGTATGGAGATTAAGACTTTAAATGTAGAGGAAAAGAGGATGGATAAAATTATGTAATAATGTATGCAAAAAGTACGACCATTGAATATGATGCCAGAAAAGGCCAAAAATATTATTTCACTATCCATTATTTTGTATATGAACACTTTTCTTCTTTTTTTAATAAATAGTTTACCTACAATTTTTATTTATGAATTTGCCATGGTTGACAAATTATCTCGATTTAACATAACTTCATCCTAATTGAAACTGATCTATATGGCTGACTCTAGTTACATAGAACTGTACTTACATGTAACTTCAACTGTACAGTTCAATAATTAATAGAAAAATAAAAAGATGACCAATTAGCACTACATTTCTATGAATAATAGCAAAATTATTGTGAACACAAAATCAAATAAACTAACCTTAGTCAGGAATACTGAAAAGTCATCCCCACAGGAGATATATTTGACACCGACAGTCCTCAGAGTTTTCAATTGACTTGGAAAACTTTTATTTACACCACATTCACTTAGCCCCAGCTGGCCAAATGCATTCTTCCCCCATCCAAACACAGTACCTACATGAAGAGAAAGATGTAAAGATGATTGAACAGCATGTCATTTTACGTGTAGAATAGCTGGTGACTTACCACCCCATATCAAACCACAAAATCAAAACTAAAATTATGAAAACATCAAGTACATAGCAAGGTTATTATTCACCAAGAAAATACTTTCTCAGATTATTTATCCAGCAATGTGAAACTAATGGAAGAGGATTACTAAAACAGCATGATGGCAGCATTGAGGAAGCCAATAAATAAGCACACTTGCTTCATATCTATGAGTACACTAAGAAATTTCATACTTTTTCAGGATGATGAAAAGTGAAATTGTTCAAGCATCTTGGAATGAAACATTTTCCTGGATTCAACATATGACCAGTGAAAAATGCTTCTATTTAACTTAATGACCACTGAAAAAACTTGCCATGAAATTTTACTTCACCAAATTGCTTTTCAAATATTTTTTTTTTCATTAATCTATTTCCATCTGCATATGTCTCAACTGATTAACTTTCATTTAAATAGGAAAACTAACTTGAAATTTACCTTTCTTTTCGATCAAACCATCTTAAACCTGAATATATATGGTATAGAGCATAATTATTACCTGATTTTGAAACAGCAAAACTGTGAAATCCCCCACAAGCAATAAAAGCCAAGGGTATCCCTGCCAAGGACTTGACAAGTTGAGGTTTACTGACATCCTCTCCCACTGTTCCAATCCCAAGCTGCCCATATGTGTTTGAACCCCATGAGTACAAGTCACCATCTGAAAAATATTCACATTCATGTTGGAAATTCTAATGCACCTGAACACTTAAAGAGAGGGCTTTCTCAGCCAAAAGCAATGCCCTTTTATTTTCAGCCAAAGTGATCACTTTTACACATTCTAAAAGGAATTCAAAATTCTTGGAGATGCGCATTAATTAATAAGCTTGCCATTCGAATAACATTTTTCACCTATTTCATTAGTTTTCCAAATTATATTTGATGCAGTAACATTAAATAAAATCATTACAACAATATATGCCTGTAAAAAGAGACGTTTCAGGCGTGATATGGTGGAATAATATGATTTATTAAAATTTGCAATTTTCCACAAAATAAAATTTTAATACGACCGGTTTCGATGTGACTACATCATCTTCAGGTGAAGATGATGCCGCTATATCGAATCCGTTCGTATTAAAATTTTATTTATTTATTTTATTTTGTGGAAAATTGCCACTTTTAATTAATAAAGATATGCCTGATTGGAAAAGATGACAGGCCCACTTTGCCACAAAGAATTTTGTCTCTAAGTCCTCTAAAGTTTTTAATCAGTAATAAAATTTTAATCAATTGCATTTTATTATTCTAAATAATGAACAGGATACTAAAGTACATTGTAACATCAAAGAGGTTGGGGTATCTCTTATTAATTAAACGGGGCTACTTATTAAATCTTATGGTTCTAATATCTCCTAAATTTGCACAAAGGTAAAATTCATGATAATAAATAAACAAAAGCAGAGCATTCTTTGTTAAACAGTCAACTTACTATTGGCTATTGCTAAAGTGTGTGCAATTCCTGATGCTAATTGAACAATATTTACAGCTGCTAGGGATCGCACTATCTTTGGTGTGTGTTGAGAAGTTGTTATTGACTCATGACCTGGAATATAAGACAAACATAAGTTCAAAAGCTTGTTTTGTTTCCTATTGCTAGAAAATTCGTATCATATGGCTAAACCACTTTCATACAAAACATGATCAACTAGGAACAAACTAGAGAGACCATTTGGTGGTAAGGAAATATTACAAGAGGTGAGAAAAAGGTGAGGAGGAGACTTAAACAAGTAAAAAAGCAAGGAAGAAGCAAACATTTAATATTTGGCCCTATCTTCATTACAATTCTATTAACTTTTTTATTCATTCTCCTCTTTTGTAATAATGTTGATATTTATCTGTGCTTCTCACTTGTTATTCTAGCTTTTTGCATGTTTACTATGGGTGTCTCACTAAGATACAACATATAAAACTTTTTCAAATAAACCAAAGAAAAAACTAAGAAGATAACTCGACCATATTCATAATTACTTACCTAATTGCCCATGGAGATTACAACCCCAACTAAAAACTTGACCCCATTCATTTGCACAGAGACTATGGCTTCCTCCTGATGATATCACAATTATTTTGTGGTTAGAAAGTGCAGTCACCTGTTCTGCTCAAGAAAAGATGATATGGTATAATTAAACAAACATAATGAAGTCCGAAAAGATTACAGAGTAAAATCCAAAAGCACTTTAAAAACATCAAATGAAGTTAATGGTCATAATAGCAGGATTATTTTTTTTTGGCTCACCAAAACAAATTTTCATACAAAATGCACTGAAATCATTCTAATACATTTCAACATTTAAAAAGGAGGGTTAAAGATGGTTTCTAAAGTAGTAGAGTTTGAAAATTAATACATTGGAATCACTTTTCTGGACCACAATAAATCAAACACCAAAAGGTATAGAAAATGACTAAATTAAGCTCTTACTGGTCTCATTACTCAAAAAAAAGTTTGAAAATTCTACTCAGGATGTAATGTTTTTGATATTGGGATCAACACACATAGGAACCACTTATAAAGACTATGGCCCTACAGAAATGCACTCAACCTAAACACATTCTCATGGGATGAGGTTCAGAAAAATTCAGGACCAAATGTTACCAGCCAATGGATAATATTACCGGACTTACAAAGACAAGCCTTAAGTCAGTAAGTAGAAAACAGTTAAATTGGAGCAGGGAAGAATGCAATGAAAAAAAGAAATAGAATAAGTATGACGACCAGCGGGTATACATTCTTTGACCATGAGGTGACTTTCTTCAGCATCATGGAGGTACATTGTCATCACAACACAAGTTTAAAGTGCAAAAGAAGGACTTCAATGGTCTACTGTGATATACTCTTGAAGACCAAGTGGTACAGAGGGAGGGAGGTGGTTTAGAGGGAGAAGAAAATACACCATTGGCAACTGCATTCTATGATTTCCCATTCCCCACTTTATCCAAGAAAACAAGTCTACCTTCCATGTTTTCCTAAACCCAAGAATAGTTGATGTTGAACAGAGATGTTATCCTTACCAACAGCCTTGTTTAATTTCATTTCCCTTGATACCTTTTCCATCATTCAATCAAGTGTTCCCAGGCATAAGCTATCTTCAACAACATCATATCCTCTTGGAGAGATTTCTTCAATTCAAACAGATGTCATAAATTCAAACTTACTGACCTAATACGTGTATACTTAATATGTAATTATATCTCATAGTTCTATACATTCTTTCTACCTTGAACAGAATTGCTTTGGCTCTTTGTAAATTTGGTGAGACTATTACTTCTCCTGTAACATCTTTGGTATTGTGCACTGTTTCATTCAGAAATTTCTTTTACATTCTCACTTTCCAACCTTTTTCGGTAAAATTTTCATAACATCGAATCGCTTTTTCTGCCAAGTTTTTCTCACCCCACAATATTTTTATCTGGTTTACTATTTATCTATTTATAATGTTTTCTTTCTGATTCTGTGTTTAGATTTTGTCATTTCTTTGTCCCATCTGCCTATTGTAAATCCTGTCTGTCATCCAAGATTTCCTCATCCTCTTCCAATTGTTTTATTTGACGCATTCCTTCTTTTATTTTTAAGATTTTACTACTGTTTTCAGGCAGAGGAACCAGCAATTAGATGATTGCTGATATCATGTTTTTTTTCCAGGTATTCAAGGATGAAAAATCATTTTACAAAATTTTGTACTACCATTTATACTGCTTAGTTTCTTTAACGTAATTCAATGGACAATACCAAATAAGCACGCACAAATATTTCAGCATTTCCCCCTGGACATTCATGGGCAGATTTAAATGAATTAAAATAGTTTTCAAAATTTCACACCCCATGCCTTTTGTGGAAATATTACATAGCAGAGTTTTGAAGCCCTACATACGACACCCTCAATATTTTAAGGATCTAACGTAGTTTTTGGCCACCAAATAAATATTTTTCACCCCTCTTCATCCCTGTATATTCCCTCCCTCCCTTCATACCATTTGCAGGTGCATGTGTATGTTAGTTGGTAGATTGTATGTTTCCATTCGTGTGTGGGTTATAAGGGTTTTTGCATGACTGTATACAATGTTTTGTTTGTGGCTTGTATAAATTTGTGGCATTTGCATGCAGTATTTTTTTCTTTCTTAATTACGGATGGCACCCTAACACACACGCCCTTGTGGCGGGCTTGCGGGGTACTAAGTAGATGTACCATCCCATATCCCTATCCTATTCCTACCCCTTCCTCATTTGCATAACATTCTCCCCTCTATTACAGTCTTCAACATACCACTGCCGATCAATATGCCCCTTATCCATTTTTTTCTCTCATCTACACTACACAGAAATTAAAAAAATTCAAAGGAAGAGATAAATAGAATACAGATGTTTTAGGGCTGTACAAGGTGAGAAATTATGATAGCTAGGATTACCAAGAGTGACAGTTGTAGTGTTTTACACAGCACAGGGTAAGAAGGACAGCAAGGGGTGGCAATAATATTGAACGAAAATGTAGGAAGAAGCACAGTAAAATGGAATATTGATATCAGAGAAAAAGCTGAATAAACCAACCTAGTCATGATTAAGGTCTACATGCCACCAAGCAATCATAAGGAGGAAGAAGGCGATCAATACGGTATACGATCAGTTAGAGGACATCATTGTGGATGTTCCTGAAGGGAAGCATTTGATAATGATGGAGGATTGGAATGCAATAGTAGGCAAAGGAAACAACAGTAGTGAAGTAGGGACTACAGATTAAGGACAAGTGTTGACCATGGAGAGATAGCATTACAGTTATGCAGGAGATAGGTGTTCATTATATCAAACATTTGGTTTAGATACTACAAAAGGCATAAGCAAAAATGTGCCAGGGGATTTAGAATTATACAAATTGTACCATACTATAGTTAGGCACATATTTTAGAACAGCAAGATTAATTTTCAGTTTCCCAGGGTTTGATGAAGATTCAGAAACAATGAAACACAAAACCAAATTCAAGAGGATAAAACATGAAATACCAAGACCAAAACCAAGGGAAATGGAAATTAGTAACATTAACTGGGACCCTAAGGAAGGAGTATCAGTGGGTTGTAGAGAATATTATATGCGAGGAAAGGGAGATGTGTAAAATAGAAGGAAAATGGGAACATAAAATAAAAAGAAATCAAAATCCACAAACATAGTAAATAGGAGCAGGTAAAGAAAACCATGGATTATGGAAGAGTTCCATGATACCAATTCCCTTGTTCTCACCTCAATTGACACTGTAACCTGCTCATGGAGATGCTCTTTAGGTCATGATATGACATGGACATTAATTGGAAAAGATATATGACAATTCTAAAAACTAGAATGTCAAGACAAAATAGTATCTTCATGAACACAAAGAGGCCAAATTCATCAAATGGAATCCAATGTTGGGAAAGATAAAATTTAATAACCAAACTATTGTGGCATAAATAGCACCACACTGGATATATCAATGTGAATTAATAAGGCAGAGGTGATTTGAACAGTGATGATCACCTATTTCTACAAATAAACTGACTCCCTTGTTGATTTCCCTACTTACCCTAACAACTCACCATGACTAGAGGCTACACTAGTTAGAGTTTATTATTAGGTAATCTACCGGTTAAGGTAGGTTTTTGGATGGACACAACTATCAAATAAACATTTTGTAACTCCAAACATAACCCAATCCAGCAACCTACTCTACAATAGGTCCCTCTTCATCTCTGTGTACTTCTTTCCTCCCTTCATCCCGTCGAACATTCCTATCCTGTTCCTGCCCTCTCCTCGTTTGCCTAACATTCTTCCCTCTATTACCTTCTTCAACATTCCACTACCGCTCAATATGCCTGTCATCCATTTTTATGTCCATCATTTTACATGGGAGTAATAATTGAGGTGGTTTCCTGTTGCCTTCCTCGATAGTGTTTTTAACGTGACACCATCACTTAATGGCCGCCCCACTAGGGTCAGATGCCTTTGCAGCCGCCTCACTGAGGAACAGACGCTGCAAGGACTACCTTTCGTCTGACTAACCTTCGACCTATCTGGACTCACCATGACTAGAGGCTACGCCAGTTAGAGACAGAATGCCAAATCAGCAAATGAATTTTCTTTCTGAAATACTGACCATATCACAAAATCAAATACCCTTCAAATGTCAACCCTAATGCCAATTAAAATATCACTCAAAGGTGGTGAGTTAAGGTATTTGATATCCATGGAGAGGTAAACGTATTCATTTTCTGCATTCCGTTCGATCGCCAAAAGTGTATTATAAGTATATTATAAGTATATAAGTTATATTATAAGTAAGAATGAGAAGAGGAAATAAGGTAAATTAAGATAGTGATTCACCAATAGTTATAATAATATAAAGATAGAGGAATTAGGTATTTACACATGCTTTTATAACATACATCGAAGCAACGTCAGTGTTATGTTTTCATATGAGGACAATGAAAATCATTGCAAGGTCCATCCAAGGGGTTTCAAGCACTCATTAGATATTGTGTTATTTTTCATCTTTGCGAGTACAGCTCCCAAAGATTTAACACAAAAGGAAAGTTGCTCTTTGAAACAACTAATTTTTGGCATTCCATTATGAAAGCAGGGTTACTCTGACACTTGCTAAATACTTATGCAACTCAGTCAACCCCTGTTCTTTTCTCCGCCTAGATTTGAAAATCATGAAGGATTCACGTGACCACAGTGTGTAAGTATAGCTTCAACCACTAAAGTTTTTCAGCATTCACTATCGACTCCAGGTTGATTGTATCTAACATCTATGACAACACTGCACATCACTTGGAATTGAATGGATATGACAAGTCAGATGGCATGCCGAAACTTAGTGGGAAACCTTGATCTGTTCTTTTCTCTTCAAAGATTGGAATATAAAGTATTTCCTATATAAAGTGTCAATTTATATTACGGTCAGTACCTAGCAAATAGTGGCGGACAATAATAGGAAATATCCACCTAATGTGCTATTACAATTAATTTTTACAGTTTATGAGAGAACTTTAAAACTGCAATTAATAATACCGAGATATTCAAAATAATAGTTGGCATTAGTATGCATCTGGTCTTCAATGTGGCCCATCAGATGGAATAAAAACACACAAAGCTTCAAAATAATGGTTTCAATTAATTTTACCTGGTCTTTTACGAGGTCCATCATGTCCAAGCTGACCATAATCATTACTACCACAGGTGTAAACAGTACCAACGTCTGTAAGCATCACAGTGTGATTTTCTCCACAAGAAACTGAAATATGACACAAATGATATGTAAATCGAAGAAATGGGCTGGAGAGGAAACATTTGTTTCGCAATTTCACCGCTGTATTCATTGAAGTCACTGATTTTAAATAATCAAGGGAAAATAAATTGTAGAAAAATGAGTTTTTGCCCATGAAACTAGGTTATATTCCTTAACAGAATTAAGGAATCTATGGGTGGAATTGAAATTCATACATACTATTCATATGTATACATGAATTAAGGACAAAATATTCACCAAACTTAAGTTTAAAAGATGTTTGTTTTATTAACAACTCAATCATGGACTTAATCAAAATTTGCTCAAGATGCATGTATAAATGGGTGAATGGTGCCCTTACCATAACTGATATTAGCAGCCTCTTTAAAGTACAGCTCTCTAGGCGATAAAATATGTTCTTCTTCAATGCCCCCCAGACCCAGCTCGCCATTGACTGTGTTTCCCCAGCAAAACATGCCGAAATTAGGACTACGACTGCGATGGAAGAACCTGAAATGAAAAATGAATACTACTTATAGTATTTTTTTGCACCAATAACCTTTTTAAATGTAATGCTGAGTAACAGGAGAAACTACGGCATAGGTATAAATCAAAAGTATTTCATCCACAAATGTCTTAATTACATCTAGCAATGCTTCCTAAGACAGCGAAATGTACAATTAAATGCCAGTCTTAAATATATTATAATTTCACCTACTGACAGCGGCTACATTCTTAACGGTCATTCTCACTTTCAAGACTCAAAAATGTGATGAATAATCATAATACAAAAGTAGGTTACATGATTTACCTTGGGAGAGTATAAAATCGGAGGATTTCTATGTGATCTCTTTGTTTTAATGCGGTCAATGAAATAATATAGCATTTTATAGAAAATAACCACTATATCTGATTCCTGCGCAATGTTATCTACACAACAATATTTTCAAAACATGTTACACGTTGTGCTCACAGGCGTATTTCAAGGGATAGCAATTTGCGGACAGAAGAATAACGGATTAGAAACCACACCGCCAATTATGAAAACAAATTTGACGTACATTCTAGTGATGTTATTGTTCGTAGCCACATTCACAACATTTGAAATTTTCTTCTCTTTTCCATTGGGTCTAATTCTCAGCCAAAAACCAATTTTTATCTATATATTACATCCCAAATATCTGACTCAAAAGCATATTTCCTGCTTTCAACATTTTTCGTACATACAAATACATTTCAAATGTTGACGTCGAGTTTTCATTTAATTTATTTATAATTTGTTAAGGCCTTCAACAATGCACTGTATATGCTTATTTTAATGATGATGACAAGGCAACTCAACATACGCGTAGACCTAATGCTTACATCACTGGTAGGCAACACTTAAAAAAATTGCACTACATTCACCGATTACTCTTCTTTTTGAGGATAACGAACAAAAATCATTATTTTCCTTTGATGAAGGCATTTTAGGTCAAGGTCATCAGAAATACATATGCACATCCTATATTGTGGATTATTATAGGAGTTATTTTAAATGCATAGGATATTTATGTATACTGGCTACAATATTGAAAAAAATATTTTTATAATCAAGTAACAACTAACTATTATCGGAATGAAACAAAGTGGCATTGGTATGAGTTTATTGACCCTATTTTTACTACTATGATGTCATGTTTCACCTTTTCTTTTTATCTATATTGTGATGGGATTTCATCATTTTTCATTGTCGATATAAAGTTAAGTACAGGTCGTAAGCGCTAATTAGTTATTCTAATGTTGTGGTTACGCGAATTTTGAAACTTTTTCATGACCAGTCACAGTACACACCTCGTTTTCAACCTCTCTGCTTTCTTGACCTCAACTCCCTTACTTTCCTGTTGTGATTTCTGTAAAATCAGCGGAAGGAACTTCTCCTTCTGCCTGTCCATTGGCGTTCCTTCGCTGATTTTGCCCGGATAAAATTGGATGGGATTTAACTTGTGTTTTCACAGAAACTCTTTCTTTCGTCATTCCTACAGTTCACCAAATTAGCCAACGAAATATGCGCAGTTGGGGGCAGATATTGATTATAGCGTCTTTATCTCTCTCCGTTCTTCCGCGCTATCTTTGAAATACATCAAGAGGATCGTTTATTTCTTGAGCTAGGTGAAATCCTCTTTAATAAGCACTCATAGAAAGAGCAGTTCTTTTGAACCAGTAATTTGAACTCAGGTTCAAACAAAGTTCCGTTCATAACCTTGTAATCATATGGAGTCATCACCCTGCATCGCATGTGCACCCTAAATTGGTTCGAAAGAAAATTTCCCACAGTTATTTTCGGTAGAAGTAATACCTTTTGTTTCAAACTTAGCTCTTTCCCATTAATTATACTCGTAAAACCACCGTAGTCTATTTCATGACTATCTGTGAAAGACCAAAAAAATTTCCCCCGCAACTTCTTAAGTGCTCACCTTGGATATAGAGTTCAGGCGGAAGAATGAATACATTAGTGAACAATTGTCATGTTTATTCATTCAAACTACCCGTTTACGGTGAAATACAATCGAAAAAAGTATGGAATTGTTTCCTGGTAATCACCGATAAATATATTCAAATTTTATGGTGGCGATTGCGAGGATGTATTCAAACATTAGACAGCATCCCATTAAGTTGCTGTGTTTACAATGATAGATAATGAATTTGCCGTTCATTATGAACCCTTAATCTGCAAAATGCGCACATCAAAACATGCCCTCGTTGGATCTGATAGTAATGGAAACGAAACTCACGCATTGCGTCATGCAGTCAAGAGAGAAAGGTAGGGTATGAGGGATAAGGGAAGCCTTAAATAAGCACAATTGTCACCCACTCTTCCTGGAAAGGCACCAAGCTGACCTTAAAAAATATTGCTGACACCTTTAGACTCCTGATAAGACCACTCACTTTGAGAGAGGGGCTGCTATCTATTCTTGGAGATTAACTGAAATGAATCGTATTAAAATGTAAAACGTAAAATGGTTGACAACACGAGTAGTAATCAAAATGGCGAAAGAGGAGAGCCTCGGCAGGCATAATTGGATAGAGCAATCGACCGGATATTGAGAGAATGCTAATAACCTAAAGGAAATTGTACTCATGGTAGTTTACGGTTTAAGTCAGGTTTGTGTGAACACAAACTTAAAAACCTCTTAATTACTTAGCCTCGCCTTAAAAGAAGCAAGCCGACACCTCACGTTGCAATTCATTCTTTTTCATTTCCGCCCACTTCCTTCCTTTCTTCATTCCGTCCAATATGTCTTTACTTTTCACCCCTTCCTTGTTTGTCAAACCTTCTCCCGTCAATCAGTCTTCAACAGCCCATCGCTCGATCAAAATGTTCTGTATCCACCTTTTCTGCCAAATTCTTTCTTCTAGGATTTCTCCCAGCAATCTAGTCTCTTCCACCACCATTCACTTCCTCCTTTGTTTTCCTTTCCGTCCATTTTATCCACCTCATTAACACGTTAACGATCAATTTGGTTGCGCAAATTTACTTTATCTCGCTGTCGTTCCAATCCCTTGCGTCCAAGTAGGTCTTGCCGGTCAGATGAACCATATGCCTGCTTATGATAACCTTTTACCTTAAATTACATTTGATAACCTTCCATTGCGTTTACAAATCTGCAGACACACAGAAGCATGTACATGTATTGATTGTGATCCATTTATTTTTTTAAATTAGGCGGATATCATAGACACAATGGTAAAAAAAGTGTTGAATTAATTTGGTTGGAAGATTTTTTTCGGGATATTTCACGTGTTGCTCGGAATAGCTAATCAATATATTTTTTTCAAAATTAGAACGGCTATTAAAGTGGGTCGTAACGACTGAATGGATTAAAATAAACCAAAGTTTTACGGAGAAAACACTTGTTTATGGAACTTCAGGTGTTATCAATGGAAATATATATATCTTACTTTAATCTACCGCTAAGTTGCAGGAAAATAACCAGAATTCAATTTGAGAGAAATTTCATGATTGGATGGCACGCGGAAAAGAGTTTCCAACTACATATTTCGGTCGTGAAAATCACTTCCTCTGCTAAGAAAGAGAATGGACAAGTTTGAGTCTTTTCTGAATAGGTCTATTTAAAATCAGAGTTAAAAACAAATTTTCCAGAGAGACTTTTTCGATTTATTTTTAGCAGGTGTTGGTACCGATTAACTAGGCACCGGAAATACTTAGAATCGCCTACGTAATTGACCCCTGAAATACTGTATGACGTAAACAAATAGCGAGAGTTTGTAACAAGTGTCTAGTTATCGATGGATACCTACGATTCTTGCCCTAGTTACTGGCACCGTCATATGGCTACCTTTGAGTCATACTCTAATTACGAATATCGCATTACCGATGCCTGGTTTTCTTGCTCGGGTAACAACCCTTGATTTTTAGTAGTACTTATTAGGGGGAGGGGACGGACATCTAAGGTCATTTGCGCCATTAAGATTACAGGGTCGGTCCCAAAAATGAGTAATCTCTTTCTCGTCGTCTTCTCCGATTCAGAAGGCGTTATCCACAGAGAGGTTTTTGCCTCAGGAAGGAAATACTTGTCTACCGGAGGCTGTGCCACGACAATACGACGTCTCACTTTGCCTTCCTAGTGACCCGAGTACCTGGCCAAGCGCAAGTTGGCAACTCTACCCCAGCTGTTCTACAGCCTCGATGTGGCAACACCGGACTTCTTTTTGTTCACAAGAATAAAATGGAGCTTGTAATGCAACCATTTTGGAACGCTGGATAACGCCAAAGAGGCGTGACGAGGTGCCTGAACGAGGATACTGTGACGTGTTCCATGACTAGATGTATAAGGGTGATATTTTGAAGGATTTTAGTACTTTTTACTTCGACCTGCATGTACATTATTTTCCCGGACTGGTTTTATTTATCTTTGGGACAGACCATGTACGAGGGTGAGTTAGAAAAGGTTTGATTTTTCATAGAATGGGGGAAGAAGGGTGAAGAGAAACCCGACGTCGGCATTATCCTACCTTTGGCGAAAGAAGTTCCAAGAGGTCATTCACAATTTAACGTTCCATCCGACGAACGGAGCACATGAAGTGCTCTCCACATTGCACATCCAGACAAATAGGATTGGAGATTTCTCTGAAAAATTCTTTCACTGCCGAGATTCAAGCCCAGAAGTCCTCGTGGGTGGAAAATCAGTACACTAGCCACTGTAACAACCCAAGTTTTAGAAAGATTTTTCTGGAGTGATTGACTGAAATTTTTGGGAGATGGCTTTAATCCTGCTACAATCCTCGAGTGCATACATAAGACCTCTCAGTGACGTTTACCTTTTCTGCTCCAGATAGGGTTGCTCTCAGAGAAATTTGAGAAAGACAATTTGCCGCAGGGAAGATGCGGAACACCCGGGAGGTCGCACGGCTGGGCCGGGTCGTGGACCGTCCGGCGGCCTTCTAAAAGGATGGAAGACTCCTCACGAAGGTCGCATAGTACAGCAAGAGGATAGCTCAGGAGTTAACGGAAATCGATAAGCAAAGTGGCGAAAATAAAACAGACCAGGGTTTCCTAATAAGGCCCTACACGAAACCATGTCGACCCAATCACGGGAAAATCGTATTGAGGTAGGTTACCGTCGGTCCCGAGAGGGGCGAATCGATATTTCCCTGTCAGGAAAAATGAACGCTCCATTTTCGTATCGGAGCAAGAACCCACTTTCAATTGAAAATAAAAGTGATCCGTAATAGGTAGTCTTCAATATTACTATGAGAAAAATGTACATATAGATCCGAAGGGCACTCAAATGAAAACACGTTTGGCGCAATCTCAAAATTTCCCCTAAAGAAACTGCTATCTAAGGCCTCTAAACAGATTTCGGGTCTTATTTATTAATCAATCCTCAGTTTTTATTTCCGCAACACAAAATGCTTTTTTTAATAGCCCATTTCAATCACTAAAATATGAAATATAATTATTAAATAGCTGTTTTGAGACCTAACGTCCAAATCGAATATTGAAAACAGCAAATTTGGACCTAATAAAAATTAGCGACTCTCCTTATATATAGAAATTCGCAGGCATATCGCCATAGTTATAACTAGAAGAGACTGCATATTTTCAGGCACTACACATGCGAAAAAATTCTTTTGAGGAATAATATAAATTAATCCAGGTAAAGAGGTAAGCTTGAATGGCAAGCACATATACTATGTAAATATTAACAAAGATAAGGTTTATTTAGTTTCCTCAGGGAAGGGACATTTCCTAAATCATTATTGTAAGAATTTGACCAACTTTAATTCCCAGTTTTTTATCGAAATCCATCTAATTTTGTTAAACTATTCGTCTGACTGTTTTCAATGTTTACATCGAATCACAACACCTAGACATTAAGAGAAAACCATTAACTTGTAATTCCGTTCACAATTAAATTTTACTACAATCCGAGTTTCTACAAATCCTTCCACGAAGTTGATTTCCGACCATATAAACCTTGGCCGAAAAGTAGTGTAAAGGTTTACAATATTATAATTTTATTTTAGCAAGTAAAAGTTTTCACGACATGAAGCTCCAAAAAATCGCGATGTGTATGGATATAGCTAATTTGATTGTGAAAAAATTAGAGTTTAACGAATTTTCGGGTCACGTTAAGAGTCACGAAGAATCATACTAAGTCAAGTCATTATTTAACTGGACTTTGGGCAATTAAATGAATGTGACCTCGGAGTAAATGAAAAAAAAACCATAAAAATGATTTTCGACATTAATATGATCGTTTTTTTCAGATTTATAATCCTTTCATCATAAACGCTCGCCTGATTCCACACAAGCATATTCGTTTCTTCTGTAGCCGAATCAGTAATATATATATATAATCAAAGGAAAATGGTGGTTTAATGCGAAATTGAGTTGTTTTTTTTCCAGGAGATCACGAACGCAAAGGTTGATTGATCCAAAAACCATGTTCACTTAGTTACAGTACTTTAGTTCATTCGCCTTCAGATCATAAACTTTACCGATGACATTTGTGCCAAAACATTTATTTATTCGTTTATGAAGCATGCATAACTTTCCCCGTGTCGTGAAATAATTCTACAGAAACGACTAATTGGGAAAGGAAATGTTTCGAACTCCTACAATGAATCTCATATAAAACCCTCCTCCTATTACCGAATTCTCAATCGAGTTCATTCCAATGGAGAAGTTCCCGTCCTAGTTTAATCCGCGAAAATAACAATGCTATGGTAATCAACAACGGATATGACGATGCAGACATGCGATGGTTTTGCCTTTCAAATCGCTTATCATCACGGGAATAAAATATTCCTGAGCAAATACCGTTTGATTTCACGACAGCGTTCTACTCAAGTTAGGGTATACCTATACTTAAAGCCTCCGAGAACGATTACTTTCCCACAAGATCACTAACTCCGCCTTATAAATCGTTAGTTCTTCCAAAAAGTTATATTCATCGATAAGGATGATTGGGAGAGGATACTGTTGATTAAATTTCCTCTGTTAATTCCGCAGCACATATTTCTTCATTTGAATTCCAGTAATGTCACCATCGTTACATCACCAGTCTTCAAGTCATCGTAAACAACCATCAATTATAGGATTAATTTTGTGTAAATGACCACTTTTTTTATAGTTAATTCTATCCTGTCTTCATATTTCTCCGCCGCATGACCCCTACCCAGTAATAGACAGCGCTCTTCATCTAGTGACAACCACAATCCTCAGTTAAAACAAGAAATAAAAGAGGTATCTCAATTCTCAGAGAGACTTCCGACATCGAACTAAATTTTGAAAAAAATGATATTCTAATATGATGCAATAAATTCAAAGCAATCCAGAACACTTTTAAAATTTTAAAGGAATCTTTAGAGAGAATTAAGGAGCCTATTGAATAGTACTCTTTTTAAGTTCCAATTCCATCTTTCAGTCTTATTATTAGAAAAAAAACAGTTAAACCATTCAAATTAATTGCCGTTTTCAGACCCCAGGGTCATCTTGCACGACGGGTATAACAATGACTTTTAGAGGGAGTTTGCTTTGGTTTATCTTCATATAAAAGTTATGCATTACAATTAACACGAAGGAAAGTGCCCCTTGATAATTTGAATTCCATTTTGACTGATAGAAAGTTACTGATATGAACCATAATAGAAAATGTATCGTAATTTCTAAAATTACTTTTTCCAATCGGCATTATTCCTTGCAGCAATTCCATGGTTTCACGCACCAGTTTATTGGCAGATGGATTCCCGTCGCTAAAAGAATAAATATAGTATATTCCGTGGAGTCCGGCTTAACTTTGTGGAATTCCATAATTATGATTACAAGATTCTTGATAATTTCCAAGCGATTAGAATGTAGACCGCGGTTTGAACGTCTATAGCTAAGTATTTGCAACAATTGTCTTGATAATGAAGGATATACGTTGAAACCACGCTCGACAATATAGTATAATGAAATTATAGATAAATAAGCAGGTAACTTTTGATCATGATAATTGAATTCCACGAAGCTAAACCCACATACAATATAATATGTTCCTAATGCTAGTATGACACGCAAGGCTGTTATCCTTAAGAGATAGTCGTTAAAATACCAACTATCAAAAAGCAAAGAACCGCAGGAAATTCCGCAACAGTTATTTTAACGAAGTCACCACCTAATTTATTTATTTATGTACACCGCAAGCCACCGCTAGGGTGAGTGGCAGGGGGTGAATAAACACCAGAATAAGTTTTACCCGAACATGACCAAACCGCGATCGGACAATGTTATTTTGATCCCTTATTTGATCCAACTAACAAATAACATCTTAAATCTATCTGTTCTACGCTTAATCTCTCTGATTTCATTAACATGATCTCTCCTACCGTAATAAGATGAGGGGTAATGATACATTTTCAACATCACTGCTAAAGAGACGTCCTTTTATGCAAGTTATATAATTTATGCAAGAGCTTCAATCTGTAATTTAATCTTCGCTACGTGTTTCCTAGCCAAACTACTCCGAAATTTTGGATAAGCTCCTGAGTTTATCATAGCAACATTTTACTAATCTAGCTCCTCTACGCTGCACGAGATCCCATTCGGCAATCAATCCAATTTCGTGATCCAACAACCTGATATGAACCCAAGAGACGAATGCTTCATGGTGCAAGAATCTTTCGCCTTGAGTGGGATTCGAGCCGTTAGATATTCGAAATCCATAGTGTAAGAGGATTTCTAGGTAGTTTATCTGGTTAAGGCACTTGGCCGATGCCATGGGATTCTTCCTCGAATTTCGGTGAAGGAGAATGATTTTTATGCTTGGAAATTCTCGAGGCTAGCTAACAAGTTTGAATGCCTTCTTCAATAAAGTGACTTAAATCAGGAGAGGCTCCTGACCGCGTGGATAGCTCCACAAAACCATTATCTAATGATGCCAAGCCTGTTACCCGGTACTCTCAGAAAACCTGGGTCAGAAGGCATCCAAACCCAAAGGTTCGCGAAGAGGAACGATTTTTCCTACTCCTTGAATCGTCCCCACGTGGAGCTGAGCTACTACCCAAGTTAGTGGGAATGAATATGCTCTCAAGAAACAGGGAAATCCATAAAGAGGCTCACTGCTTTCAAGAACCGAAGCGTGACCAATAAGCCCCCATCTACCCACCTAGTGTCACCTGTAACCACTATGAACTACCCTCGGATCATGAACCTCATAACTTTTCGTGGGCAAATGTAGAAGAACCATTAGGAGCAATTTTACTACGACGAGTGCTGTTCATTTACAAGTGATCATAAATGTTTCATCCAGATACTTTATCACGGAAGAATTAATTTTTCGAGGCTGGTCCCAGAATTACCCGGCCTGACCTAGAGATGGCGGTAGTTGTTTAAAAAATATCACTGTATTAGAAATTGCGCAATCTATAAATCCTATGTTTCAAGTTTGAAGACGCTGCGTTGTTTAGTATTTGTTTGGCAGTCATCAATGGTGAACGTTTTCAGTGAATTTGTGAAAATGGATAAAATTGGTCATCGTTATGTGATGCAATACTTTTACTTGCAAAGGCTTCAGCTCAAACAATGTAAAAGCTGAACTGGATTCTATTCTGGGTGAGTCTGCTCCTTTGTTTACGACAGTAAACTATTGGGTGGCAGAGTTTAAACGAGACCGTACGAGCTGTCAAGACTAGCATTGCATTGGTCGACCAAATGAGGTGACGACTCCAGAAACAGTGAAGAAAATCCACGAAGTGATACTGGATGATCGTCGACTGAAAATGTGCGAGCTAGCGGACATATTAGGCATCTCAAAAAGTGCGGTACATCGCATATTAACTGAAAATTTGGACATGAGAAAACTGTGTGCAAGATGGGTGCCGCGTTTGGTCACAATCGAGAAAAACCAGTGTCTTAAAGATGTTTCAATTGAGTGTTTAGCCAAGTGTCTTAAGCAACAAAGCAGAATTTTCGCGCCGTTTCATAACCATGGATGAAACATGGGTCCTTTACTTCACACCCGAGACAAATGAACAATCGTATTCTATTAAGTTAACATCAGTTCATCTATTTGGGAAGCGTTTTGGATGAGGTTAGGCAGAGTGGTGGAGACATTAAAAAACAATTGCGTTGGCTAAAGAAGTGTTTACACAGAGACGAGAGTTTATGTTAGTCATCTTAAGCAAAGTTTTAAAGAAAAAAAATAGCGAAAACAATAAAATGGAACGTAGTTTTATGTGGTTCAGGAACCTGATCGTTGATGAAGGAGGGCAAGCAGATACTTGTATTGGAGACATTTGAGATGCGGGGGTGGAAAAGCATGGAAAATATAAAATGGGCGGAAATTAAGATAAATGATGAAGTTACAGGCAAGGTAGAGAGGGTTGTTGGTAGAAATTCGAAGGCAAGGCAAATGGATGCAGTTGATAGCGAGGGACAATGGGATTTATAGGACAGTAATACTGGGGAATATGGTGAGAAAGCGAGGTAGAGGGAGGAAAAGAATATACATTTTGGATGGAATTATAGGGAGTAGAAAATAGGCATAGCTAAATAATGAGGAATAGTAATGCTTAGTGTTGGGTCTACGGATAATTTGTGACATGTTAGTTTGGACCTAAAATTAATGCAGTGTGAAGTCCGGGGGTGCAACAAAAATCTACCCTAATTCGATAAACTAATACTCCTAATAATTATAGTTAGCACAATTATATAGTATGATGTTCAACGTATATGTGGCACAAGTTTCATTGATCTGACAGCGGCAGCCGTTGCAAATTGAAACATGTTCAGTTGGCCTGTGGAGTAACACGCGACGCAGTTACGAAATTTTGCTTCAGCTTGAACAAACCGTCAGCCGATACCAATGCAATGATACAGATGGTTAAGAGATGACTTTTTCCTCCCTATAGCTTAGTTAGGATTTGGCTTACAATGTTTGAATAGGGGACAGTCGATTTCAAAGAGAGATAGATCCGGAGCTGTAGTCCCTGTTCTTAAAGGAGTAAACATTCACACCTCTGCAGCTGTTGTGAGAGTAAATCGTCGAATAACGACAACAGCACCATCGGAAATTTTATTGTGTACCACCAAAATGGTATCAATAGATTAATTGCATATAGGAAGTGTTAATGAGCGGTGATTTCCTCAGACTGCGAACGACAGGACGTCTACATGCAGGTTTATTCGTACTTGACGTGGATTTTGCATGGATATAAGGAGTTAACAGTCTCACGCTTAACTTTGTGGAATTCCTTCATGGTGAGGGTAAAAAATAAGGAGAACTTTACACTTTCACACACTTTTAATACAATACGACCATGGTTTCGATGATGCGCATCATCATCCGGTGGCTGCTGGATCATCAGGTGGCTACTCACCAAAAGCCCCACCATTAAAAGTGTGTGGAAGTGTAAAATTCTCCTTATTTTATTCCCTCACCTGGACATAAGGAGTTTCTTCCTAAGGTTGTCACTGTACATGAAGCGTGGTTATTGATCAGTTTGGGTTCAGGAAAGGAAGAGGTACGCGTGATGCCATTGCAGTAATGAGATCACTAGTCGAGAGGAATATAGAATACAATCAGGACGTTTTTGCCTGTTTTGTAGATTTCGAAAAAGCGTTTGATAGAGTGAATTGGGAAAAATTAATGCGTGTATTGCAGAAAATAGGAATGGATTGGAGGGACAGGAGACTGATCCGCAACCTGTACATGTCTCAGACTGCTCAGGTGCGAGTGGGGAACGGAGAGTCCGGATGGGCAGTGTTAGGAAGAGGTGTAAGGCAGGGTTGCCCATTGTCACCGGTACTGTTCAACGTATATGTAGAGGAAATGATTAAAGAGGCATGGGAAGAACTGGAGGTAGGAATGAAAGTCGGAGGGGAATTCGTAAAATCGGTTAGGTTTGCTGATGACCAAGCATTAGTTGCTCAGTCAGCCAAGGGGTTGCAAGCATTGTTGAGTGAATTGGAGGTTCAGTGCGATAAATATGGGATGAGAATAAATATTAATAAAACAAAGGTTATGCGATTTTCCAGAAAGAAAAAGGCTAAGCTAAATATTAAAATAGGCGGGGAAAGAATAGAGCAGGTAGAGCAGTTTACATATCTCGGAAGTGTTTTGGACCAACACGGTCAAAGTGGTAGGGACGTAAGGAGAAGAATTGCGCTAGGCAAGGAGGCTTTCTCAAGGAGGAGGGAGTTGATGACGGGGACGTTGAGTAGGGATGTTAAGACAAGACTCGTAAAAACTCTGATATGGAGCCTAGCTATGTACGGCGCGGAAACGTGGTCGCTGAAGCAGGAGGATAGACGTAGATTGTAGGCTTTTGAAATGTGGGTGTGGAGAAGAATGGAAAAGGTGAAATGGACCGAAAGGAAAACAAATGAGGAAGTACTAGAAATGGTGGGGGAGGAGAGGGGTTTGTTGAGAGAAATCCTATGGAGGCAGGAAAAATGGATGAAGGGCGTATTGAGCGGTAGTGGAATGTTGAAGAGGGTAATAGAGGGAAGAATGTTGGCAAGGGTAGGAACAGGATAGGGATGTTGGACGGGATGAAGGGAGGAAAGAAGTACACCGAGATGAAGAGGGACCTGATATAGATTAGTTTGCTAGGTGGGGAGTCACAAAATGTTTGTTTGATAGTTGGGTCCATCCAAAAACCTACCTTAACCGGTAGATTACCTAAAAAAAAAAAAATATAAAACGTGTTCCTCGTCCCGTACATAGTTCACACTCGGCCCCTTGTGAATTTTTCTCGTTCCCTAATGTGTCGAAACTTCGTGGAAATTTTTTCATCATTCGAAGTAGGTGTAAGCGAACTGAACATGTTTAAAATTGCAACGGCCGCCGCTGACGCAATACTGGAGCAATTATGCTAGCACGTACCACAAACACTCAACACCGCGATTTAACAATATAAAATAAAATTCAAAATGTGCAACGAATAAACAATTCATGATCACATTTATAAATTGTTGAATATTCGCCGATGCTAGTTATTTGCGTCATGAGAGATAGGAGTGTAATTTGACAGAGGTTCGAATTTCAGGAAAGAGCATTTGTGAATATAAATTAAAGCATAAATTATATTCTTTAAAGTTTAGTGCTAATATAAAACTGACGTTCTTACGCTAAAATTATTAATAAATTAGAACACGTTTCCATAACGTAGGACTATCGCTGGATAACCTCCGTAAACGGACGAACATTCTTCTGTGGAAGATGATTTATCCGGAAGCACTGGCTATGCACCATACAAATGACATCATGTCATTAAATATCGCTCTCCCTTTCATCCATCCGCGACCTCTGCACGTGGTCACAAAACGACTCTCTTTTCCGTTTTATTTAGAAACTTCATTCTTACGCAACGCCACAAACTCTTACAAACACCTCTCATTGAGATTCCGCTCCTATCTTGCAGTCTCCTTGCATCTCAACAAAGCTCGGACTTCACCATCTTCCCTTGGCCGGTGACCGCGACATCCTCTCCCTGCCCCGCCTCCGTTCGACGCGACCTCCCAATCTATAGAACTTCACCCTTTGGCTTTTGATCGTCGGCTAGTGTCCGGTTACGACTCTCTCTCTCTCTCTGCTCCATTCTGTGGAGCACAAACTAGTCGACATCAGTGGAGTGAAGGGAACGGAAGCACTGAAAACATGACGTATAAGGTAAGTGCACAATTCCAACGCTATCCTTTCGAACTAATTGTGAGTTACTAATAATTTTCAACGAAAATAACACGTTGATGTAGAACCATCTAATGACCGGACTTCATTGAAAAATCTTTTTATTTTCGATGCATATCAAGACGATTGAACCACAAAATTATGTATTTGTACATTCGGTAGTCGATCGCTTAAGATAGTATTTAGATGGAAACTAACTAAACACTACTGCGTTTCTTAGCCTTGTCCAATGCATCCTGATCCGATGAGACAATAAATCCTTCTCCGGTACCACATACATTCTGCTACCGTTCATTCCGTCCACATGATTATCAATTTCATCCTCCTTTCACGCAAGCCGAACGTTCTCTATCTCGCCCCAACATGCCTAGCACTTGTTAGTTTAATTTATTTTCCCTCTATTTTAATATTTCCAGCCATCTCCACATCCCAAAAACTTCCATTCTACACCTGTCATTTTGACTTAACGACCGAGTTTCCGCGTCGTACTATCCCACGCTCTATTCCAAAGTTTTTACTAACCTTTTCTTAAGACGCTAACTCAGCATCCATATAATCAAATTGATCCTTATAAACGTTTCTTCGTTTAACGTAATTATTTTTTTGATGCCCCTACTACTTTGACCATCTCGCTTTAAAACACTTCAACGATTGCTAAACTGTGCCACCTGTTCTACTTTTTACCCTCAATTTTTATGTTTACCTTAGTCTTCCTCAAAAAACTTGTAATTTTAAAAAAATGTTATTATATTTTATATAGCTTCATTTTGGGTGAAAGATCTGATGCTTTCCCGGCGTATGAGTTGGGTGAATTCTTCTCGGGTCTTCCACCGGGTTAATGTCTCCATAGCTGCCGACGTTTCGATTCCCGACTTGGTCATCGTCTTCAGGGCTTCTGAGTGAGGGAAGATCCGAGGAGAATTCACCCAATTCATTTTGGGTTTTGTTTGGAGTTACAAAATATTTATTTGATACTTGTGTCCATCCAAAAACCTACCTTAACCGATAGATTACCTAATATAGCTTAATTTTCTTGCGTTAAACTCTCTTGTCTAAGTAATTCGAAGTTTTGGTAGTACTTGAACGAACGGTTGAGTTTTGTGTCGACGCCGAAATTTGCACCACGGCCAGGAGAGGAGGAAACACGGGTATTTTTTTCTGTCCACTCTGCAGTAGCATAAGCTGGAGGAATTCTGGCTAACTTTTCCTTGCATATGAAAAACGGAAGATGAAACAAACTTAGTGATATTGCATTGAATTCGGTCCATGCGTTTTCTTAATAGAACATACGGGAGTGGAAACAAGGTAAAGCGGTGATGCAAATTGCATTAAAATCAACCCATGCGTTTTCTCTACAGTGCGGTTCGAAACCCGGGAGGAAAAAAACCCGATATTAAACTCATTAAAAGGTAACGGCACGGAAAGTACATAGACGTTATATAGTTATTTAGTGATATGGTTATTTACTGACTAAGGTTTCGGATGGGCTCGCAGACTAACCACAGAAACACTTCTAAGCCTTACTTGACACGACACGGTGTGACGTCCTTGAGGTGGTTCTTCCATGACTATTTGCGCCAACATCTCGGGAAACACTTATATTAACATATATGACGATTGCTGATAATAGTTCAATTGCTATTCATTCGTAGCCAGTGAAAAGATGCACAATTTCGGTTTGAATTATGTTTTAAAGTAACCAGTGGTCAGAGGTATGATGTCTTCAAAGAATCCGATCGAGTGTGGAGACTGGCCCATTAGCTCAGTTGGTTAGAGCGTCGTGCTAATAACGCGAAGGTCGTGGGTTCGATCCCCCCATGGGCCAAATTTTTTCCGAAACCCAAGTGCATCATGGCGATCTGTCAGGTGAAAACATAATGTAAAGTTACATGTATTCGCAAATTTTGTTTTTATCTATTGTAGTCTACCTTTTATGATAAGTTAAAAGTCTTGTGGCTAGACACGGACTTAATGTGGAAGCATAGAGATGTCGAGTATGTGTAATTTTGATAATGTTTCGTGAATGTGTAGCCCTGAGTGCACTCTTACAAATTACCGTGATAAATATGAGTGGAGAACGGAGAAAATAAGTTGGTCAGAGAGGAAGACAAACGCATAGAAGTTTTAGATAGGATGAGCGAAGAGTTTGTAGGGAAAATCCACAAAAGGCAGAAAATCTGTATGGAGGCAATATTAGAAGATAGTGGGAAACCTAAGGCCGCGATAGAAAGGATAAAGTTGGTCAAGTGAGGTAGAGGAAGGAAGAAAATATGCTTTCTAGATAGCGGGAAGGCATGCAGAAGTTACGAAGAAATGAAGAAAGAGATATTGCAGGGAAAAGAATGAGGAAGTTCTTGTGATACGTAGAAGGTTATGCTTTCTATGGGCCTTCCAAAAACTACATAAAATAGGTAGAATATCTTGAATGACAGAAGTGTATATTTAGGCCCTCCTTCGGCTTGCGGGGTATTGGTAAGGTGTATATCAATATTAGTATGTCTATGATGACAAAAGGGATAGGCAAAGAATAAGCAGATAAGTCGCCGATAAATAATATATAAATTTTAGCTAAAATATGATAAATTCATCATTTCAATTATGCACACGATAACAGTTCTCTTCCGATTAAAAGTAATTATGTATCTATAACATTGACCAGTTTATTTACCGCACTCAAAGTTACAGTAAGATATCTGGTGCAATGAATACAAATTACCCAAAGCCGGACAAACACGCAGAAACATTCGCACACGCTTCAAAGAACACACTGCTTGTTACAGGCTGGGAAATATTAACAAATCGTCAGTCGCCCAACACATGCACGATAACTCACACAACATCACAATTGAAGACCTACAGCTAATAAAACATGTGCCCAATCTCTTTTTTAAAAACAAGAGTACGGCTTTGGGTAATTTGTATTCATTGCATTCATTCGGCCGTAGTACGTTCCCTTTTGCTTTATTAAAGATATCTGGTGTCAAATGTTCTCGTAAAAAAATATGTTCTCGTTCAATGCAGAGTTGAAAACTATACCAGGGCCTAAAACTTCAATATGCTTCTGTAAAACCGTCAATCAAAGTGTTTCCAATGACAAATTTAGCCCCAAAATGGTAAATTTTTTCCAATATGGATGGCATTAAAAATATCCTTCGGACCGGATTTGAACCAGCGACCTATGGATATCTATACCATTCCGTCTACTGTCCATCGCTCTACCAACTGAGCTACCGAAGAGGAATTTTTTGATAAACTATTCATACAGTTGGTAATTGGTAAAGTAAATTTGTCTTAGCACGTGAAAATGACACAAACATAAAGCTTTATGAGACCTGAAGTTGATATTAGTGTTTCTACGGAGACCAAACTTAAAAGAGCGATCTTTAATACTTTTGTCACTACTTTCAGCTGAGCTTTTAAACGGGGTAAGAAGTTGCTGGGAGAAATCCGAAAAAAGGCAAAGACCACGGGTAGAAGAAATATTAAAAGGTCCTTGGTAGTTAAAGGTCATTATAGAAGGGACAATGTTGGGTAAGCGGGATAGAAGAAGGAAGGAGAGTATACTTGTTTGATAAACAGGATGACTCCAATGCATACGAACTGGCTACGCTACCTTCTTTTTTTTTACACGTTCGCCGACGGGCCGCTTCTTATTCTTACGTTTTTCGTAATTTTCCACAAGTTTTTCACTTTATTATCATGGGTTTCCTTTCAGTTTTCTTCCATCATGTCTCCCTCTTCATCCAACTATCTCTTTCATCATCTTTCGGTTAATTCAACATCTTCACCTATATTGTGTTCTTCCTCAATTTTTTGTAATTTACATTTTTGATTTCCATGAATCACACGGTGCTCAGAATGTTTCTGGTCTCATCTCCACTTTGTCCATTCGGGCCAATTTTCCATACCAAAATGCTCGGTGACGACACTCCCAATGCTTCCGAACTACACACTTACAGCTTCCCTGCATGCAAATCGTATGGTATTACCTCCTTATTCACAGTCATGATGAGAATTACATTCAATCTACATTGCATTGGTGGTTCATCCTAAACTTCTCATTAACAAGAATGGAACTTGCAAGACCGATTTTGTAGGTGAGAGGAAAAAAAAAAGTTGGAACCAATTCGCCATCTGCATGATTTTTTTACAGGAACCAATATTTCGGTGTTAATTTATTCATCTTGGTGGTCAACCTAGTGAGATCTAAATTATACTTTAGTGCGTAGTGCAGGCATCAATAAAAAAGCCTGTAGATGTCGATCGATGCATCAAGGTGCTGTTGAAATCATGGAAGAAGCTCAGAGTTTCAGGCATGACATTTGGAGTAAAAAAGATAAATAGAAAAACGCCCCCTTCCACTTGTGAAGATGCTACGAATAATTCATAGAAAATCTTCGTTTGGTTTGTTTTACTTATTTTTAATGACAGTGGATTGACTAAATGAATATATTTTTTTGGATTGTCATCTGAAACCCACCTGTACATGTCTCAGACTGCTCAGGTGCGAGTGGGGAACGGAGAGTCCGGATGGGCAGTGTTAGGAAGAGGTGTAAGGCAGGGTTGCCCATTGTCACCGGTGCTGTTCAACATATATGTGGAGGAAATGATTAAAGAGGTATGGGAAGAACTGGAGGTAGGAATGAAAGTCGGAGGGGAATTCGTAAAATCGGTTAGGTTTGCTGATGACGAAGCATTAGTTGCTCAGTCAGCCAAGGGGTTGCAAGCATTGTTGAGTGAAATGGAGGTTCAGTGCGATAAATATGGGATGAGAATCAATATTAATAAAACAAAGGTTATGCGATTTTCCAGAAAGAAACAGGCTAAGCTAAACAATAAAATAGGAGGGGGAAAATAGAGCAGGTAGAACAGTTTACATATAGTGTTTTGGACCAATACGGTCAAAGTAGTAGGGACGTAAGGAGAAGAATTGCGCTAGGCAAAGAGGCTTTCTCAAGGAGGAGGGAGTTGATGACGGGGACGTTGAGTAGGGAGGTTAAGAAAACACTCGTAGAAACTCTGATACGGCGCGGAAACGTGGTCGCTGAAGCAGGAGGCTAGACGTAGATTGGAGGCTTTTGAAATGTGGGTGTGGAGAAGAATGGAGAAGGTGAAATGTACCGAAAGGAAAACAAATGAGGAAGTACTGGAGATGGTGGGTGAGGAGAGGGGTTTGTTGAGAGAAATCCTATGGAGGCGGGAAAGATGGATGAAGGGCGTATTGAGCGGTAGTGGAATGTTGAAGAAGGTGATAGAGGGGAGAATGTTGGGCCAGCGCGGAAAGGGCAGGGACAGGATGGGATGTGGGACGGGATGAATGGAGGAAAGAAGTACGCGGAGATGAAGAGGGACCTGATGTAGTTTAGGTTGCTGTATTGGGTTTTGTTTGGAGTTACAAAATATTTATTTGATAGTTGTATCCATCCAAAAACCTACCTTAACCGGTAGATTACCTAATAATAAATAATCTGAAACTGACTCCTTACTTTCAGCTCAGATATTCCACCGCCCACACTTATTTGGTCCTGGAGAACACACAAACGTCATTATAAATAATTTCGATCGATAGATACCAAGCTAAATGACACTCATTGCTGCCGCATTTCTTCCGCCAACATCAATACACTTCTCAAGACGAAGACCGTGAGATTGGAAATATGACAACAATAGAAACTCCTTTAATTGAAACTTAGGGTTGCAACAAAATTCCGAATCAATTAGAGTATCAAAATAGGTACACAAATATATCTAAGTCAGGGATGGATAAGCGGCGCAGCGGTGTATTGGACGATATCTAAACCCAAAACTGGATACAAAGATTTGCGATCATTGCAGAGAAAGGTGGAAACTTAAAATATGAATTTGTGCTTGGTGTGGGAACATAATCGATTTTCAATTTTTTCCGTGTAATATGTTGTGGTACAAAACTTGACGCGGCGGAAATTGATTCAGCCCGTTTTATGTCAAGCTTCACCTCGGCCTCCTTAAACGAAATTTTCTCCCCCCATAAAACTCTTATTCTAGTAAAGATCCCTAGATGGAATTTTTCTTGTTTGGAAGCATGGCATGGACGTTCTCAGTGCTTTCATTTATTCCCCCAGCACAAGATCATGGTCATTCCAATAAAATCACTTTAAATTTGATGAAATGTATCAATTTTTGCTTGCTTTTGTTGCCTCGAAACGAGACTATTCCTGTGAAAAATGAAATCATACGCAGAAATTGCAATACCTTTTTCCTAAACTTTCTGACGGTGTAAATGCATGTCTAAAATCATACTTATCTGCGTAAAAGTTCATATTTATGTGTGATGGCTGGCACCAATAACCTCTCTCGGGTGATAGCGGGTTATTGTGCAGATGAATTCGCAGATAGTCACTGGACCCAAACCTTTTTTGCAGGCAATGGATAAAGAGTTTGAAAAAAAACGGGAATATTAGCATTCCGGCAAAGAGGACTTTTCACTTTGAAGTCGCCTGGAAGTCATTGCAAGATTCGTCATCGACATGTGACCTCAATTCCGATTGAAATTTTATCAATCCGAGACGCTCCTCTAACAGACTTGCATTGATAAAAAAAATTGCCGATTGAATATAATAATGACCTTGCCAGTCGCAAATCAATTGAGGGCAGGAGCTTAACTCTCGCTTCTATCATTCCTCCGTGAAACACACATTTGTTCACCCGGCCCCTCCAAATGAAATGCGTAGAGCGAACTGACTTAAGATGCCATTTTTTCCGCGAACGATATCAAAATAAGATCATAAACATCGCGTTTTGAGATAAAAAAGTACTCATAAGATTATTTTTGGCATCATTGTTTTATCTAACCCTTCACTAATAGAGTTCTTTTTCTTACTAGCGACTCGTGTCGCAAGTGTAGAGTTGTATTTTGCCCTAGTTGCCGTATTGCATTGGTTTACATTATCTTCATTTACATATACAGGGTGCGTTCTAAAAGTAATGTAATTATTTTTTTAAGCAATTTATTGAATAGTTTTACAGGAACACCTAAAATTCTTCAAAGTACTGTCCTTGGTCCTCTACATATTTTTACAGCGACTCTGCCATGACCGGTATGCGCCCTAGGAGGCGTCTTCGGGGACCTCTCGCAGGGTCTTCGTCACGACTGATTAGATCCCATCTTTGGACAAAAACGGGTTCCTTTCAGAGCTACCTTAATCCGAGGGAATAATGAAGTCTGCTGGAACGACATCAAGACTATAAAGGGGTGGGGCAGCGTTTACATCTGGTGTTTGGCCAGGAACTCGCGAACTCGTAGCCCGTTGTAGCAAACACCTTGGGTTCGAGCTTGGCGCACACTTTCGTCATTGCTAAATCTTCAGTAGCAATGCGAAACACAACAGTAGACGACAATTTCAGTTCATTGGCAACCATATTCATACTCAGTCGACGATCTGAGGCAACATTTGTCGAACACGAGCCACATTGTTGTCGGTTTTGCTGTTTGACGGCCGCCCAGAGTGTTGTTCGTCGTGAACCTCTTTCCGGCCCCCCTTAAAGGCCTTTAACCACCTCGAAACTTACTAAATAGGACAGAGCAGAGTCCTCGTAAGCCTCACGAATCATTTTGCTAGTCTCCCTAAGAGATTTTTTCAGTTTAGCACAAAATTTTGTAATCGCGTAACGTTGCTCTATTGTTGATTCCATTTTTTACGTGACACGGTCGGCGCGCAGAGGTTTACAATTGCTGACGTCCTGCCGCTTCCACGGCTTGGAGAGCACTGAGACCGGTTTCGCGGCAAGACTTAGCATTCCCCCCCCCCCCACCTACTCCAAGTTGTTCGACCCCACTCCAACTAATAGGCGGCGCGGGAAATTCAATTGCCTTATTTTTGGAACGCACGCTGTACATTACGAATCGGCAACTAGCGATGGAGCAAAAATTTTTAATCTGTTGTTTCACGCCAGGTGTGGAATCATTATCTGTCACACAACATGAGTTCCATAATTTTATTAGGTAATCTACCGGTTAAGGTAAGTTTTTGGATGGACACAACTATCAAATAAACATTTTGTAACTCAAAACAAAACCCAATCCAGCAACCTAATCTACATCAGGTCCCTCTTCATCTCTGTGTACTGCTTTCCTCCCTTCATCCCGTCCAACATCCCTATCCTGTTCCTACCCTTACCTCGCTTGCCCAACATTCTCCCCTCTATTACCCTCTTCAACATTCCACTACCGCTCAATACGCCTTTCATCCATTTTTCCTGCCTCCATAGGATTTCTCTCAACAAACCCCTCTTCTCCCCCACCATTTCTAGTACTTCCTCATTTGTTTTCCTTTCGGTCCATTTCACCTTCTCCATTCTTCTCCACACCCACATTTCAAAAGCCTCCAATCTACGTCTATCCTCCTGCTTCAGTGACCACGTTTCCGCGCCGTACATAGCTACGCTCCATATCAGAGTTTTTACGAGTCTTGTCTTAACATCCCTACTCAACGTCCCCGTCATCAACTCCCTCCTCCTTGAGAAAGCCTCCTTGCCTAGCGCAATTCTTCTCCTTACGTCCCTACCACTTTGACCGTATTGGTCCAAAACACTTCCGAGATATGTAAACTGTTCTACCTGCTCTATTTTTTCCCCGCCTATTTTAATATTTAGCTTAGCTTTTTTCTTTCTGGAAAATCGCATAACCTTTGTTTTATTAATATTGATTCTCATCCCTGGGTTCCATGATATAGATCCGTTATTTTCTCAGTCAGTGAGGGATTGTTTCATGTTAAGTGTATTACTCCGGCATCCACTGGGATTCAGGTTATGCCTTTACGCCTATGCATCATCCATTGGGCATTACAAAAATAATATTTAAGCAGGAGAGTTTTTCAAACAAAGCATGGACCACTATAGCAATGCTTTATTACCAAATAAAAATGTATACCTTAAAGTTGCTGAAGCTTTGGCAGACAATGCCCATTTTTTTTCAAATAATTTTACATATTTTTTGTTCACTAGTAAATTAAATTGTTATTTGGTAGTTGTGTCCATCCAAAAACCTACCTTAACCGGTAGATTACCTAACAATAATCAACATACGAGGGAGAACGATTCAAAAGGGGAGAACCGGCGCCAAAGAAGTCGAAGACAGTTTCATCTGCAGGCATGGGATGCGCGAGTGATAATGTTCATGGACTATCTTAAAAAAAAGAAAGGAAAACAAATGAGGAAATACTGGAGATGGTGGGTGAGGAGAGGGGTTTGTTGGGAGAAATACTATGGAGGAAGGAAAAATGGATGAAGGGCGTATTGATCGGGAGTGGGATGTTGAAGACTGTAATAGAGGGGAGAATTTTAGGCAAACGAGGAATGGGCAGGAACAGGATAGGGATGTTGGACGGGATGAAGGAAGTACACAGAGATGAAGAGAGATAACCTGATGTAGAGTAGGTTGCCGGATTGGGTTTTGTTAGGAGTCACAAAATATTTATATGGTAGTTATGGTAGTTGTCCATAAAACTACCTTAACCGGTAGATTACCTTTTAATAAATATTAGTAAAAAAAGAAAAATTTAAGTTTTGATATTTATGCCTGGTGTTGGAAATTTCCCTCCGACAAACAAGGCGGTGGCTTGCGGGGTTCCTTGTAGGAATACGGACGCTGCCGCGTCCACCCCAATCCTCCGAATCGATGAACTAAATATCCCGAGTGCTGTTCCGCTCATTGCCTGCTCGCTCTCACCCCTGGACTGAGGATGGCGTGACGACTTTCGGCACCCTGCCTTTCCGCCAAAACTTTCCTCAAGGCTCGCATGCAAACACTCAATACGCGGGAGGGTGTTTGCTCACCGCCTACCGAGCCAAAATTAGGACACGCACCCACCGATCCATGGGTGGGCGAGAGACCGCGCTTCCGTCCGGGTTCGATCTCGGCCGCGAGTCGTGGGAGCCAGCTAACTCCAACTTCAACCCAATGGGGACCCTAAAAAAAGTCAGCACTTCCTATAGCCACGGTAGAATGTGTGTGCTTCTAGCCCCAGTTACATAGGTAGGACAGACAATTGCCACAAAATGAGAAAGACAGACGGTCGAAAGGATAGATTCAACCATTCTTATTCCCACACACTATCCCCGACGACGACAAGAGGCGGAAACGTTAAGATACAAGATACTTATATACATTAGGAACTTACAAGTTACATTCCCTCTCCACTCGATTAATGGCTATCGTCATAGCATCCCCCGACACGCGCTTTTAACTTATAGGGTGACATTTCAATAAAATTGTGGATCTAATGTATTTGTGAAATGTCCGTCCTGCATGAATAGAATGATGATCGGTAGTTCGTGACTGCGTTGCACGTGAGCCCGGCGAATTTTGCTTCTTTTGTGTATCCTGCAACCCACCACTAGGGTGTGTGGCAGGGGATGAATTATTAATATAAGGTAATCTACCGGTTAAGGTAGGTTTTTGGATGGACACAACTATCAAATAAATATTTTGTGACTCCTAACAAAACACAGTCCAGCAACCTACTCTACATCAGGCCCCACTTCATCTATGTGTACTTCTTTCATCCCTTCATCCCGTCCAACATCCCTATCCTGTTCATGACCTTTCTTCGTTTGCCTTACATCTCCCCTCTACTACAGTCTTCAACATCCCACTGCCGATCAATACGCCCTGCCTTCATAGGATTTCTCCCAAAAAACCCCTCTCCTCGCCCACCATACATAGTACATACATTT
Source organism: Hetaerina titia (assembly GCA_037158775.1). Taxonomy (NCBI): domain Eukaryota; kingdom Metazoa; phylum Arthropoda; class Insecta; order Odonata; family Calopterygidae; genus Hetaerina; species Hetaerina titia. The sequence goes on along the minus strand of CM073774.1, from coordinate 71,408,049 downwards.
GTTTTCCTTTCTTTCCATTTCACCTTCTCCATTCTTCTCCACACCCACATTTCAAAAGCCTCCAATCTACGTCTATCCCCTTGCTTCAATGACCACGTTTCCGCGCCATACATAGCTACGGGGCCGTGAATATACACCAGAATAATTAAAAAACACAGTTTTCAACTCGAAGGTCGGTTTGGTAGGTGATGGTAGAGTTCACCCATGTACTAAGCCCGATGGCGTGTGAAATTTACACATCAGGGTAGGGGGGCCAGTTCCTTTCCCTGTGCCAGTTATGGTTTCCCAGAAAGATCTGGTACCCGAAAAATCACATAGCTTGGGTGGAGCTGCAGGTGCCCAGAGTGACTAGCCCAGGAATCGAACCCTCCGGTCAGTAGTCCAACGCTCTACCTTCTGGACTACCGCGACCCGTACCAGAATACTATAATATTGACCCAAATATTTTTACCCCTTGCGCAGTCGGAAAACGTTATTCTGATCCCGTATTATCCGTGGAAAAAAGTACACCTAATATCTATGTGTTCTACCCTTAATCTCTCTAATTTAAATTAACATGATTTCGCCTACCGTAGTACGATAGGCGGCTAATAATACATTTCCAAACATCATTACTAATGAGAAATCCTTCCAATTTTCCAGTTCCTTTCCCTGTGTCGGCAATGGTTTCCCAGGAAGACCTGGTACCCGAAAAATCGTAAAGATTGGGTGAATTTGAAAGTGTAGGTAGAAAGGGGCCCATCGGGGCATCATTCCTGCAGCATCCGTCATACAAATTACAATATTACGATACATTGTTAGAAACTACTCCACTGATTGCACTAGGAAGACAAATCAGGAAACCCATTAAAGAGAGTGGTCTCCCATGCAAACCTAGTCCACAATAATCAGAAAGATTCCTACTTTATTCCAATATGAATGACATTAAAATCATAGCCATGTGGTCATAAAAATTCATTGTTGTTATTGGATGCTTAATCGAAATTAATATGCTGCTTTTACATTGCAACAATTTCAGAGAGTAAAAATCATTCGCCTTGACCGGGATTCGAACCCGGATCCCTAGATATCCGGCCGGGTGCTTTAACCAATTAAGCTACCGAGACGTCCTCTTACACTCTGAAAGTTGCGGCATCTCCCGCAGTTTCTTTGAAATTTGAAAAATGCTACTTTTATGTAATATTTCGAAGCTTTTCGGCAAACTCTGAAAATTTTTGGCCTAGCATTCAATCTTATTTTACACTTTTTATCTAAAAATTCAAAATAAGGCTTCTCTTATTTTGAACTCCCCTTACAGCCGCATAAAATCTTGTTCTTATCGGATATTCATCCGATAATTCAAAGCATATCCTTCTATAAACGAATTTCGACCTACCAGTTTCCGATATCTCCTACTTCCCCTTTCCTCTTCCTTTCGTATTTCATTGACTTGGTGGCACTTTACGTTCCATGAAGGCATTTTTGCCACAAACAGAGCAAGATTTTCCTTTAATTTTTTTTTCGAATTTCAATAATCCAGATCTTCCGGAATTTAACCATGGCCATTTAGGTCGCGATTCGGTTAAAAAAAAAGGTTAGGATGCCATGTGGTGGCATGGACAAAATGTATCCGGATAACCGGGAATTCAACAAATCGGATGACCTAGAGGGTTTAATTCTGAAACTATCAATGATCCCCAAAAGAATGAAAATGACACGCAATACCCAGCCGAGAGCATTAAAATATTTTGTGCTGATGGGAAAAAATAATCGCCGGGCAAACTAAACACTTCGATCATTGATCCAATTAATGAGTAAAACCAGAATTGATACTTCATTTAGGTGTGGAATACGCGGCAAGCATTTCGGACAAATGGGAGAAAACGTTAATTAGTTAGCAGTGTGTGCGACTGACAGTTAAGATCACTTGCACCATAGGGATGTAGCGGTACGATGTTCAGAGAAAGAAGGTAGGGTTTAGAGAAACCGGCATCAACATTAGCCAACTCTATTCACGAAAGTCGATTAGGAGTTCACAGTTACATACAAGTCTATGTACTCAACTTAATGTGCTCCCCACGTAATACTCCCAAGTAGGGGTTCGGGTCAACACTGGCAAATCCTGTCACCTCCGCGACTCGAACACGGAATGTACATTGACTGCCCGAACGGGGCAAGTATAAACCGTCTCGGTGAGTGAAATCTCACCGTTACCGGTCATTGTACATAAGAAACGCATGGCATTTGAAAGAAATAAACATTGCTGAAATCTGGCGGTTCCATCGGTTCGTAAAAATTCGTGAAAAAAGAGCGAATTCGGTCCTACTCGAAAAAAGGAGACGACGACTTTACCATTATTTATTAATAGTCGCTCTTTTAAGTTATGTACTCGGATGAGCACTAATTACAACTTCAGGCCACTTAACAATTTTCATCAATGGTTCTCGTGATTCTCTCATGCTAAAGAGAAGTTACTTCTGTGATATTCGTACATGAGTTAGTAGAATCAAAAACTATTTGCACATTTGAAATGTACCTTCGGTAGCTCAGTTGGTAGAGCGGTGGACTGTAGAAGGAATATATGGATATCCATAGGTCGCTGGTTCAAATCCGGCCCGAAGGAAACTTTTTATGTCATCAGTTAATTGCTGAGATGACCCTTTTTTCGCTAGTGAGAAATGGGAAACATTTGCATTACCAATCGTATAGGATTGAAACAAGCCTTTAATGTTTAAATGTGCACTACTGCATTCATATATATGCATTTATGCATTAACTCACGCAGAATTTAACATATACTTGCCTATGAAAACCATACAATACTGCATGTGTTCGAGCAAAAGTTTAAATTTTTTCCTTTTGAATTAAGTAAGTTGGACTCGTAACTTATGATTTTGTGATAATTATGTAACGTGGAAGAGATTATTGACTACTTGAAACTGTCGGTGCTGCTATCTACCCCTCTTATTTTATACTGGTGGTCCGATGTGCCTATGTAATGCTGAGCAGTAATAATTCCATCGGTGTCTATGGAAAACTAAGCAGTTATTTAGAAAAGTCTTAGTATTACTTGCTATATTTTCGCGATTCCAGGGGCTCCCAACTTAATTTATTCACCATACCCATAACACTTACTCGCTCCTCGCAGAAAAATTTAACAAGCCTAGCGTACATTCCAAGAAACTGCGGGAGATGCCGCAACAGTAACTTTTAACGGAGTCATCCGCTATGTGTGTATTATAATGCAATAATTTAAGAGTGTAAAAATAATTCGCCTCGGTCCCGGTCAAGGCGAATGATTTTTACACTCTGAAATTATTGCACTGGAAGCATAGTATATTTTATTTTTTTTAACTCTTTCCAATGTTTAATCAGGGTTTTGACGATTCTGGGGGTCCAATGGCTAATATACACACTTCTTATCCCGAAGAAGACCGGAAGGTTCGAGTCGCACTCTTCGTTCGAGAAGGTTGTCTTTCTTATTTTCGTCCTATAAAAATTGCAGACAAAAATTACATTAAGCTTCAAATTAAGTTCCAGAATCTCCAATATAATTGGCGATGCAAACGTTTCCTATTTCACATTAGCCATGAAAACATTTCGGCAATGTGGGTGGCATAAAAAGTTTCCTCCAGGCCGGATTTGAACCAGCGACCTATGGATATCCGTGTACACCTTCTACAGTCCACCGCTCTACCAACTGAGCTACCGAAGGCACGTTGGAGATGCGCAAATAGTTTGTGACTCCACTCATGAACGAATATCGCAGAAGTGAATTCTCTTTAGCATGAGAGAATCACCAGAACCATTGATAAAGATTGTTAAGTGGCCAAAAGTTGTAATTGGTGCTCATCCGAGTACATTTATTTCTTATATTTAATCTTTGCAAATTATATTTACACTCTTAAATTATTGCATTGAAATGCATATTAGCGGATGACTCCGTAAAAATAGTCACTGTTGCGGCATCTCCCTCAGTTTCTTGGAAAGTACGCTAGGCTTGTTAAAATTTTCTGCGAGGAGCGAGTAAGTGTTATGGGTATGGTGAATAAATTATGTTTGGAGCCCCTGGAATCTCGGAAGTATAGCAAGTAACACTAAGACTTTCCTAAACAACAGCTGAGTTTTCTATGGACGCCGATGGAATTATTACTGCCCAGTATTGCATAGGCACATCGGACCACCAGTATAAAATAAGAGGGGTAGATAGCAGCACCGACAGTTTCAAGTAGTCAATAATCTCTTCCACGTTACATAATTATCACAAAATCATAAGTTACGACTCCAACTTACTTAATTCAATAGAAAAAAATTTAAACTTTTGCTCGAACATATGCAGTATTGTACGGTGTTTATAGGCAAGTATGTGTTAAATTCTTCGTGAGTTAAAGCATAAATGCATATATATGAATGCAGTAGTGCACATTTAAACATTAAAGGCTTGTTTCAATCCTATACGATTGGTAATGCAAATGTTTCCCATTTCACACTAGCTAAAAAAGGGTCATCTCAGCAATTAACTGATGACATAAAAAGTTTCCTTCGGGCCGGATTCGAACCAGCGACCTATGGATATCCATATATTCCTTCTACAGTCCACCGCTCTACCAACTGAGCTACCGAAGGCACATTTCAAGCGTGCGAATAGTTTGTGATTCTACTAACTCATGTGAGAATATAGCAGAAGTGAATTTTCTTTAGCATGAGAGAATCACGAGTGAAGAAGTTGATTGATGAAGAGTGTTAAGTGGCCTGAAGTTGTAATTAGTGCTCATCCGAGGACATAACTTAAGAGAGCGACTTTAAATAAGTATCGGGGAAGTCGTCGTCTCTTTGTTCGAGTAGTACTGAATACGCTCTTTTTTTTACGAATTTTTACGAGGCAATGGAACCGCCAAATTTCATCTGTCCGAAATCTTCTTGATTTTAATTTTTTCGGCTGAATTTTTTCTATGAAATGCTTTTCTCTGTACCCAGAAAGTGCATAGAAATTTTCTTGCCACAGGATTCAGTACCTTTTGATTGCTAATGGGATGCTGAAAACTGTGATGGAATGGAGAACATTAGACAAACGAGAGAGGGGTAATGATAGGATAGGCCTTTTGAATGGAATGAAGGGAGGAAAGATGTATGCGGAATATAAGAAGGACTTACTCTAGCATCCAATATCAGGCTGTGGTTTTCTGTTGGCTGAGACAAGTAAATGTACTACTGTACACTGTATAGGCTGTATCCATCCAAAACCTTAACCGGTATGATACCAATAATACTCATTATGCATTCACACGTAAGGATAAAACAAGAAGTGGGGAGCTAAGAGAGACATCGTCAGTGCAATGATGATATTTCACACTTACCGTGAGCACCTATTACACTAATGGGGAAGTCTGTCCCTCAGAGCTCTATTTTAATTGACCCTGGGAACCAATTGCAACGCCGCCACCATTCCTGTCAAACGTCAGTTTCCTGTGAGCGCTAGTTTTCTCGATTTGTCCGATTCCCATCAGAAGAGCACCAAGTGATACTATATAAAAGAGGGATGTGATCTCTTTGTGAAGCCACGAACTGGAGTGAAAAACCTGGCACTATTCAAAACATAATTTCGACGTGACTTTGCCGTGACGCTACGACTGCGACAAGGAGTATCATTATTCGATGCCCACAGGAAAAAGCTTCTTGAAAGTTCTCCCGCAAAAGTTCTAGATAAGACTAAAATAAAATTGGGAAGATAAGCCTCGCAGGGTGGCGTCGAAAAATAACTCATACTAGGAGGAATACTATATGTCTCCCGCGACCGTCTTCGAACAGAAAAAACACGTGAAATGGGACGGATGTTTCGCCATGGACAAATGTTGCTTATAAACGTATTCGCAACTGGCGAATCATCGCCAACGTCGTGTTTTGACCCCACACCCACAAAATCATTCATCTTAACGGCTTTTCGTGATTTTTTTTTATTAATTGGTAAATGGAAAATTTTATAACTTACATTTCCCAGAAATCGAGCTAAGCTATGTATCTTAGCACAAAGGAATACTTTTATGCGTCAAGATAGACGATGTATGGTTGAATAATTAATGGCTTCACAATAGAATCATTGCTTTCAAGCTTCTCGATCCGGATTAAATAGGAGGTTCTTGACACGATATGGTGGAACGGTATGACGCAAGATTAATGAGGACTATTGTGGTACTGTTCACTTAAGATTACTCGTATTAATGAGAGTGTGAGATTATGTCTTCTGATAACTGTTATATTATATTTTTATTTTTTTATTTATTGAGTTTGGCCAACTATGGACCGCAATGACCTCAAGATTTCTGGTTTTTCTTCTTTCTTTCTTCCCAGGACTTCTTCATTTGCTCCCCTACTGTTCGTCGATGTTCTTCGTTGTGTTTGTCTGTGTTTGTGTCGACTAGTTAGTCCATTTACATTATATATATATAATATATATATATATATAGTCACTTTCTTGGAAAACCCACGAACGTGCACAATAATGTAAATTCATTAATAGTCATAACAAACACAGAAACTAAAACATATAAAAGAGGGACTCACTGGTTCTCGAATTTTCGGTGGTACAACCACCTTTCTCAAGAGGATATATATATATATATATATATATATATATATATATATATATATATATATATATATATATAGCATTTGGACGGAACAATAGAACACAGAATAAAATAGATAACATGTAAAAGGACACTCACATTGTTGATTGTTTAAGCTTTCGGCGTACTCCGAGGCCTTCTTTAGGTCAGACTCATATTATATATATGTATATATATATGTGTGTATGTGCACTCTATACACATATAATCTCTTCACACATAATGTTAGGCAAGCGAGGAAGGGGAGGGAATAGGATAAGGATGATGGACGGAATGAAGGAAGGAGTACATACACTCTAAAGGAATCACGTTTCCCTCGCACAAGTCGAGACCAGAACAGTGATAAACATAATTTATGATTAATCAATTAATAATTACTCTAACAGCTAACCTAATCTAACACCCCCTAACACACGCGGCTACCAGGATGAGCTATACATTAATTAACCCAACAGTTTCAAGCTTCGCTTGGAGGAAGTCTTTTTATTTCCACACCAAAGCATAGATACATCGGTGTTTTTCCACTGATGTTCATTGGTGAGACACGTTTCATCCTGCTGCAGCATCATTAAGTGCAGGGACTGAGCATGGAATTTGGGTACATGAACATACGATTAGGTCAGGTGGTTTTCAAATAGCTTGAACCTTATTGGTGGATAAATGGGTAACCGTTGAGAAGAACAGTAATGCCGGGGTGGAAAAACATCAAGGTGGTGGTTGGTCAAGTTGGGGGTTCTACAGCGTTTCACTGGAACGTACCGTATCTGTGTTTTGATATGAATATAGATTAATGGTTTATTCTTACTAATGCAACGCATATCAACGCCTTGGCGGGTACGAGGGTGGACGCCTTGGGAGTTAGGCGGGGGAGGAGTTTTTAACGGAGGTGGAATGGGAATGTGACTGGGATATTGTTATCTCTCTCCACACAGTAAGTCATCGAGGGTTGTCAATGGAAGCAAAAATGGTGGGGCTGAAATTTTGGTGGTTAATGCGATATTTTTTTTAAATAACAGAAAACTGAAATGTGGGAGTATTACTTAAATTCGATGCCCTGCATGCGATCTATTTTAATTTTTTTCTTCTTTGGGCAATTTCACTCCCATCCTAGCGTGTCGAGCCAAGTAGCGTTTCTTACCCTCTGTGGTAAGAACCTTCGCGTTGAAACCGCTTTGACCGCGACTGCTCCGTCGTGTATCTTGCCAGGGAGGATTTGATAAATTTATTGAGGGGGCATTTCCTGACATCGTTCTTTTTTCTCCTTTTGAATTTTCTCTCCGTTGTTCAAGCTGATCGGCAAATGCCACCTTTAACTTGATACCTTCCGGACTAATTCGCAACGGCCCACTGCTCCATGATATTTTTAATTGGCGCGCAAACATTTTTTTTGACAGGTTTTTATTTTTCTCCGAGAATAAATCTGACTGCTTGGCTTTTATGGTTCTACTCACAGAAATGTGTTAACTCGACCAGCACCTGTTTCCCTAATATTTTTACCGGGTCTAATGAGATATGTTGAACTTTTAAAGGATTTTTGAAGAGGCAATGCATGTACGTATGTGATGCAAAGGTGTGAAGTGGTAACGTGTCGGGTTTAAACTTCCGCAGGAAAAGTTTAAAAAAAAAAACAATAATATACCTGGCAATACATTTAATTAAATGGCGCTCTTACGAATTCGGAACAAGAATGATAAAACACTAAATGAGATTAAACAAGACGACATGTTGCTTTAGTCCATGTACACGTATACATAATGAGTGATTAAATTAATGTAAAATCCATCCTGTCCAACTTCTGTCAACAGATTTGATGTGAATAAACAAATTTTAAGCACTCAAAAGGTTCATATTAATGTTTCAAACGTGATCTAAAACGGTTTTGGACATTTTCTGACGCGATATTATTTTAAACTATAAAATTTATTCTGTATTTCCCCATATATCATTTAATATCACTTGAACAAAGGCAAGTAAGGTACTCCGATATCAAAACTATTATATAAATGAACACCGATATCAGTCTTTTGTGAACACGACAATTATTTTCGCACCATGAATCTACAATTCTTACTCTGGCTCTGTTCCACTACGATAAGAGCATGAATAAATTCTTGGGAATTCAATGCTAATTGCTACGGTAATGAATATGGCTTCCTCTTTTATTATCTTCATACAGTATATTGGAGTGCACTTGGGGCTACAATTGAAGAAAATTTATCAAAAGGATTCACTCCAAATTTAACTAACAACTTCTTGCTGTAACATCCTCAATTCGACCTCTGAAGAATGAACACCGATAGGAGGACGCATTTTCGGAAGCTCGTGAACTTTTAGCATGAATCGTCCATTAACACTCCTTTCCACTAGCAATACCTTCAGTAAAAATATACCGACTTCACGGGAAAGCTTGTACTAGATGGTTACCGTGCGCCGGTAACAAGAGGCTCTAAAATTAACCAAAAATTAAAATTTGAAACAATTAATCAAAGCCCCCGTTACAGTACATCTACATTTATACCCAGCGAGCTACCACAAAAGGGTGTGTGGCAGGGGGTGTAGCACCAGGAGGAAAGGGTAAGGGATGAGGGGGTTGGGGTTTATTCAAATATGTGGGGGGAACCATTGTTTTAGTTTCTGTGTTTGTGTTGACTATTTAGTGAATTTACATTATTGTGCACGTTCGTGGGTTTTCCAAGAAAGTGACTATATATATACTTAGGAGAAAAATTATATCTTTGCTTTCTACAGAATAGACTTTATTCGTCGACTAGTTTCGTTTACACTGTATACACTGTTTACACTGTTTCGTACACTGTAGTCGACGAATAAAGTCTATTCTGTAGAAAGCAAAGATATAATTTTTCTCCTAAGTTAATAATGGAATTCTACAAAGTTAAGGCCTCAACCATTCACTATATATATATATTGAAGATTCTACGGTACAGAGAAACTAGTTGACCAATAAATATATTCTCCGTGGAACGCAAAGACTTTTACTTTCTTGGCATCACTTTGCCAATTGCTTAACGATCTATGCAAACTAACCTGAAAAAAATTAATAATCCGTTCGCATATTGCCAATTACAGAAAGTGTGTACATATAGTATATATTTTTAAAAATATTTTCGGGGTTATTTACCGTTTTTTTCTGAGTGGATCCTCTTCGAAGTCAATTCTCCTCCGTTTCTCCCTCCGATTAGTATGCTCGGCCTCCATAAAGAGTCAAGTACCTTCTCTCTCTCATGAATGACTTGCCCCTGAAGTACGTACGACGCAGCCAGCAGTTAGCAGGTCCACCTTGAGCACAAACGAGGTTCAGTCGGTCGCTCCTAATTTCGGAATGCATTCAATATTAGTTTTTTGCCCAGGTCGCACGCAGAAGCCTTGACGCCACCGCTGCCGTTATCAGTATCTTCTTTTAACCTCGCCTCTATATTTATCCCAGGATATGCCAGAGAGTGTTTCTTATTTTCCGTATACTTATATTCACATGAAAAGTTTTCACAGGAAAGGTGGGGAAGGCGGATTTGAGCAGATCACAAATGTAAAAATATTTCCTTATCAGGGATATATAAATATTTTTACATCTGTGATATGCTCAAATCCGCCTTCCCCACCTTTCCTGTGTTTGTCTTTTATGTGTTTTCCTATCCCCTTTCCTAATGTCTATTTCTATGTGTGAAATTATATATATATATATATATATATATATATATATATATATATATATATATATATATATATATATATATAAATAATGCAGCTCCACCCAAGCTAGTTGATTTTAGTTGATTTTCCAAGCTTTCGATTTTCGTTGTTCGTACCAGATCTTCCTGGGAAACCATAGCCGGCACAGGGAAAGGAACTGGCCCCCCTGGCCTGATGTGTGAATATTCGCACGCCGTCGGGCTTGGTACATGGGTGAGCTCTACCATCACCTACTAAACCGATCTTCGGGTTGATTACTGTGTTTATGGTTTATATATATATATATATATAATACATACCTTCTACTTCCTGCTAATACATTTCAATTTGTCCCGGTACCACAATTAGAAGTCTCAATGTGTTATTTAATTATTTGCACTTCATTTTTCCTACCTCTGTGTTTACATTCTTCCATTTTCTTCTCTCATCCATTTTTGTAATCATCTCATCCGTGATCCATGGTTTCCTAATCCGTTTCCCGTTAGCGGTTCCTATAGTGTCTTTTGTGGCTTTCAATATCCCTTTCTTGATACATTCCTATTTTTCTTCGATAATGCTCTTCTCTTTATCGTCATCCATGATTATCTCTACAGCCTGCTGATACTCTTAGAGAAAAATAACGTACAAATAAATCACGGATGAGCCTTATGTAAATGGTTATAGAGCACAAAGGCATTGTCCTACATCTTAGGTTTCCAGTAAATTTCGTCTATTTTCTGACGACGCGGTTATATACGTAACATGTATAAGAATATGTCCAGTCATGAAGATAGGGAATCGTTATCTAATGACCTCAATGCGATCCAAAAATGGTGCGGGACATGGAAGCTAGAAAATTTGAAAAAAAAAAAACAAATGCGTTTCAATTAACATTTGGAGGAAAAATATTTCACTCAAATATATTTAAACCACACAGGTAATCAAAATGACAAACGCAGAATCGTTCAAATATTGGAGTTTTACGATAACTGAGGACATTCCCTCGGGAAAAGACTTTCGAGAAATTTGCGGAATAACAAATAAAAGGTTATGTTTATAACAAATGAAGGTGAATCATTCCAAAGTTAGGATTCATAACAGGAATACTTGAGAAATATAATGAGAGGTTTAAAGGAATTAGTTATTCTACGTTAGTTGGTATGTCTTTCCTAGAGTACTTTGCGAGTATATGGTATCCTCACGAGGTAGGGCATTGGAACTGGATCTATTGCAACGTAGAGCAGCTAGGTTTGTGAAAAGTTGTTATGAATAAGGTAGCAGTGCCACGACACTATTGGAAAAATTAGAATAGGAGCCAGTGTTTGACCGTAGACGGGAATGCAGATTAAATTTACTGCGTAAATTTGAGGCAGGTCAGTTATCGGAGGATATATTAAAGACATATACAGACCCCGACTTGCTATGATGCGAGATAAGATCGCGTGCGTAAAGTCCGAGAGATAAGTAGTAGAACGGATAGATTTAAAATGCCGTTTTTTTCCTCGTAAGATTAGATATCAAAATAACTATGATCGGAGGTGCGAAGGCGGTAATTAGCATTGGTAGCGTATATATTTGGTCGATATATTGAATGATCTTTAAATAGACCAATCTTGATAACAATGTTACTCGGATGATTTGAATGTATCCTGCTGTTGAATATTATTTCACTTAAGTACCTTCTTTCGTGTGATTACCTTTTAACATGATCGAACTGATATTTGTGTCGAGGTGTAATAATGGTGATTTTTCATGAATAGCTGGTGATCTAATACCCCACCACACGCTCTTGCGGCGGTTTTCGGGGTGTTTTTTTTATAGATTTAGATGCAGAATGGTAAAAAGATAATTGGACAGCGGCGATGACCATTTGAATGGATATAATTTTGTTTCAGCATTATGCCGATCAAATAGCTTCTTTCGGCCTTATTGTTCTGTCAAAATATCGAGCTTGAAATACCATAATACATTCGGTGATATTGCAGTGTTCCTCTGAAATAAAATAAAGTTGCCCAGATTTGTAGGGGCGAACTGCGTTAGGCAAAGAATTTTTCACAAGGAGGGGAAAATTGATGACGGGGGCTTTGATCAAAGATGTTCGTTATTAATAAACTCGTTAAAACTTAGATACGGAGCGAGGTTTTGTATGGCGAGGAAATATGGTCGCTAAAGCAAGATGATAGACATATTGGAGACCTTAGAAATGTGGGTGTGGAAAAGGAAGGAACAGTCAAAGTGGTCGGAAAAGGAAACAAACGATGCAATGGATATGATGGGAGAGGAGAGAAGATTGTTGGGAGAAATCTAAAGGAGATAGGAAAAGTAGATGAAGGTCATTTTGATTGGTGATGGAATATCGAAGACTGCGAGAGAGGGGAGAACACTAGAAAAGATAGATAAATGGATAGTCGTCTTTATTTTGGGAGATTGATTGGATTGAGACTATGGAGTCTCTTCTACCATCTAACCATCCCTCGTCAAATATATATAGTATTAAACTTACAGATAAATACCACAAATTGTACATAAATAGCAATAAAATTATTACATATAATATCTTAGGAAAAACGAGGAAGAGGAAGGAAAAGGATAGGCATGTTGGATGGAACGAAAGGAAGAAAGTATGCGGAATTAAAGAAGGGTTTATTTTGGTGTCCGATATCACTGTGTGACTCGCTCGACCAAGCTAAGAAATTTAGCAATATTGAACCTATTTCCAATCCAAAATCTACCTTAAACGGTAGAAAACCAATTGAATATTACTCTAAAATAAACCAAGACAATTCTTTCAGAGAATATTTCAAAAATTTTCCATGTGAAAATCAAGGCTACGTGGGTATATTCCTTTCAGACACGTGGAATTAATCGGCGAATGCGGTCGTTTCATCTCAATAGGGATCCAATTAAATTGCGTCCGTTGTTGTCGCATCTACAGCGTAGGCGTCTATTAACCCCCTCGTGCCATAGGCCACGAGGAGCGAAATATGACAACAATGCACGCCTTTTCAATCCCAAGCCTACTATAGATATAAAAAGTTTTGCATTAGACACTTCGTAACATGCCTGCTCACGAAAAATACGCAGTCTCAAGAGTGCATGGCGCATCTTCGACGAGGGAATCTTGACGACCCTGTCCAAGGTTCTTCATTATCAATTCTTTTGGGTAATCATTAGGAGAGGAGCGGGTTGACTGATTGTGATCAAGGGTTGGGGGTGGGACGTTCGCTCATGACAAATGTCTTCTCCTGAGCCCACCTCCTACCCCTGAAGTAAAATGCAAGCACCCCCAGGCATTTTTGTCCCCTATCTCGATCGAATGGCGGAGAGCCGGGATTCGATTCTCTCCTGCGACCCCTTCGGCTCTCTCCTTTCCTTCCCCTTCAACACCGCTCCAACCCTCGTTTCTCTTTCCCTTTTACTCTATCTCCTTTTGACCACCCCCGTCCAAGTCACCCTACCCCTCTCCCCCCCGGGATACCGGGAGAGAGAAGATATATAAGAGCCGTTCGGGGAAAATTCTCGAGTTGGAAGTCATTCATTCGTAAGCGGAGCAGCTAAAGGGATTACTTCTCGAGCATTGGAGGGTTGTAGAAGGCATTCACACTCTGAATTCTGACGCAGAACGACGTTTAGTAAGGTAAGAGACTCCAGGTGTGCTTATTTGTGTAACTGGAAGTTATTCAAACTAAGTTCTGTTAATATTTTAGTTTGTTAAACATAAATTTGCAGGTCGGAAATCTAATCTGGTATCATGTCAATGTTAATCAAAATTGTAAGTGGTCTCTCGCTGTGATTCTTGAACTTGTCTTGGTAGAGATGATGTATGTCCAACTCATTCACAGTTCATAGGACTATCAAATATTTCATCATCTAAGATATTGAACACGTTCAATTTGTTAAGCAGTTGGTTAAGTGCTCGTAGTTAATCTGGGAGCTAGCGCTAGTCGACAGAGGGGAAGAGTTCAGATCCTCGTGAGTTTTAAAGTGATCTGCGCGGTAAATTTCAAGTGATTTAGGCCATAGAAAAGCTCCTTTCCATTTTGCTAGTTCACGTTTACTCGTAACAGTGTTGTATTTACAGTGTATCAAGATAAAAATCTTTAAAACGGACTATTTGAGTAAAGCGGGATTTGAATATCGCCGTGGGTGTAGTGAATCTTTCACTTCCATTTCTCTCCTGGCATTCGATTCATGAGACGCAGCGCATTCTGGAGATTTGACCTCAAGATTTCAACGCATCTTTAATTTCTTCATTTAAAAGTATTTCGAAACCTGTTTAATCTTGCGAATGGTGAATGAAAGTTTAAATATTTCAGTCAAGTGAGTGGATAGTAGAAACTGCTTCGGTGCGTGTTAGATTCGATCGAGTTAATGCAATCTGTTGTCGGTGTACATGATTTTCAGTGAATAATCACTTTCCGAAAAGTCTCTTAATTTTTAACTTAACAGGGAACGTCAACGGTTCATCAGTTCACATTAAGCGTGACCAAATCGCGATAAACCTTTAGTATCGACTATAAGTTACATGGAACGGACTGAATATCGCAGTATCTCTTCTCTAACCAGAGAAATTGACACCACGAAATCTAGTAAACCTTTTTTCAATTCCGTATACTTTGTCTATCTTCATTCCACTCAACCTGCCTGTTTTCGTCTCCATAACGTTATCTAGATCCACCTTCCCTGCCTCCTTTGAATTTCTTCCACCAATCCATTCCCTTAACGCACGTCTAGGACTTGTTAGATTATTTTCCCATTGTTTTCAATAATTGTTAAACCCATATCTCAATAAGACTACTTAATCTATTGCAAGCAATCTAGCCATACGAGTAAGAAAGTCCAGCAATTACTAATTACTTTATTTCCGTTCAGATGCAGGAACAGGGCAGTGGACCTGCAGTGGCGGAAAATTCCAACCTTCCCCGCTTGGAGTCAGTGAACCGCATATCGAAGATCCCGATAGTGGAGTCAGTGTGGGGAGTTGCCACCGGATTTTACGGGAAAGTGAAGGTAAGGTCAATGTCGAGAGGCGATAGCCCCGGCAACCGCCCTACCCTCCGCCCTTTGCGAGGCTCATTTAATCCGGTTGGTTGAGCTACTTGGGGTGAGTCTGACCCCCTCCTCATGTCCCGCGATAAGGAGAGACCCGTGTTGGTTTTATCTGCTCTCCCAGACTATTTCAAAACTCTCTAGTCCGCAGTGTGTGTGTGCTTCGTTCATTTCTTTGTGCGAGCCTGAAGTTTCTCTATTATTGTCGATTCTGCCGGTGTCAATGGTGAAAGGATGTGCTTTTTAAGTTTGTTCGGTGAAGAGCGACAATGCTCCAGTATTCAAGCCGTTATTTAGAATTACTCTAGTCAAAAATGACAGCGGCTCTTTAAATTTCGCTAATCGGTAATATTGTTTTCTAAAAACTGTATAAAAAGTGTTACTTTCAATCGTCAAATCGATAACATTAAATTCTTTTGTCAGCGTGTTGCGGCGGCCCACCTTTTCTCTTTGGGCAGTACGTAATCGTAGGGAGTGATAGGGAATTTTTCGGAAATGGCGACATCGATGTGTACGTCCTATCCTCTTCATGCGAAGTCCTTGTATATGGGACGGACCAGCCTTTCAATTAATGCTTGCCCGACTTTTTTTCCAGTCGGGAATTATTTTAAGAAATATTTTAAACAAAAAATCGTTGAACTTTATGCAAAACATGCCAGGGATTGGTACAGGCTTTTTTAATTTGAGGGGGGGGGGCTCATAAATTTTACGAGGCGTGACTCAACGTGTGGCTGAAAAAATTGCTTTTTTTAAAAATATATTTTTGCTGGTCCCATCGAAAGTAAAAAAAAAATCATTAGGCACCGTAGCATAAACCGGCAACTTTATTTTAGCAGGTCTATTAAAGTGAACATTTCTGAAAACTCTTTAAAAGATAAGTTAAGCTACTTCAGATTTATTCAGATAAAGTGAATCTTCCTCTCCCTCCCCAACCTGCATCAGTCATTTGAACATGAAACGAACTCTTTAAAATTCTAACATTTAAAATTCTCGGGTATTTCAAAGATTAGAATTTGTCTCCGGCGTAACTTGATGGAATTTGTACAACATATTGAAATGACTTTATTTGACAACACGACTCGGGTTTCGACTATATGACGACGTTCGACGTTGAAACCTGGGTCGTGTTATTCCATAGAATGAAATTTTAGTTAATTTCATTTAAATTTCCGCAATTAGGTGCAGAGTTTATACTAGCCTGTAGCGACAATGGTATATTGATAGAGTAGCTTTAAGTTGATTTGAATGAACGGATCTTCATTCGTTGAATATTATTTCATGACTAAGTGAAGACATAAACGTAAAGGATTTTGTTTCATTTCTGTAATAAGGCTTTACCTTCAAAGAGGGTTTTTTGGAGCTTGAACGGTTTTTAGAGGATTGAACAAGCAATGGAATGCAACATGATAGCCTTACTTTCCATTAATTTAGGGAAGATGCCACTCCAACGTTATCATTTCATATGATATTATACAGGAGACGTCAAGAATCCCCAAGCAATTCAACTTAAGCATGCGCTGCAAATCTTGAAAGGACTTTAATTTTACCGTAGATAAAATGGACTTTCAATTCTCACAGCGTTATCCGGAATCACATTGCGTTTTAATCTTCAGGCTTATCGCAAAAATAAGCTTGCATCGAACCTTGAGACGAGTTCTTCTGGACGATGAGTAAATTGTTCCTCCTGCATCGATAATAAATGTGAATCCAGAAAGTTAATTCTAAATATCCAGGCGCTGGAAACTGGACTGATACACATACGCATGTTGCCAGATTTAGAAACTAATACTGAAATTTACGGAGATCTTAAATCAATTCCATTCAGAATTATTAATTACGGCAGTAATAGTTGTAGCTGCAACATTACTGTTCCGGTTAGATGTTTTCAAATTTAAGATCGTATTAAATGCCTGAAATTAATAGCTAATATATCCTCTCGAAGGAAATTGTGAAAAGAATTAGGTCTGCATCAATAGGTTGTTGGAACTAGACGAGAAACTGGACGGAGAAAATATTTTAAATAACTCTGGTATATAACCCCACCCCACGATCGATTCCGCAATTTAATTAATTCTTAAAGATAACCATGGCAACACGCGAATGAAATTAAAATGTATGCAGTGCAAGATGCAGTGTAATTGAAGGGCTTACGAAATAAATTTCTTTCGTTGGAGTGAAGACTTACATCTGGTAATACTTGTGGATGTCGACGATGTGAATTTGAATACTCAAATTTTTATTTTAGTATCAATAAGTGTTCACTCTGATAACCTCAGAAAGCCAATCGTAATACTGAAGTAATAGTGAATTATGACAGCAGATATTATTGAAATCTTAATGATTAACAGCAAATTAACCAGATAATGGTTAAAAAAATATCATAAGAGCGACTTAAGAAAATGAAACTGCGTTGACCACGTCAATCCATGGTTCACTTTGTGCCAAACTTGCACTAGGGATGCCTAAGCTCACTTCCTATTTTTTTTATTCCATTGTTTCAGGCCTCACTTCGTGGAAGTATTTAATATCCATACTAAAAGGAAATACTTGTACTTTTCCATAGATATTATTAAATGGTACAACGCGTTTCACCTTCACCGACCGGTCGGTGAAACGCGTTGTACCATTTAATAAAATCCATGGAAAAGTTCAAGTAATTCTATTTAGTATGGATCCTATTTATTTTTGGCATTTCACTACAAATAGCAGTTCGTCAGTAAAAGCACGATTAAAAAGATTTCACGCGCCAGGAGGACAATCTTGGGCGTTGACAAAATAGCACAACGTCCTAAATATTTTGCTAAACTGTTAATTAAATTGTTTTATTTGAAAATAAATTTCATTAATTTATTTAAAGTTTAAAATACTAGTATTTTTTTACATCAGTATTTGACATGTGTAAGTACAGGAATTCCGTAGGAATAACACGTGGTGAACTGCAATTATAAGATTAGTTAAATTTTTTACATCCAGTCTGGAAAATCTCTTCGTAAAAATTCTTCCACACATTTACTGGGGTTTTAGCGAAGAAGGGGTTCCTTCCCATTGTTGTCCCAGGGGATCCGATGTTTCCCTCGCATCAATCCGAACCCTGTCGTTCATTGCCATTCCTGAGGAGCTCCAGTAAGGCTTCGGCTTAGCACGGGAGGTAGGAGTGGAACTCTGCCTACCGGGAATAGTGCGGCGCTGTGATGGGGAATACCTTGGGGGAGGAGGGACATTATGAGGGAGAAGGGTCGGAAAACTTACGCCATAACTCCGATAATCAGATTATCTGCCATCCAGTGTTTCCATTGACTTTCCGACAGTGTTGCGGTTTGCACTGATTTGAAAGTGTGCCCTACGTCGTGGTGGTGTCGGAACTACATCAAAGGAATGCCTTTACACCGTGGCCAGGTCATTTCTCGTTGAAATAAATGAATGGTTCAATCAAAATTGTCCGAAAATTAAGTTTTTAAACGGTATATTTAATTTTTTGCAGCAGTTTGTAATGAAAAAATAAAATCTGTATAAATTAGATCGTAATAAAAAACTTAAGGTCAAGGGCTTTTATCATAAGCATTAAAGGCTAGCGTTCAGTATTAACGTTCATTAAACCTGAATAATCTCGTTAATTTTTAGTGTTTAATGCACTATAAAAATTCGATAACTGGTTAATTTTTTTGTCTAATTCAGAGGTCATTTTGAAATTTGCCTTGTTCATGAATAACTTTACTGAATATCCGACGATGGATTCGATGATACTGTTGACTGCGATACCGGAAACGTGATTTTTATTTCTAATGAATTAGTTGCTCCAACTGAACTGTTACTCAACTGAAAAGGCAAAGAAAGAATAATGGATTCTATACAGTCTACTGAGGGGTTACTGAAACTTAATAGTAAAAGTAGTTTTGGAAAGAGCAAAGCGGTTGTTTCCTAGCATAGAATGCGCAGACGTGGGGCTAAAAAGGGGTACGGGAAGAGTTACTTACGCTAAGAAACGGCACTTATTTTAATCAGGCAACAAGTGCCGTCGGACTTGGTCATTCCACCGCGTTTTAAATTGAATAAAACCTCAAATTAGGGAGACAACTGGAAACTGCAAGCCACTCTCCCCGCGACGCAACAACTTCCATGCATTCAACTTTCCCGTACATAAGCCCACCGTCATTGTTGTACTCCGTACAAAATTAATATCTCCGGAAATGGTTTCTTACGGAGGCCATTCTTTTTGTGTATAGTCAGTCTGTCCGTTCGATATTATTCGACACGAATCGGCAGAAATAAGACCACCACATGTACTTGCGACTTCAATGTGTGGAAAGAAAAACCTTAAGACGTACTTGTACGACTATAAATACCACTTTTCATGCGACCCTTCAAATAATTCAGTGAACAAGATTATTCTACTAGACTCGTGCATGGCTGTATAGCTGTTTGGGCGCCGCAGACTTAAATCCAGGGTCTGCGAATACTGTGGTAGATGATGGTTAATTGGGTGATTTTTAGAGCTTGGGAATTGGTCATTTAAAACTTTTCCTCAAGTTTCTTACTTTTAAACTCGCCCACTAAGACTCCCCCAAGCTATTGAAAAGAAAAATAGGTAGATCGGGAGTCCGCGACAGCAAACTGTGAATGTCTCAAATATGCAAACCAACAACGGTGACATCTACTGAAGTCCGAAACATTGCCTTACTATGTAAGTAAACTTTCATCCCCAATTTCGAGTAGTCTAAAATGGCTGTGAAACGCAGAGTTGAACGTTAAAACAATTCTGTGACCGTAACAGAAGTCTATTCATTAAATTTCCTTTTAGAATATTGCAATGTTAAAGATAAACGGATATAGTTGTACTCATCTCCTGTTTGTTGCCCCAAATGTCCATAAACAAGGGTTTACAGTAAATGCAAGGAAAAACTACCGCCTGAAAAATCACCTGGTTCCCTTCTCTTAAGCCTTGGGGCTTAATTTTCGATGACCTGCCCAAAAACTTGATGTTACGAGGCCTCTCAAATCTTTTGTAGATTTTAACATTTCCGGAAAAGTTACCCTAATTCGTTATCGAATTCCCCAAATTCCTAAAATTGGTCAGATATTAAATACTATATTCAGTTTAAGCCTTGTGGCACTAATCTGAGATTAACTGTTCGTATGTGATATTAATACATTTTTAATTAATATATTTATTAATACTTATTAATACTATCTCGCACTTAAATAATACTTAAATTGTTGGGACGTAGTATATTACAAAGCCCAATTCTCATATTTGTTACCTCTTGTTCGTCTATTCCACCTGCCACAGCAAGAGTGCACCCGGCAATTTTTGTAGATACTTCATGTACCCTACGAGCCACCGCCAGGGTGTGTGGCAGGGTGAGAACACACACCAGACTAATTTTTACCCGAACATGATACTACCGCGGTTGGACAATATTATCATGATCACCTATCGTTCATGGAAAAAATGGAATCCTAAATCTGTCTTACACTTAATAATTTAATTAACACTATCTCTCCTACCGTAGTACGCTGGGGGTAATATAACATTTTCAACATCGCTACTATTGGGACTCACTCCCGATCTAGGCAAGAGCTTAAATTAATCTGTGATTTAACCTTCGCTCCACGAATGATTCCCAGCCTAGATGCTCTGATATTTTGGATACAATTAATCATAACATTTTAACAATATAGCTCGACGCTGCACGCGATCCAATTCGGCAATCAATCCTACTTAATGAGGATCCCATACACCAGTAGCCTATTCTAACAGAAACCCAGCCAGTGACATAAAACTTCTTAACTTTCCAAACACATTTACTTAGTACTCTTCAAACACATACTAATTTTTCGTTAGCTTGTCCACATATTCCCCGTATGTGTTTCACCCAGGAGAACTTGTCAGTGAGGGTAACGCCTGGGTATTTCAATCCACGCATTCAATTTTGGTGTTCCCAGTGCTGTAGGCGTTCGGAGAGGACATTGCTCTTTTTCCGAAACTTTATTCCAGCGCATTTCTTTATGTAATATTTTCTTACAGATTTAGACAATCTGACTGTTCTAATATAATAATGGGACCGCCTCCAGTCTAGACTACTCTCGTAGAGATGATGGCCCGCCGCAGGAAAAAAAACTTTGATTAGGCCTTGGCAAGGCACTCGCTAGAACTAACCCTGATAACTCACTTCAACATTTCTGAACTTGGTGAAATCATTTCAGGAATCCAATAGTGTCGTCAGCTGGACCCTGAGCCATGCGGAGGTGGTGAGTACAGCAGCCATTGGCCCCGTAGCATCCCGATTGGAAACACCTCTTCACGCAGTGGACAATATGCTATGCAAGGGGATAGACATCGTCGAGGAAAAAGTGCCAGCCATAAAGATGCCTCCAAGTCAGGTAAGTGAGTAATCCCGAACTAGTTTCTAAGAATATTTAAAGGAATTACTTGAAATCTAAATAAAACGTTATTTTTTAATAACACAAAATTTTCTTAGGAGGATATCGTAGTCCCTACGGTGTTTGATATGAATATGTGAGTGATCCCCTCAACTTTATTGCATAAAATCGGATTCCATTTAGTTGTTTACTACGATCCTGCTAGTGCGATAGCCACTGATATGGAAATTGCAGTCCAACTAAAGAGGACTCTAAAACTGGCCCATGATAGTTCCCGTTATATTGCGATGATTGTGAAGCTGTCGAGTTTTAGTAAAAAAAGTTATAGCGGATTAAACTGTCGCAATCCACGGATACCGTATCCAAAGACGACCTGTCTTTCCACATTAAACTAATAAATAAAAATATAAAAAAAACCCTGTGTCAAAACTACGAACGTAACAACCGCCATAGATTACCACGCCATTGATTGCTTTGAGCTTCCTGTCGAACTTAACCTTTTCCCTCACCACTCCCTTAAGAATCCCTGAACTAATATTTTTCCATCACCCTTTTTCTTCATCCTTGAGTTCATCCTCGGCCTTCACCTATATTTCCTACCTTATTTTTCGTAATTGACAATTTTCACTTAGATACCATGCCACAGGACCTCCATAGTTGAGATCTGTCAACGGACTATATCGACGCTCTCTAAGAAATTAAAATTTTCTCGCAAAAGAAATTCATATGTGCACACGTCTGGTGAAGACACAGAAAGACACCCCCGATGGAATGTGTGTGATGCAAAATTCAAAAGTGACACAAGCTACTATTAACACTGTCATCATACGGGGTCATTCAATAAGAAACAAATGTCAACATCGTCAGTCCTTATCAGCATTCTTGTGCAAGACGGAATAAATATTTTACTCTCAGTTTACATATTCCTGCATGAGAAATTTCTAAAACTATTCATTCGTAATTTTCATAGATTTATTTAGCACATTCATTAGGAAATCCAAAAAATCAATCTGAACGGATAACGGAGCTCATTCGTTGAAACGGCGTGAAGGCTTTCATAGAGCAGGGTTGCCAGTTTTTTCCGCGAAATAAAGACAAACTGTACCCTAAGTCAATCAGTTGTTCTGCGTGCTATTCCAATTATATATAAATGTTAGTCCGTGCCCCGACTTAGGGTTATTCTTTTATATTCTAGAGATTTCGGGGCTTCAACATTGTCACACTCATGTTGACTGGCTTCATATCCCGTACACATGTTCGGCAGTGCCCAAACCACTGGAGCATAGCCTCACTCTTAATTATTCCGCATGGATGCTCAATTAAGGGACGACTTGTATTGGCCTCCATCCTCGGTCCGTACTGGTACAGGTTCACATTGTCTCATGAATTCTATTCTGACTTCTGAACAGCTGTTATTGTTCCCGGTTTTACTCTTGTCGAACAACTTCTCCTCATTCGTGAAGTTTTGAAGTCCAAATGTACCAATTTCGTCTTGGCAGATGCTGGCCAGCACTCGGGATTACGTGGTGACCGGTCTTGGATTGCACGCCCAAGGGCCAGACGCTCCCGCGACCGCCAAGATCATCGGGGCCGGAGTGGGCGTCGCCGCAGCAGGGCTACGCACCGCTGTATCCGCGGTTGAGTGGTATGTGGACCGCTATCTCCCGTCGCAGCAGGACGAGGACGAGGCTGAGGACAAGGCCTTGGTGCCGGCCAAGGAAGGAGGCGAAGGTAGGGATCGCTTTTATCTGCCCTGTCAATGTTATTGTCTTGGTGAGAACGGATTGTTAATGTGCTCGCTAGCGTAAGCCCCACGTGTTTTGGCCCTAAAAAATGGCAATAATAACAGCAATAAGACATTTATGTAATACACCGCAAGGGCGTGTGGCGGGGGGGTGTTGGGTCACCACCCGTAAAAGAGGAAAAAACTGCATTCAAAAGAAATTCGTACATGTAAACCATATTGGCGCATACATTCATGCAAAGATCCTATCACTTAACACGCATGCAAATACACATCTACCTCCTTTCATTCAACACACATGCAATTACAAATGCAATGGTCTAACAAGCAATACTAATAGCACCTTGGGGTGCAGTAAGAAATTTATCCAATGTCGTGCAAACGAGAGGGACGAGGGATGGCAGGGGCAATTAAAACATTAACAGAAGCAGAACAACCAATACTGCTAAGAGAATAAGTTTTTTAATGGCATCATAATGCGGTCATGCGGGAGACATCGGTGTAAAACCTTTCAATAAGAGAGATTGTACGGAATTAAGGACGGCATCTGAGAATTAAAAGGGCCTACTGTAGCGTCAATGTCGGAAAGTTTTAAGAGATGCAACTAGAAATACCAATGCCAAACCTACCTTAAACACGAATACTCAAATAACATTGGTATCTCACCGTGACCGCTAACTTTTGGGTTTTGCACACCATACTAGGGAGGACTAAATTTCGTAAGGCTGAACACCGTACTCTCGCCAAATATTTCTGCTATCACCATACTTTATCAATTTATCCATACCAGACATTCACACTCGAAAACCAGAGTAACTTGTTCCTCATATGCCACACTTGTCATGTCGGTTGCACAAACTTAGTTTTATTATTTATTAGGTAACCTACCGGTTGAGGTAGGTTTTTGGATGGACATAACTACCAAATATTTTGACTCCTAACAAAACCCAATCCAGCAACCTACTCTACATCAGCTCCCTCTTCATGCATGTGCATTTCCTTCCTCCCTTCATCCCGTCCAACATCCCTATCCTACTCCTGCCCTTTCCTCGTTTGCCTAACATTCTCCCCTCTATTACCGTCTTCAGCATCCCACTACCGCTCAATATGCCTTACATTCATTTCTTCTGCCTCCATAGAGATTTCTCCCAACAAACCCCTCTCCTCGCCCACCATCCCTACCTCCAGTTCTTCCCATGCCTCTTTAATCATTTCCTCCACATATACGTTGAACAGCACCGGTGACATTGGGCAGCCCTGCCTTACACCTCTTCCTAACACTGCCCATCCGGACTCTCCGTTCCCCACTCGCACCTGAGCAGTCTGAGACATGTACAGGTTGCGGATCAGCCTCCTGTCCCTCCAATCCATTCCTATTCTCTGCAATACACGCATTAATTTTTCCCAATTTACTCTATCAAACGCTTTTTCGAAATCTACAAAACAGGCAAAAACGTCTTGATTGTATTCTCTTTTCCTCTCGATTAGTGATCTCATTACTACAACGGCGCCGCGCGTGCCTCTCCCCTTTCTAAACCCAAACTGATCATCCCCTAAGTAATCATTTGCCTTACACTCTATCCTTTTGTTGATGATCCTGTGAATAACTTTGGCTGCGTGGGATATTAAGCTTATTGTTCTGTACACCTCACATGATGCCGCCTTAAACTTTGTTTACTAACCTAAATTTTATACTTTTCCGGTGTGGGCAATGATTGTACGATACTGTCATCCTCGTTACCATTATCCTTATTCGTATTACTATCCTCTCCTAACGTAGGTGCCAAAGATGACCCCATGGATGCCCTTCTACGCCTGCAGAAGGTCACCCGCCGCTTACAGCGCCGCCTGATTCGTATCGCTTCCGCTCAAATCAAGAACCTCAAACAACAGGGGGAGGGAGCCACGACTTACGTGGGTGGAGTGGCACAATACGTGAGTACTTTTCAGTGTCACGAAACCCATTTCCAGGATTGCACCATATCTCCCCCACCACTCACTCCTTATTTCCCATGCCCCTCCTATCCCTATTGACGAGCTGAGCCTGCGAACTCGCGACAAGATGCAGCCATCAGACGCCCATCCGTGGAGCTCCCGCGCGCGACGTTTGTCCTGCCCCCGTGGTGAGTGCCAAGACTAGTTCCCGCGGTTTTAACTTTTGACGATTCGGGCATTTTCAAGCTTATGCGCGGCCCGGCAAAATACTGCGAAACAGTATCTCTTCTCTCATGAAAGTCCAAGGCAGTTCACATACCCTGCATATTTAGTTGAAGAGTCGATAAAATCGGATAGATATCTTTTTCAAAGAAACTTGGACGAAGTTAGAGGCCACATACGTGCGGGCTCTGAAAAGTTTGACTCAAATTTCAGAAAATGTCTTGTACCTGGCAGGAGTTTGGCCGGAGTTTGAGAGTGCTCTCATCCAGCGCCTGGGAGGACATCCGTTGCGCAGTATTTGAGTCTACCATAAACTTAACCTAGATCAGCAGAGCATCACCAAAAAGATTAGATGACCTGTTCTTAGACTATTCACTCGGAACCTTCACCCCAATCCTTCGAAAAACTCTTCCCCAGCGCCATTAAACAATCATAGACCTGACCAGCGTCCACAAGAAAATGGAATTCGCTTAGTAAATGTCGCTTTCCATATTTTTTAATGTGACACTGTCCTAGTGTTCCCTATCTCATCTGGCTCCACGTGAACGTTTTAGCTCACCCTGCTTCTGCAGTGTTGCTCAATCATGACCTATATTGCGGCATACAAGGGAGCATGCAGACATGGCCAACATGCCGTTAGGAAGGCAGTGGGCAAACTCACGGGGAACATAATTTTGGACGGAAGTAAGGGAGGCGGAAAGTATGCAGAGCTGAAGTAGTTAACGTATTAAGCATTAGGATGCTTAAGATAATTGTTTCCCGGTTCATCGCCCCGTCGGAAAACACCCCTCTAGGGCGCGGTTGACAAGACCCATCCCGTCGCGACATCCAATACTCCCTACCCTCTCGTCACCGTTTACTCACTTCAACTCCATTGGATCGTAAAGATCCTCTCAGCTGACGACGATCCAAGTACTTATAAGTCTACCTTTGCACATTTTCTTCCAGATTACCTCGGTGGTGACAGACCCAAAGGCTTTGGTCACGAAGGTCAGCACCGCGTGGGCAGAGATGGCCCGTCAGTTGCAGGACGAGGAGGGCGACAAGGGACAAGGGTTCCCGAAGGTAATGGCCCGGAAGTTCGCCCGTCGCGTGGTGGGAGCCCTGGACAACGCGCGCGCCACAATCGTCACCATCCCTGGCGGAGTGTACTCCAGGTTGAATTCGACCGCTAATTACGGGATCAGCATCATTGGAGGGCTTCTCAGCGTAAGTACAGAGGTGCAGCAAGACTCCCTACAGAGGTGCAGGGACGTTTGACTGATTAGGTTTCGCTTAAATTCCAGATTTTGTTCCCAAAATCCCTTGATATGTTTAAAAGATAGTACAGCTACATGTACTACCACGTTGGCCTTTCGTATTAACTTATTCTGAAGAACCTAGGGCTGAAAAAAACTTTTGAACGGATCTTTCTCCCGGTTACGTAGTTCAGACCCTATTTACAAATTGCTTGACACACAGTATTTACTCAACTCGGAATAACGGCGCAGAGGTTGTTGCCGTAAAAGGCTTCAAGGAGGAACAGTGTTAAAACCACAAGACACCCAAATTACAAGTTCATCATTCTTTTAATCCCAATGCACAGGCTTTGTACCATCCCCCCCGTTCCTGCCATACTTTCTATTTACTTTGCAAAAGGTGAAATTGACGAAGAGGCTCCACATCCACTCGAACACCACCTCGAACCTCCGCCCGTCACCTTTCTCCACTGAAAAAGGTTTTGTTCCAAAAAAAACCCCAGCCCGTGTATGGCATTACTAAGCTTTCCCTAAGCATCCTCTGCCATTTCACCTTACTTCACCTAGAGAAAAACCTCATCCTCCGGAAAATTGCCCACCTTTCCCGGATTAGTTTCATGCATGTGGAACTGACAACAAAAACATATTAGTATTGCCTGAATCAAACAAAAGTGTATCACTTAGACAGCATTTTATGTACCTGAAAAAGGTCCACATTGTGTGCACCTCCGAATACACTTAAACCACCTATGCACGGGAATCTTGGGGTAAACTGTTAGTCCAGCTGCCCGTGGTAGCGAAAACGCGAGCACTGCTCTCACTTCATGCAGTTTCATCACCGCCATGGACACTAAGTTGCCTTTGCACAGACAAGGAGGCTATTAGCAGGACGATACGCAGAGAATTTCAATGAAGTCGCTACCCTACGAACAGAGTAATATCTGACATGACGGGGCGTCGAATGCATGGTGCGAGCCTTCCTTTCATTGCATCAAAGAGCACTTTCTCATCTGCTCTCATGCATGCATGCTTGTGCATCATGAGAGTAACAGCAGTCACCAGGACATCTGCCTCATTGCAACCAAATTAATATAATTTTCACACAGCGCTTACTCCCTAGACAACATGGTTGGAAATTAAGGTTCCTTCCGCACGAAAATATCGCCTTGTATCCTCGCCTCTCACGAAGCATGAAAAAGGCAGATTCTCGAACGTTGTTTACAACATGTAGATAATGTAAACAATGCAGTGTTGTAGTTCCCAACCACTGTATAACACGGTACTTCTTCTCTACAACCGCTTGTTCTCTCGGTGTGTCGTGTATAATAAACAATTTTTTGATTAGAAGCAAAACATCAGGGGTTAAACACATTTAGTTCTGTGGTGGAGGCGTGGCGGGGTAATCAACAGCATTGTTTAGAAGACCCTTCCCGATGCTGGGCAATAAGCTATGTCTTTAAGGTAGCGCAAACCTTAGCGTCACTTCTTTCGGACATGACGAAACTTGTTACAATCCAAAGAATAACTCGTGGACACTTGGGATCAATTGACAGGCCAGTATTGCCGATACGTAGTTCCTCCAGCTACGTTTTGCATAGTTTCCTTAGAGGCTTGGGTAATTACGGTATACTTCCCGGTGTAGTTAAATACATAAATTTCCCCTAAACGTATTCGTATTAAAACTGAGTACTTTCAAATACGTAGCTGCCGGTTGAAAATGACGCCCCATTCCACATGCACAATTTTAAACAATTTGTTTTCTTTGATGTTCCAATACACCACTATTAAATTTCAAAAGGCTGAAATCTTTCGGGAAACAAGTTTTCGGGAAAATTTATGGAATTATAATCAAATTGCATGCAAGAATTTACCCTTGTACAAAAATCTCGGGTCTATGATAACTCGTAACGTGAAGTCACGCCAATCGTTTAGCTCTGTTAACTGCATTTCTATTGACATGACTGTCTATTCCGTGGCAAACAGTCATGATTTTTCGTGCCGACACTTCAGTAAGTTCCTCGTACTCTTGCCATAATTTGGAACCAACGACAATCAATCTTTATCTTCCGGACGAACCCTGTATTAGACTGGATTTCGAAACGACGATTAAGATAACATTTAAGAAGAAAGTCGAAAGGCATTCGATCGTTCATCCTAGTAAAATAAACTCCATTTTGTCAAATCTTCCGCATAACTGCGTTGACATTATAGCAGTTATTATAGCTTTAACCAGCCGATGAAATCCACGTACAATCTAAATTAAACCAGTGATTACAGCAGTCTTTCTCCTTTCTTTGCAGATCTCTTCCAAGAACGGCGACAAGGACTCCTCAAACGGGCACAGCTCTGAGGAACGGGCCCAACTGCTATGTATGAGACAGGTGACTTTTAACGTCTACTTGGCATGTGGGAAAGATATTTGCACTCTCTCCCTCGAGTAAATGCGTAACAGCCGGCATTACCCGAAGGGAGCGTGTGCTTTAAGTCGCTCCATTACTGCACAATTTGCGGTGGCGGACTTCCCCCGATATTTGTAAGCTTGCTGTTGTTGTGGTGTTGCTTACTTCATCCAGTTATTGCATTTATTTTTACTAAGCCGAACTTCTAAGCGAACGTCTAATAAACTTGGAATCGGGAATAGTCTTGTGCATTGTCTGCCATACACTTATCATGTACAAATGCCACCTAATGGGATCTTCCTTCATTACTGCAAGAACTTACTGGGATCGAGTGGCTAATTCCAGAAGGTATCAGAACCCATAGTACTAAGAGAGCGCATTTCAGAGCATTACTTTGAACGGCTACCTACACTCAGATCACTGATCCTCCGCATACCTGTGCAATCCGGGTTCTTCGAACAAGTGCTAAAACTTGCACAGCTCGAATGTAAACGTAACCTACAACCTATTGTACTGATGCCACTAACATCAGCTGCTGCATAAAAACTACCTCACTCTGAACATAAAAATCACACTTAATCGAGCCACCAAAAGGTAAAATGAGCTTCTCCTATAGCTAATAGCTTAGTAAAGTCACCCCACGAGAACATGCATTTACGTGGTAACCATAATTCCACACGCAGTTAATCACCGTTAGCAAACAGCTTACAGCATCTCGTCTTTCTCTACAATCAGCCCCCCGCGATAGGTGCCAAGCACACTGCAACCTGCAACACAACGAAGAGTACGTCACTGGCCATTGCATTTTCACACTTTGGGCTCGAAAGTTCTCGTGAAAACCTTGGCTGTGAAAGAAATGCAATCTGTGAAAGTAGTTTCATTCAGAGGTCAACACGCCCTCATCGGGCATCTTTCCTCAAATTTCGCTCACTTGCCGAATCTTATCTGCCCTTGCTGGACGCACGTTCTCATGCATATCAATCTGTCTTCTTTAAAGGCGATCGGTAATGACAGAATTCATACCAACATTTACCTACCGAAAAGTTAAGCTACGGTTCGAGCGGCTTCAATTCGGGTATTACTATCGCCCAGCCCAATTCCTGTTCAATTACATAGTTTTTTGATAGTCTTCCTCTCACCTTAGTCGTCTCGCCCCCGTTTTGACGGCAGGTGAAATTCTGATTGATTTCTTTTCAATTCAGGAGAAGGCGACCTCTCCCCCGCCTGCTGTACTGCCTGTTAAGACAGCTACGTCCGATAAGGGATCTTCCACGGAGGAGAAGAGAACGGCTGTCCCCACAAACGACAAAGTTAGCGAAAGCATTGCTGTGGCAAACTAATCCTTAGCTTCAGTAGCAAGACTGTGTGGGTGGTAATGAATCTTCCAGGATTAAGTGGTGTTGTGATGTATTTGTCCTGATTTTATCTGAACATGTTTTTCCCTCCCCCAAGTTTTCTGTTCTAATACCGTCGAAGAAATTTCGATATTCCTGAGAATTTAGAAATTAGGGGATTTTTGCACTCAATAACTAATGAGATTTGTGTACTTTTATATCTAAATAATGTATTGAAGGTTAAAACCAATAAATTGATCTTAAATGAACTGGTGTTACCAATTGGTCTGTAATCACTTATTTTCCTATATTGCTTCCTTCAACATGGTCAAAAAGTTTCGTAACAGCTCGCCTTCACGTGTGACGAAAGACAATACTACATGTCTAGTGTACCCATATCTGAGAATGTTAAAATTAACGGAACATAACAGCACCTCCCAAAACGGCTTCGTTAAAGATTCCGCACCCCATTTAAATATAGAAGGAACGTAGCTACGGTCGTGAATCAATGTAAACAAAAACTGCCGGGACCCTAACATTACTTAGTGCCATTCAAGTTCACGGTTCCGGTATTTGTTCTCCGCACCTAATAACTTGTCGAAAATACGCCTTTTAAAAAGATAAATACACTCGTACAAGAATAAATATTCCAAAACTATTAAGTGGTCAATTGACGAAATGCGTTCGTCAGTGTCAAATTACTCATACCCTAAGACAAAAAATGTGACTTAACAATGCAGTGCTCGTTTATAGTATAGCTGAAAAGAATTTAAAAGACATTTGGTACTTATAAAATTTTCTCTCGATCAAGTGAGTTTGTTCCGTCGGCTCACTCGGCAATGGAAAATTAAATTCCTTCCTCGGCGGTTTGACAAAAGGCTTAAAATTAGGTACACCCCAAAATTTGGGACTTAAAGACGTGAGCGGTGGAAGGTAAAAACCAGAGCGTGGGTGATACAGGTCAAGTGTCCGTATGGTGATTTTGAGAGGAAAATGCACCGGAAACTTCGGTGCTTCCGAGACGCCTGCGAGAGAAGGGCCACAAATACAAACATGATTCGTCGGAAACAAGCGGTTTTGCTCAAATTGAGGAAGGATTTGGTTTCCTCCAAGCTGATGACTTGTACCAGATGATGTAATTAAACGTCAAAAAACCAGTATAAACGTTAATATGCCAGATTGGTGCTGCCCTCAACCGCACAATGAGGAAATCTTTTTTATGATTCTAACTCTGGTGTGCTCAACTGTGTGTGCATGTGAGGATCTACGTAGCAGTAATAACTATCCGGTGACCGTTAGCTTTGGAATAATTGTTCATAATCAAAACGACAGATATAGTTAAAATGCTCCAATGTATCCTGGGGGTAATTCATTCCTTGTAATAGATTACGTGAAGAACTAGTCGAATAAATTTTCTCTGTCGCAGGAGGCAGTAGGGGTTGGGTAATGTGAACATAAAATATTGAGGATTTTATAGAACAATCTGTGCTAAATGAGCCCAAAGCCTGGGGAAGTGGCAACAAATAAATTGCCATCGAATTTTCCTCGCCTTGACTAGATTTTTTTAAGGGAAATAGGCACGAGATGGTGCAAACAATTTTTATTTTTCTTATTTTGTAGGGTATGACTAGCAACACCAGAACCGATACAAAAAGAGGAAACTATATAAAGAACAAACACAGGAGAAGTACACAATCCAGCAACCTACTCTACATCAGCTCCCCCTTCATCTCTGCGTACTTCCTCCCTCCCTTCATCCCGTCCAACATCCCTATCCTGTTCCTGCCCTTTCCTCGTTATCTAACATTCTCCCCTCTATTATCTTCTTCAACATCCCACTGCCGCTCAATACACCTTTCATCCATTTTTCCTTTCTCCATAGGATTTCTCCCAACAAACCCCTTTCCTCGCCCACCATCCCTAGTACTTCATCTGTTTTCCTTTCGGTCAAAAAATTACGTGAGGGATTTTTCGATAGGTAACGATAGAGACGACATTCTAAAATTGATGACGTGTTGAATTCAAACATCAGGATGGGGGGGAGGAATTATTTTCATCCTTGTGGTGCCTGTTCCTTTCACCCCTGTGATTTCCTAGGAAGATCTGATACCCGTAATATTTCACAGGTCGGTTGAAACTGGGGGTGTCTACAGGTATATAGTCAACCAGACCCTCCGGAGAGTAGTCGCTCTACTCATTAGACTTCCACGCTGTCTTAATTGCACACATTTCTAGAAAACGAGTGCGTCTTCCCTTTCACTGCTCACGGGATCTGCCAAACAAATTGATAAGCCCGGCTAGACTCTGAATTTGTTTTCTGGAGCCTATGCAAAACCCCTCCCCCATGAAGTAAGGGCTCCTAAGCACTAGAATGCACTAATTTCGCCTACTCTGAACGTTTTCGAAGTATCTCCATCCTTAGTTTCGCTAATAACCTCGCAACATATCCTATTCTCTTCTTTCTTCGAGTATTAAGCATGAAGCCTATCACGGCTTCCTTCAGTTTTGGTATTTCCACCACTTTGCGTGGACATTCCAGAGATCTCCTCGCTCTTTTTTTCCATATTTGCTTCGGTTTTCTATCAGCTATTCGTTTTTCGTGTCCTCTACATCCCTTTCCTTATCATCTTATCCTTACTATGTCTTTAACGTCGAGTTCGCTCATAAGTCAGATTCTTTTTATGCCTATTGGCGAATAGTCAGCAGCCCTTCTTAAAAAAATTTTTTTCACATGTTCGTAATCATTGTTCTTTCGCTTTTGTCGTTGTCTAGTTCGCGCTGCCACACGCTCCACAAGGAATTGTCATTATTCCTTAAAATTTCAGTGCGTCTCTTTTCTCACATATTATTTTTGAGTAACCTCGATATCGTTATTTGTAGTCGAATATGACAATTTTCTTGTGTGCATCTATTTCATGGCAGTATGGCAACAAGAAAGTGAATGTGACTTGTTTTATGTATTGATCGAAATTGTTTCCGAATTGACAACTCCATCGCTCCTGTTAGAGCCATTACTTGGGTATTGTTGGTTGAGATCCTAAGGCTGTATATTTGTATCTTAAGGTTGCATACTTGTGCCGTATTGAGAAGTTCAAAAACTGTTTTCTGGACTACGTGTTCATCGATGGAAATTATCACTTTGTCCTCTTACGAGTAGAAGCGATGGTACATACAAGTATATTAAGTGGATAAGATCGTGCGTGTTGTAATTGTTTTTGTTTCATAGTTGTACTAATTTAACTTTTAGGTAACTTGACATCTCAAGTCATTTACGCCTTTTTCTTCAAATCCATTGCCGTCAGACGTCATCGATACCTAATTTAAAACGCATAAATGTGTAAATTGCTTCACATATTTTTAAGACCAATTCTCACAAATCTAGCGAGTTCTAGCACCTTTATTGAGCTTCATGAAATGTCTTCATCGGAGATAGCGAACATTGGAAAAGTTAGCTTTGGATTATCGAGGAGGGATCGGCATTGCATTGATGCCGTGTGGCGGTATGAAAAAGCAGATGTCGCATAACCATAGAACGAGGCATACTATATTCATAAAGTAAGGTATGTTTGCTTATATTTAAACATTGGCGCTTCGGAAGACGGTTTTACTCCTGCAGCGCCATCTACGGATTCATTGAGAAGCTATAGCAGCATTTGTTTTGTTTCAGAAGGCGTTTGCTTGTCCGTGCATGCAAACAACAATGTCCGCGAAAATCGTTGATCCCGCCAGCTGTGAAGTGCGTTCTGTCATACGATTTCTTGTATGCAAAAGGATTGTCGGCTGCTGAAATTAATCGGGAATTATGCCTAGTTTATAAACCTACAGTTATGACTGAAGGAAAGGTAAACAATGGTGCTGTGATTTTAAAAATGGACGAACAAATGTCCAAGACGATGAGCGAAGCGGCAGGCCCAGTATTCTGACCGATGAAATTGTTTCGCAAGTGGAACAAAAACTGCGATGTGATCGTCGATTGACGATTAATGGCCTGGCTGAACAATTTCCTCAACTTGGACGCACTACTGTCTACAATATTGTTACGGAAAACCTCGGATACCGCACATTGCGTGCAAGGTGGGTACCGAAAATGCTCACCGACCACCACAAAGAGTAAAGAATGTCCAGTGCAGACAGTCCAGTCCAATACAGTCCTGACCTTGCACCTAGTGACTACTTCCTCTTATTGTATTTGAAACAGAGGCTCGGTGGACAACGTTTCGAAACCGAAGAGGAACTCAAGAATGGCGTTGTCAATTGGTTCAACTCTCATGCGGCGAGCTTCTATGCATAGGGGTTAAAGAAGCTGGTGCAACGGTACGAAAAATGCTTAGAAATGAACGGCGATTATGTAGATAAGTGAAGTAGGTTCGTAGCAAACTAAAAGTGCAAATAAAATGTGTTTCATACGAGTATATTTTTTCCTGTGACCAAACGGCCCTTACTTAATGAGCATGCCTCGTATCTCTTAATGGCGTGAATGACCTCAACCGTCGGATGCCTACTCTAAAAATACGATTTTTCACTCAATGAAATTGCGTGACTCTCTTGCACAACTTCGCCGAGCCGGGAGAAGTGCGGGATGACCGCGTTGCCCGGAGAGCACTTGTGAAAAACGTCATTAGTTGAACGGTTACAGCCTGCGGCGACGGAGTAGGAGGAAGCGTCGGTGTTGAGCGACTGGGCGGAAACGACCCCCCTCCGATTGATGTCCTCAACAATGGCGAGAGGTCGCGAGGTGGCGAGGTGTGACAATTTCATAACCGCACCATCCGGCGGCATCGCATGCTTTTACCGAGTCTCTTCGCACTCGGAGAGAAGGGAAGTAGTCTGGCTTGGTCCGTTGCCAGGGGCGCCGAAAAATCACATCACTAGAATGGCCTGGGGAAGAGTGGAAAGGGTGGGGCGGGGGTTGAGGTGACTAAGTTGGCTCCTCCGCCCTCCCATGGCCGCGACAAGTCGCTCAACCAACCGCGAAACCCCCACGGATGCTTCCCGATGAAATTTAGATCGCCGATCCACTCGACGCTGCGTTAATTACCCTTTGTGCGCTCCCGACTTTTAGGATATGGGGCCCGCGATGAGTGGGGTTCACCCCACGCACTGCCAGGGGTGGTTTTTTTTCTCCAGAAAATGGAGTTGGGGCAAAAATCGCAAACACACTCGGATTTAGGTCCCAACACTAGGCGTTGGGAAACGTTCCAACAAAATGTCCTTTCATGCGCAATTCTTCACTCTTTTATTTTTCACGACGCGCGACAGTAAGGATCGCTCCTGAACTAAGATGTTTTTCGCGAAAAACTATTGCATAAAGCTGTCTTGACGCAATAAAATGTACTTTTGAAGAAAATTAAATACCGTATACATTTTTTGGAGTGGTTTAGTGAAATGTATCTCTTCTGTGAATGATTGTACATGTATCAATGCAAATAATTTATTTTTGTCGAGGCGGGTTCAACTCTCTTTAAACTTTAAGACTGAAGTATTCAATTCATACGTTTATCTAGATGGAACGATGAATGCACTATAACCCATAAAACCAGCCTTGATCTTAAAATAATACTTAACTTGGCACTGTACCAATTTTTAAATTTTGAAATACATGATATATTTATACCCTTTGTGTATAATGTACGAAAATATATTTCTAATCTGCGTATTTAAAATTACGGTGGAATTTCACGTACTTTTCCGCCAATTAACAACCATGGAATAGGCAATTGTTGAAAAAATTGGGATTTTCAAAAATCCTGCTCGTGCTTGGTCCCGAGGATACTGGAGATTTGTGAGATTCGATCTCATTTTGAACTGGGAATGCGGATAAGTTGTGGAACATGTGACTGTAATTGTATCTGTGACCGGTTTTATCGATAAACTTTGGCATCATATATCGACTTCGTTTTAACTGTTTACTAAGGACTCCGCTCTTTCCCTACGCATCATTATTCACAGGATAAACAAATCTAGTCGGTAAAAAATAAGTCTTGCTGGGAATCAAAATATATGAGAAACGGATAGGGGTATGTCATGACAACTAGGGTATCACACATCTTATTTATATGACTACATCCAATATACCTACGTTCTTCGGTCAGAGAAGTTTGGACGCTCCTGATATGCATTCATCTATTAGACAAAAAATTCACAATGTTTTCGTCCAATTTTTATATGGCTACATGTACATTTAGACCAAAATACTGCCCTAAAAATTTCTGCGACTTTTATATTATTCTGTGCTCAGATCCACAAGAACGAATGTTGACATTTCCTTAGCCAAATCCCAAACTCGAAGGTTGTATCTCATTATGATACCTACGTCTATTGTCCGTTTTTAGAGGGGAAAATATTGCAGCATGGTTTTCTTTTTAATTCAGAATGTGATAGACTTCAATCTTCAGGCTTATTTTTAAAAATGTCTGTTCCTGAGAAAATTTGTTTTTTTTTGCATTTCCATTTTTCGTCGAAAGTACTCAGCTCTTTACCGTCACCCATGATTTTCTCTAACATATATATGTATATGTGTATATATATATATATATATATATATATATAGAATAGAATATATATATATATTCAAACTTGAAAATTCCGCCATACGGTGCACAAATATTCATTCAAACAGAAATAGGTATAAGGAAAGGGGATAGGAAAACAACCGCCTTCCCCACATGTCCTGTGTTCGCCTTTTATGTGTTTTCCTATCCCCTTTCCTTATACCTATTTCTGTTTGAATATATATATATATATATATATATATGTAAAACTTTTGGACGGCACAATAGAACACAGAATAAAACAGACAACACGTAAAAGGACACTCACACTGTAGATGATTTAAGCTTTCGGCCTACTCCGAGGCCTTCTTCAGGTCAGACTCATTCAGACTCAGTCAGATTCTTTGTTCTATTTTGCCGTCCAAAAGTTATATTGCTCTCGTGAGTACTTCCGCATCATCTATATATATATATATATATATATATATATATATATATATATATATATATATATATATATATATATATATATATATATATATATACATATATAAATGTACATATATTTATATATATATATATATAATTTAACTAAAATAAAAATGTATTTTTTTAATATTATTTTCATTGGTATTCAAATTACTTTCTATTCTCATTTAATGTTTAACAATGTTTTCTGGAAAATACTACACCTGTACATTTACTCCCTACCCCTCCAGACGTCGCAGGGATGTGTGGCGGGGGGTGTTAGATTACCAACCATTCTTCTTCTATCACGCTATTACCACCTACTCATGGCACTCCGCAATTCACCGAAAAGGCTCGTGGAAGGGAGGTCATAGAACCCTATCCATGAAACATCTGTCATACACATAATCTGGCGGCCCTACTCGGTACCTTGACCAATTTTGTAGTAAGTGTTTTTTGAAATGGATTCCATATGCTCACTACATACTCTATTTTACTAAAGAAAAACCGTACGATCCGTTTCATTTTTTCCTCGCTGCATTTTCCAACTCAACGTTTATTGAAAGTCCCCTGTGTGAATAGCACATATTTGTTTTGACATGATAACGTCTACACAAATAAATATGATAACATCCAAAAATAAATATGATGATATTCACATTGCATACAAGGCAAATGATTACTTAGGGGATGATCAGTTTGGGTTTAGAAAAGGTAGAGGTACGCGTGATGCCATTACAGTAATGAGATCACTAATCGAGAGGAATGTAGAATACAATCAGGACGTATTTGCCTGTTTCGTAGATTTCGAAGAAGCGTTTGATAGAGTGACTTGAGAAAAATTAATGCGTGTATTGCAGAAAATAGGAATGGATTGGAGGGACAGGAGATTGATCCGCAACCTGTACATGTCTCAGACTGCTCAGGTGCCAGTGGGAAAAGGAGAGTCCGGATGGGCAGTGTTAGGGAGAGGTGTAAGGCAGGGTTGCCCATTGTCACCGGTACTGTTCAACGTATATGTAGAGGAAATGATTAAAGAGGCATGGGAAGAACTGGAGGTAGGAATGAAAGTCGGAGGGGAATTCATAAAATCGGTTAGGTTTGCTGATGACCAAGCATTAGTTGCTCAGTCAGCCAAGGGGTTGCAAGCATTGCTGAGTGAATTGGAGGTTCAGTGCGATAAATATGGGATGAGAATCGATATTGATAAAACAAAGGTTATGCGATTTTCCAG
The DNA here is from genome assembly GCA_037158775.1 of Hetaerina titia. Taxonomy (NCBI): domain Eukaryota; kingdom Metazoa; phylum Arthropoda; class Insecta; order Odonata; family Calopterygidae; genus Hetaerina; species Hetaerina titia. Next base: position 71,369,262 of record CM073774.1, on the reverse strand, counting down.
AAAGAAAAAGGCTAAGCTAAATATTAAAATAGGTGGGGAAAAAATAGAGCAGGTAGAACAGTTTACATATCTTGGAAGTGTTTTGGACCAATACGGTCAAAGTAGTAGGGACGTAAGGAGAAGAATTGCACTAGGCAAGGAGGCTTTCTCAAGGAGGAGGGAGTTGATGACGGGGACGTTGAGTAGGGAGGTTAAGAAAAGACTCGTAAAATCTTTGATATGGAGCGTAGCTATGTATGGCGCGGGAAGGAAAGGGCAGGAACAGGATAGGGATGTTGGACGGGATGAAGGGAGGAAAAAAGTAATCAGAGATGAAGAGGGACCTGATGTAGATTAGGTTGTTGGATTGGGTTTTGTTTGGAGTTACAAAATGTTTATTTGATAGTTGTGTCCATCCAAAAACCTACCTAAACCGGTAGATTACCTAATAATAATAATACAAGGATGATCAATGGAAAAATATTGTTTTTCTTAAGGATTAATAGTGGAAGGAAGATTTTACATGGGAGGGGCACTTACGAGGGAGGTATATGCTCGGAATATTTCGTCAAACAAGCGTTAGTTCCCATCCTTAAAAAAAGAGAAAGGCAGCCATATGTGAGGACTACAGAACAATGCATAAGTTTGATTTCGAACGCAGCTGAAATGGTTCTTAGGATCATCAATAAGAGAATGGAGAGCGGGGTAACTGAATACTTAGGGGATGATCAGTATAGGATCAGGAAGGGGAGAGACATGCACGATGCCATTGTAGTAATGAGGTAAATAATAGAGAGGAACATAGAATACAATCAGGATGTATTTGTCTGTGTTGTAGATATCGAACAGGCATTTAATAGAGTGAATTGGTTAGAATTAATAAATGTATTGTAGAAAATAGAATTAGATTGGAGGGACAGGAAGCTAATCCACAACACGTACGTATGAATTTTCAAGAAACTGCGGGAGATGCCGCAACAGTAACTTTTAACGGAGTCATCCGCTAACATGCATTTCATTGCAACAAGGAGAGAGGAGGAGTGAGAGGACGTCTCGATAGCTTAACTGTCTTAAATCACTCGGCCGGATATCGAGGGATCCGGGTTCGAATCCCGGTCAAGGCGAATGATTTTTACGCTCTGAAATTGTTGCAATGACGTACGTATGCAAGACCTCTAAACAGCGGAAATATTGCAACAACTACAAATTAAATCAAGGTATCCCACTTTTGGATAATGAAGCAATTGAATTATAAATATTTTACGATTTTAACCAATGACTGGACCCTACCAACGACCATATCCCTCGTGACTTTGGTATCCATCGACAACGGTGCAGTTGCTGGTTAGGGTGAGGTCACATCACGTTTTTTTAAATCTTTGTCATTTAGGAGCTACTATTAAACAGCGTGATCTATAATGAGTAATATGATCGCTGTCATTTCAAAATATGATCGATTCTGGAGGGCAGTGTTCACACCCCTACTCCTCCTCCCCCTCACCCGCCATGGTGGGGCGAACAACCCCTTCTCGATGGCGGTTAAGACCACAGTGGTCATGCTTATCCCAGGTTCGCCGTGATAATCTAATTTGTCTGGTGGGGCGTTATCAACCTTCTTCTTGGATGTGCAATCAATCCCATTACCAATCCAAGTTAACACCACAACCCGGGTCAAACCGATTGGATGGTAAATGCAATGAAATAGTAGGATAGTGCTCTTTCCAGTATTGTTTGGCTTTGGTTTTGGTAACCTAAATTTCCCCTTCCATCCCTTGTCCCTCTCCGTGGGGGAGCCCACCTCCTACCTGCAGCGTTGGGCCAAATTCCTCACCTTGGGTAGAAGAGCGTTTTATGTTGCACGTTCTTGTGGTGGTGGTACTTTGCCTTGCTACTTACTAAAATCTAGTTTGCGCGTTCTTGGATAAATTTCTTGCTGCATCCTAAGGTACAATTATTTGTTATAATTAAGCATATGTACTTGCATGCTTGTGGAGTGAAGGGAGGCAGATGTGTATTCGCATGCGTGTAAAATGATAGGATTTTTATATGAATGTATGCACCACTGTGGATTTGGGTTTGATGTGTGTGTTGGTTTTGAATACGGTTTTTCTTTTTCCCCTTTTTTGGGTGGTGACCTAACACTCCCCGCCACATGCCCTTGCGGCGGCTTTCGGGGTATTATGTAGATGTAGGGTAGAGGTGTAATTTGATTTTATTCAGGTCCAGGTGTTGGTTAATTGTAATCCCTATTAATAAGTGTAGTATGCTGGTTAATGTGGGATTTTGATGGATCCAACAAATTAATATCTGATACATTTCTAAGCCGCGCCTGACGCTACACAAGAATTACGATAAACCATTCCTTAAATCCATATTATTCCTGCTTCGCTGCTTCTTTTCGTTCAATATAACTATTCTTTCCCTCCCTTCCCTTCCTCGTTCACCCAGTATACTCCTCTCTTATCAAAATGTCGGACAAACCACCATCATTCCATATAGCCTGATTTCACATTTTCTGCTCGCTTCGAATTCCTTCCTACTAACTTTTCCTCTCACTATAATGCTTAGAACTTCTTCGTATGTTTGCCTTTCATTTTTTTCCGTTTCATTTTATTCATCCTCTTCCACGCCCACTCCCAGACGGAGAACATTCATTTGAGCACGCGACCGACGCCGCCGTCGTCACGCTACTCGTACTTCAACGTCACGTGGAAACGCGAGATTCGGACTTCTTTCGCTCCGAGTCGTGCGTTCGAGGGATAGACACCCAAACATTTACTATTTGTCTTCCAAAAGATAAAAGTTTTGGCCCTCTACTCAAACATATTACTTCATGTCGAACACAAGTTTTGTAGCCGTCAAAGTTACGTAATTTTTGTTTGGTCAAACTATCCTCCCGCTCTCTAGGTAGTGGCAGCGTCCGTCAATAAAAGAAAACACGCCCGTCATAGCCTTGGGCGTAAGTAATCACGCTCGTTTCTGAAAACAGAGGCACTATTTACATACATGTGTGAACACAGAATATCAACAAAACACCATCATACCGGGACTAACGTTTACCTAACCAGCAACGCCTTAAACCTAAGGAAGATCCCTACTCGGTGACCAACCCCTTTTTTTATTCTGGAGTTAATGTTAGGAGACAATAGAATGCTGGTTTTCTATTAACAATATTACCTTTAAACATTGAAAAAACTCAATATGTAGATTTAATTTGGTTTTTTCCTGAATAGCGTTCCATTTAGTAGCACATGATAGGTTATCCTACGCAGATCGAACCCGCAACCATAGGTTATCAGCATCCGACAGTGCCAATCTGCCTTCTGTGGCCGGCTTCCATTGTATAGAAGTCTAGATCATAATAACCAACACGAAAGCCGGAATGAAAGGTGAGAGGAGAGATCCCATCGTACCTGTTTAACCTTACGGCGATGTATGTTCACATGTTAGGGTATTATTATTATTAGGTAGTCTACTGTTTTAGATAGGTTTTGGATGGGCACAGACTGAACCGTGATACATTTATTTGCTCTCCTAACAAAACTGGATTCAAAACTCCCTTAATAACAAGGTGGCAATAGATTTCTCAAGCTCTAATTATACACAAATAACATCCGATGTCCATCAAGGCGGCGTAATAAATCCTTGCAGTTTCCAATATACATTAATGATATCATCTCAAAAAAATCATGTTAAATTTTTTTTGTCTACGACACTGTGATCTACATGGACCTATCGAACGGCGCAGGTTCTCAAATACTAAAGAATGACTTATCATTCCAAAAAGGTGTTATGAATGGGATCTGGGAAGAAATACTAAAAAATGAATGGCGTTGGTTTTCTTTGAAAATAAAAAATAAAAGGTTCAGTGCGATAAATATGGGATGAGAATCAATATTAATAAAACAAAGTTTATGCGATTTTCCAGAAAGAAAAAGGCTAAGCTAAATATTAAAATAGGGGGGAAAAAATAGAGCAGGTGGAACAGTTACGTATCTCGGAAATGTTTTGGACCAATACGGTCAAAGTGGTAGGGACGTAAGGACAAGAATTGCGCTAGGCAAGGAGGCTTTCTCAAGGAGGAGGGAGTTTATGACGGGGACGTTGAGTAGGGATGTTAAGACAAGACTCGAAAAAACTCTGATATGGAGCGTAGCTATGTACGGCGCGGAAACGTGGTCACTGAAGCAGGAGGATAGACGTAGATTGGAGGCTTTTGAAATGTGGGTGTGGAGAAGAATGGAGAAGGTGAAATGGACCGAAAGGAAAACAAATGAGGAATTACTAGAGATGGTGGGTGAGGAGAGGGGTTTGTTGAGAGAAATCCTATGGAGGCAGGAAAAATGGATGAAAGGCGTATTGAGCGGTAGTGGAATGTTGAAGAAGGTAATAGAGGGGAGAATGTTGGGCAAGCGAGGTAAGGGCAGGAACAGGGTAGGGATGTTGGACGGGATGAAGGGAGGAAAGAAGTACACCGAGATGAAGAGGGACCTGATATAGATTAGTTTGATAGGTGGGGAGTAACAAAATGTTTATTTGATAGTTGTGTCCATCCAAAAACCTACCTTAAACGGTAGATTACCTAATAATAATAAAAATAAAACCACGAGCGGACATTACCCACCTATACGCTCGGAAGTAATTGGAAGAACGTTGTCCACGCACAATACTTGGGTGGCATCATCACATCGGATCTTAAAAGTGGGATGATATACGATACCCACTATTTACTAAGTCTTTCAAAGACTAAGTCTTACCAAAGACTTTGGTATTGACTTATGTTTGCATGAATATTATAATATTTATTTGCGTATACATTATCATACCAAAACACAGACGCACTATTTACGGAAGGGGACTTAAGAAGCTATCTTACATCAAACGTGAACTTATTGAATGTGGCGATGAGAAAGCGAAAGAGACGTTCTATTTTTCTTAAGTAACAACTCATATAGAGTGGGCGGAGAGCAGATGGGATACACCTACAAAGATTATATATTTAGAAAAGGTAGAGAGGATTCGTGAAAAATCCTAACGAAGAAGATATAATTCAGCCCGCCAAACGTATCGTCTAGACAGAATTTTTACAAAAGAGGAAAGACCGCCGAACGTATACATCTACATCTACTCAATACCCCGCAAGCCGCCGCAAGGGCGTGTGGTGGGGAGTGTTAGGGCACCACCCGTAAATTAGGAAAAAAAACCGCATGCAGAAGCCACAAATTTATAGCCCACAAAAATCTACATCTACATAAATACCCTGCGAGCCACCAAAAAGGGTGTGTGGCAGGGGGTGAGGGAAGGGTAAGGGATGAGGGAAGGGTAAGGGATGAGGGGGTTAAGGGTAGTCAAATAGGTGAGGAAAGGTGGGAGGAACCTGTAAGAAGAAAATATATATATATATATATATATATATATATATATATATATATATATACTGAACACAGAATAAAGCAGAGTCTGACCTGAAGAAGGCCTCGGAGTAGGCCGAAAGCTCAAATAATCTTCAGTGTGAGTGTCCTTTTACGTGTTATGTGCTTTATTCTGTGTTCTATTGTGCCTTCCAAAAGTTTTATACATATATATATATATATATAATCCTCGCGCAGTCCCTAACCTGTACGTTAATACTTATGGTAATGAACAAACTCCTGGGAAATTTCGGCTACAAGCATTCTGGTCCCTTATCATTCTTGGAAAAAATGACATTTTAAACCTGTCAGTCTTGCAGTCTATCTCTCTAGTCTTATATTCGTCATCCCTTCGACCGTAATACGTTGGGGTTCGTATTATATCCTTGATGTCTTCGGAAAAGGGCCCATCTTTAAATGTTTTCAATAAGTTTAATCTATATTGTAAACGCCGCTGTGTAAGAGAATCCCAACCTAAATTGTCTAGCAAAGTGTATGCGCTGCTGCGTTGGTCATAACAATGTTTGACAAATCTAGCACCCCTCCGCTGAACTCGATCTAATTCCGAAATCAAATTTATATTTTGAGAAACATGGTAAACATCCATTCAAGAACCCTTTCGCCCCAACCCTTTCACACACATGCAAACCCACAAACTACCAACAAACATACACATGCACAATCTTTGAATTTTTAATTTTGTTCCGACTTGTAACTTAAATGTTTTTGATATTTCTAGATGGACTTCGGATCCTTACTATTATGACTTCTGATTGTTCTGGGGAAGAATGAGTATTTGAATCTATCTCCCTTATTTTATTTATCTTTGTGGTTTGATCTACCTAAGTAGTGTGGGGCCATTATGATTCCTTTTGTGTCATCGTTAAACTCGATGGTTCTGAATCTTTCTAAAAGTCTAAGTCTCGCTTGTTCTCTTCGTATTTCAAGGGGCCTCCTAAGATACCTGTTTTGAAAGGGCATCTTGTACGACCCTAGGCTTCTCAGCTTCATCTAACAAGACACCCTGACACCCCACACTACAATAAATTCTTCTTCAATTCCGAATATTTTCTATATCCATTCATTCCGTCTCCAACGTGCCTATCCTTTTTCCTCCTTCTTCCTCGCCTATCTAACGTTCTCTCCTCTGTATCACAGCATTCCATCGCCTAATTCGTGTATTTATACGCGAAACAGGATGAAGTTGAGAGCGATAGCCTCCATTCCCCTCGATTGATAAGTCCATTCATGACAGGAGGGATCTTCTTTGTCAACTCATCGTGTGCGAGCCGTCACACATCGCCTTAATCATTTGGTGTACTTTGCACTGAGATTGGACTCCGAAACCGTTTGTGGAGATATAAAATTCCCCCACGCTCATCTTCCGAATGCATTTCTTGTCTCGCCTGTGAAGTTGGGACTTCGATCCCTCATCCCGGACCAAAGGGAAAGAGTATACTCTCGGGCACGTGTGGCCGAGTATTCCAGACTACAAGGAGATCGCATCTCTGACTCTGATGATCGACTGGATCGTTCCGATTACGGGAAAGTTCAACTTAAGAAATGATTCCTGCAAAAAGTTATCCATGTATCACTTATTCATTTGGTGTAGTTAACAGAACGTGTTACGTACTTGCAGGCGACGTTTCGTGGAACGTTCAACAGCCTGTGTGGTAATCCAACGAAAAACGATCTAAGGAAGTGGATTAAAAAGTAATGATCTGCACAATATACTAGCAGCCGCAAGGACGTATGGCGGGGGGTGTTAAAGCAGCAGCCATTTATGCCCAAATATGAGTTGATGCAATAATATTATAAGGTCAACTACCGGTTAAGGTAGGTTTTTGGGTGGACACAACTACCAAATTAATATTTTCTGACTCCTAACAAAACACAATCAAGAAACCTACTCTACATCAGGTCCCTCTTCATCTCTGAGTAATTCCTTCCTCCCTTCATCCGTCCAACATCCCAATCCTGTTCCTGCCCTTTCCTCGTTTGCCTAACATTCTCCCCTCTATTACATTCTTCAACATCCCAATGCAGACCAATATACCCTTCATCCATTTTTCCTGCCTCCATAGGATTTCTCCCAACAAACCCTTCTCCTCGCCCACCATACCTAGTACTTCCTCATTTGTTTTCCTTTTCTTAACTTATGCTTTTTCTTTAAAAAGTGATTCCGTTGGAATGTGCATCGTATGTAGGAATGAAGATTGTTTGAGTCTTGTCATGGACTGTATCTACCCCCCTTATTTTATCATGATGCTCAAATGTACCAATATGATTCGGCACCGCAATACATGACTTTTTGTCACAAGAAAAGTCAAGTGTCCTCTGCCTTTTTAAATGTCTGAGAAGTCTTGTCTGCTCTCTTCGTGAATCAAAGGGCTCGATTGAATGAATGAATTAGCTCCAATAGCCGTAAACAGTTTACCTTTCAAAACAAAGGACAAATAAGGTTAGTTGGCAACTGCCAACAAGTCAAAGGATGGAAAGGGTAAAAATGGATAAGGATAAGAAAGGTGAATACGAATACGCGTATTTCGGCCACAAAGTAGCCCTCCTCAGCGTACTGAAGGTGAATCGCCACGACAACACAAGTTGAAGTGAGAAAGGGTTGAAAACATCCGGCTGATTCTCAGCCGAATTCCTTCAACATAACCTCCACGTTTGCACTTTTCTTGCAGCAATTTTTGATGATTCAGGCGGAATTTCTCTGAATTTTGCCTGCTTCCTTAATTAACATTTCTTCACCTACATCCCATGCAGCGTAATCTAATTGTGGTCAAACGAATACATCGTATCATCACTCTACTACTTTTTCATAACAGTTTCCTCCAAGCCATCTAGTAAAACTTGAAATCGTTGCATCTGTAACTACACGCTATCCATAAACCCATCGCAAGGACGAGTGGCAGGGGGTGTTAGGTCATTCCACTTTCACGTAAATATGAAAGAGCGAATGGAAGGGTAATGACCTGGCACCATCCCTACAACATCCGTTGTACACATTACATATATTATACTATTAGTAACTACTTAACTGAGTACAATAAGAAGATAAATAAAAAAACCCATTATGTAAGGCACATGCAACGCGGTCAATAATCACCAGGTGGCATTTCATGAGAGATGGGTAGTTTACAAATACATTTGATCAACAATTTTATGAAAATAACACACCATCACCCGGCCCTGGGACACGTGATGTGGAGTACTTTAGGGGAACTCACAGAGCCATGGTTCCGCGTTAAATGCACCAAGGGGTGCGTGATCGTATCCGATCGTGGCATCTTAGATGATAATAAAGAACGGATGCTTGCAAATTTTCACAAAATAAGATTTATTGACCAGGTTTAGATGTATTAGTTCATCTTCAGGTAATGATGATGACGTAATGCATCGACACCCGGTCAATAAATCTTATGCAGTGGAAAATGTAGATGTTTTTAGACATTTTATTATCCTGCAAGCCACCGGGATGGTGTGTGGCAGGGGATGAATACACACGAGACTAATTTTGACCCGAATATTTTTATCCCTACCGCGGTCGGACAATGTTATTCTGGTCCCTTGCCGTTCGTGGAAAAAATGGCATCTTTAATCTATCCGTTCCACACTTCATAAAAAAACACAGTAATCAACCCTAAGGTCGGTTTAGATGATGTGGTTGGTGATGCTAGAGTTCACCCAGTACTAAGCCCGACGGCGTTTGAATATTCACACATCAGGGTAGGGGGGCCAGTTCCTTTCCCTGTGCCGGTTATGGTTTCCCAGGAATATCTGATACCCGAAAAATCAACTAGCTTGGGTGGGGATGCAGGTGCCCTAAGTGCCTTGCCTGGGAATCGAACCCGGACCCTCCGGTCAGTTGTCCAACGCTCTACCCCCTGGATTTTTTTTACATATAAATCTTTATTTCGGGGCACCAGGCCTATTTTTTTACAAATGCATTTTGTTGCATTACAGTCAAAAGTTATCAAATGTAATACACTATCGAAACTATAAACTAAACGAAACTATATGAAACGTGCATAATACAACAGATTTCACAATACCAAACAAATTGGTATATAGGTATAAAACACAAATAACGATAAACATTGGGATAATGATCACAGTGAACTCATCTTCTCAAACATTAAATTACATAAATGCAAAATACATAGTCTTATACGATAAATAAAATGCCTACAATGAATTTTTCCCATATCTCTGTACTGCCCCTTTTAGGCTTTTTTACACAGTAAAACTTTTATGATATATATGCATAAACATATTTTTTTAACATACTTTTTTGCTAATGTTTTTTTTCAATTATTTCCTTTTTTACATACTTATTAACGGTAAAATATTCCTTTTGCATACAATACTGGTTAAATTGCATTCAAGACCACTTTCTTTACACAGGCTATTCTTTCAAGTCTTCTTTTGTAACTATTTGTTCTACTTTTTTCCAATATGGCTGTAATCGCTTTCCCACGGACAATACGGGATAACAACTGTAGGGTCACACTCGGAGATAACAAAAATGCCACTTGCCACCCTCGGCGTCCAAGTAACAATTAGTTAAACTCAATTGCATGGACTTTAACTAACCTCCTGTGTGTTGTGTGAAAACCCTTCCCGCATGCCATTAAGTAATGTATTGCTGTTTACAGTAATGCGGTATTTCTTTTTTCCTTTTTTGGGTGGTGACCTAACACCCCCCGCCACACGCCCTTGCGGCGGCTTGCGGGGTATTATGTAGATGTAGATGAATCGCTCCGGTAGATTTTCGCTCTCCTTTTTCACGTTTTCCCACCAACTTTCCATATCTATTTTCACCAACTTGTGCACCGTCAGCAGGTGCTGTCCTAACGGCGACCCTATCCACACTTAATATTAAAATTAAAATAGGGTTGCTACTATCCACTCTATATTATGTTCGTATTACACTACATCACGCCTGAAGCTACCTAATTTGGTCTTAGCGGATGGCTGAGAACTACGTTCATGAAGAACAAAACTAGCTACGACGCTCAGCCGAGAAACCAAACGGGCGACACCGCAGACATCCAGAGATAAAGACCCCTGACCCAGACAATGCCGGGAAGATAGATAACATGCCAAGATAAAGTGGCAAACTTCCCCTCCATCTTTGCTCACCCAGCCAATAGGAGGGTGGCTACCATTCGTTCAGAACGAGTAATTCACAAATGGCTCTACAACTTAGCCCTGAAGACATCCGGCTCAAGGGCGCGTTAGGACTACAACTATTAAGTGCATTGAGAGGGAATGTAACTTATTCCTAACTGTTCCCAATGTTCCTAACTATATTCTCCAGTGCTTACTCATAGTTGTGCTGATGTTTTGCCCTTGAGTTTTTTATCGCGTATAGTGGGCGAAAAAACCGAATGCTTGAATCTGTTTAAGCGCACGCGTTAGTAGTAATCTCAGGTTATTTGCTGATGTCACGGTGGTATACAGGGAAATAAGGAGCCAAATAGATCGCGAGCTACTCTCTAGAGATTTAGACACAGTCTCGGATTGGTGCAAGATATGGGGATTAATGCTTAATATAGACAAATGAACAGTTTTGAAATTTTGGAACAAAGGAAGTGGCGAACAGGACATAAACTACAAAATAGAGGGTTCAATACTAAATACGGCCAAACAAGTAAAGTATTTGGGGGTAGTTTTAACACCACGCCTTTCATGGGGAACACATACAGGGTTCGTCCGGAAAATAAGTGTACTGAGCTCAGGAAAAAAAATGTATTACACTTTTACATATCTTAAGCTAATATTCCTCAAAATAGGACCCTTGTGAGTCGATACACTTGTTCCAGCGGCGCTCCCATTCCTGGAACGCTCCCGCGAAGGCATCATCGGGAACCTCTCGAAGACACGTCGTCACGGCCTCTTTGACGGCGTCCAAAGTCCCGTATCGCGTTCCTTTCAAACTTCTCTTTATCTTCGGGAACAGAAAGAAGTCCGGTGGTGCCAAGTCCGGGCTGTAGGGCGGGTGCGGCAGCGTTGCCACGCCGTGCTTGGCCAAGAAGTCCGACACGACAAGCGCGGTGTGAGACGGCGCATTGCCGTGATGCAGCCGCCAGATGTTTTTGATCGCTGGCCGGACGCGGGCGACTCGTTTTCGAAGCCTGTCGAGCACTTGGACGTAAAATGGAGCATTTACATTTTGTGGTTCAGGTACAAATTCGTAGTGGACGACTCCCCTTTTGTCAAAAAAGACAATGAGCATCATAAACTTATTTTCCGGACGAACCCGGAATGGACCGCAACTTAAATATACAATGAACGTAGCGACGGTCGTGAATCAATGTAAACAAAAAAATGCCGAGAACGTAAAATTGACCGCAACTTGTTTAATTTGTACCTGATGATGACGCCTAAGCGTTGAAACTAGTTGTACGAGAATAAAGAACAGTGGATATATACATTGTGTTCTTCATTTATTTGTCTTGCCTTGTTCGAAATTCTTCCAACCCCCCTATCTTTTCTCCTGCATCATGCCTGGAACTTAATCATAAGTTTTCCATTCTGTCCATTTTGTTTTGTCCAAAATTTATCCGCCTGAAGACTGGTTTAAAATTGCCCTCCCAAATATCTTGGCCCTGTCAATCTCATCATTCCCTCATAGGTTCTTGAACCGAAATTTTCGCTTTCCATTAGACATACGTATGTCAAGTAACTATGAACATGGAGTTCGGGATGGTGGGGTGGCTAATGTTCTAGATTCCTATCCAGGGGTCCAGGGTTGGCAACCCGCAGGTCTCGGTAGTTTTCAATGGTATTACGATTCCTACTTGGGATGCATTGTGGAGAGTACGAGGATGAGGAAGAAAAATTCGCGATTCCCTTCGGATCCTTCCGCAGCAATTCTCACAAATCCCCCCCCCGTTTTTCCTTCCTTTTTTTTACCCTTCAAACCGAACGCTTCCCTTCTTCTCAGGACACCAAATTTCGACCTCCCGACCCACCCACACCAAACTACCCCTCCCTGAACTCTCCAATCCCTCCCCCCGTCCAGTGCGCCACCTCGCTTTCCCTTCCCGCTCACTTCATCCGGCATCCTTCGAGACATTTTGTGACCGTTCGTATTTATTCCTCTTATTCCGTCTATATTTCATTTCTACTTTGTCTTTCTCGTACTTCAAGTGAGTGCGACGACCGTCGGATGGGACGTAATACTGTTGACCGCTTGGTTCCTATGGTCATTGAGTAGACTAACACCTACTCCGGGTTTCTCTCCACGTTTCCTCCGTTTCCCGAACGTCCCATTCCCACTAAATTACCCATCTCCTACTTCTAATGGAGCATATGACTTTGCTCATGACAGGTATCGGTCGCCTCTCCTAAAAAAAAAGGCCTTCATACTATGTAAAAATTTAATGATTACGCTTGTGTCTAGAAAGTGCGGTCTGTTTTATAATAAAATTGATTTGGAGGACCAAATTGAATTACATGACTGTGCTAATTGTAATGTCATAAGGTACTTTGATGCTATATGAAGAAAACCAATAAATTAGTATTTTGTTTCTGATGATATGTTAAACTCGTTAACTTCTACAGTAATTGACGCTTAAGGGTAGTCTGATGTTATATGTTAAGTTCTCTCCGTCATTATCTCTTTCCAAAATTCATACATCAACTATCACAACCAACACATTCTGGGGAGCGGGTGTTGCCAATTATGGGTGAAGCGCGTTTGGTCAGGAAAGGCCCTTTCAACGGTTAACCACTCCTAAAATTGCATCTTTGGACCTGAACAATGTGATGCAGCGATCCAATTGAAAATTATTCACGGTGTGTCAAGAACCCAACCAGTGGGGGGGGGGGGGCGCAACGAAAATGTCATTCCCTCTGTGGGCACCTCTAAATTTTGGACCCAATGATAAATGGGGTTTACGGGATGAAATCAAAGCGATTGCACAGAGACTTATGCAATGTTGACCCTGGCGGAATGGAAACAAATTGCCCCTAAAAATAGAACATTGAACGCTTGGACCCTCGCCCGACATACCATACGTACTTAACGTTCACTTCCTACGCGTTCGAGTAGCCTACCCTTGAGTGTTCTACTACACTTATGCGACAGGAAACATAGTTAACACCACAGGCTTCAGCATGGAAATCGATACAGATTCTATCAAACAGACCTGACAGCAACACGTGGGTACGTGTCTCCAGAAGATAAGGGTTTACGCATGCCAGCGACGCGATGGCATTAGTTACGAATTGATAGAATGATTTTAACGCTGATTTAGGGGGAATGGAATAAATTTAGCTCCACAATAGAGACAGGAGGTGTTTAAAATATGTATACATCGGTATATGAGGAAACCAAATGTTTGAAATGTATCGATTTCCCAATTTATATATAAATGCCCATTGGAATATTATGGTGATATAGAGGGTTGGGAAGGCGAGACAGATGGACGAAAAGAATAGGTATTTTTGGATGGATTTACGATAAGGGAAGCATAAAATATTGCGACTTGGGCCGATTGGTGGGATGTCGTGTAAGTAAATGTGTGAATCTAATGCAGTTCCAGATTATCCGCCCTGCCTGAATAGAATGGTGCCTGATAATTAACGAATGCGTTGCATGTGATCCGGCCTTTTTAAATGGGTTCCCTTCTTTGTTCTTCTTTATGTAATCTGTGGAGTGGCAATTAAAAGTATAATATTCGTATAATGTTCACAACGGATTCTGAATGACTGATGCCCGCGTTCCCTTCACGGGGTGCCCTGTGTTGTGGAAGTGCTGAAGGAGATGTACGTACGTAGCATGGCTGGTGGCCTAACACCCCCTGCCACACGCCCTTGCGACGGATTGAGGGGTAATCTGTAAATTTAGATGTATGCGAGACTAAAAAAGAAATTATTATTTTATGCATTATGGGGTTAAAGAGTATTTTGTGCCCTGTATGCATTGGTGGACCAAGGAGCAGAGTAGTCTAAATAAAAATTATAATTGCAGATTTCATTACTCTGTTTTCAAATTATATAATTCCCGTATTTCCTAATTGTTAATGTGTCGGTATAACTTTTGTAATATCCATAGGAATCTAAATTGTCCTCCATTATAAATGGAATGTAAGGAAACTATTACATACATGGGGCAACATTTTTAAAATCATTACACTCGTCATTTTTCTGCTATCATAGACGGTTTTACCTAAATATTTGCAAATACTCGCATAATTTGGAGTCAACCGTTTAATATTGGTTTTGAATGGAGTCTTTATCGATACACTTCCCATATCCAAAAAGACACAACTCTTCCCCTCTCTCACTTGTCTAAAGTTCTTCCCACAAACACAGTCTTCAAGAAATTGACGAGATTTCTCCTTCAGGGATTTCAACGATTTTTCGATCGTTATTTGGACAATATCGACTTAGATACGACTTTAAATACCTAATCGATGCTTAATTGTTTGAACAAATGGAATCTTTAAGACGATATTTTGGATTTATAATCTAGAAATTGACGATATTTCTCCTTCAGGGATTTTAACGATTTTTCGATACCCTCCCTGTCTCTATTGACTTGCTCCTACAAATCCCCTCTCCTACCCCATCGTAACTACCACACCCTCATCCATTTTACCCTCTGTCAATTTCACCTTTTCTATTTTTCCTTATACTCACCTTTCAAATGCCTTCAATCTACAACAACTACAACTTCTAATTTGCCTTTAAGACCAATGTTTTCGTGTCGTACAAAACCACGCTCCATATCAATGTTTTTACTAGCATTTTATAAATATCCCTAGTCAAAGTCCCTTTCATCGGTCCCCTCCTCCTTGTGAAAGCTTTCCTAACGAATTTCTTCTTTATTTGTTCAAATTACTTTTATCATTTTGGCACAGAACACTTCCGAGAGTAGACTTGATCATCCAGAAACCTGAGTTGATGTATCCCCCCCCCCTCCGACATTAATTCTGATATCCAGTTCATTCCATACCCATTTTACCAATTCCTCAACATGTGTTGAAAAGTACCGGGTATAATGGACATCCACCTCATCCCTCTTCCTAGCACTACCCATCCCGGCTCATCATCCTCCCCACTCATCTGGGCAGTCAGAGATATACGGGTCGAGGCTAAGTCGCCTACCTCTCTCCAATACACACTTATTTTTTACCGTATTAAATAACGCTAACCTTTACTTAGGTAGATCAGACCACAAAGATAAAATAAGG
Organism: Hetaerina titia; assembly: GCA_037158775.1. NCBI lineage: Eukaryota > Metazoa > Arthropoda > Insecta > Odonata > Calopterygidae > Hetaerina > Hetaerina titia. The sequence continues at coordinate 71,353,658 of CM073774.1, read as the reverse complement.
GAGATAGATTCCAATACAGATAGATTCAAATACTCATTCTTTCCAAGAGCAATAAGAAATCATTATAGTAAGAAACCGAAGTGTCTTTTAGAAACATTAAAAACATTTAATTTACAAGTCGGAACAAAATTAAACATTGCAAATATATTAGATATATCTGTAGGTGCATGTGTATGTTAGTTGCTAGTTTGTGTGTTTGCATGTGTGGGATGTAAGGGTTTTTGCATGAATGTATACGATGTTTTGTTTGTGGACTGTATAAATTTGTGGCTTTTGCATGAGTTTTTTTCTTAATCACGGATGGTGCCCGAAAACACCCCCCTTGCCACACGCCCTTGCGGCGGCTTGCGGGGTATTAAGTAGATGTAAATGTAGACATATATTAATGACTGTTCTAATGTTAACGACTTAATCAACGTGGTAGACTATTGAAATCCTATTAGTATTTTTATCAACAGATTAAAATGGGAAGAAACTGACTCCATTTCAACTAATTTGCTGAAGAATAAAGTGGGGAAGGACTAGCCTTACATCTACTCTTTCGGCCATCCGTGAAGACTAATAACATAGAATAATAACAGGAAACCATAGAATTTTAATAAAGGGAGGAGACACAACTGGGAGAGACTGAAATACCATCTACTTGTATCCCATTTTCTTCGCCCGTCTTCTCCTAAAACACTTCCTAAATCGGCATACTGCTCCATCTATTCCAGTTTATGCCCACTAACTTTAATGCTTATCTTAGCGTTCTTATCTCTTAAGAACCTGATTAATTCGTTTCCTTATGATTAATTCTCATCTGATAAACACATACCGATTATTATTTGGTTGTCTGACGCTCAATATAGGTTTTGCATGAACACAAACTGAACAACGATACTTAAATTCGACTCTCCTAACAAAACACAACCTGAGACCCGAGACTACAATAAATAATTCTTTGTTTCCACATACTTTCTCCCTACATCTACACAATATTCCGCAAGGGAGTGTAGCGGGGGGTGTTTGGGAAGTGATCAATCTAGATGCTACTGCACCGGAAAAAATTGATTGCCACATAGCTATATTGAGAATAAAATAGATATTTATGAAAAACTTAGTTTATACCACGCGAATTAACCCTATTATAATCCACTTAAAATATCGATGTGCCGTCGTGAAGTATGTGAATACCCAAAACCTACCTTAACCTGTAGAATACCAATAATAATAATAATCTACTGAAAAAAGGAGAAAGTACAGCATATAGTATGTCTACATCTACATCTACTCAATACCCCGCAAGCCGCCGCAAGGGCGTGTGGCGGGGGGTATTAGGGCACCACCCGTAATATAGAAAAAAAACCGCATACAGAAGCCACAAATTTATAGCATCACAAACCAAAAATGGTAAACATCCATGCAAGGACCCTTTCGCCCCAACCCTTTCACACGCATGCAAACCCACAAACTACCAACAAACATACACATGCACAATCTTTGAATTTTTTATTTTGTTCCGACTTGTAACTTAAACGTTTTTAATATTTCTATGATATACAGAAAGGAGTAAAATGGAAATCATTTCTTTGGGCAACACTTGCGAAGAACGGACAGGAATGCTCAGTAGGTATGAAGTCAAACACAACAGCCAACCTGAAGAGTGGTTTGCTATTTGATGGATTTGCTTCACTTAGCACTAAACCCATTGGTTTAAGAAATTCACACATCCAGGGTAGACGGGCCCCAGAACCGCCTGCAATTTCCCAGGGTACTCAAAAATTCAAACGGACTAGCCGAAAGTGGGAGTGTGCATATCTTACCATTATTCGAACCCGGGGCTTCAAAGCAGTAGCTAAACGCATTACTAACCGGGCTATCGTATCCTAAGTCGACAGTTTGAAAGTTGAAAGAAATACTCGATACTAGACAGTTTTCAGTGATTCAAATGCATTATTAAATAATTTCTGTGCACTCAGCACACACTATTTTAATTTTCATCCTTCTCAACTTCTCCTGTCACTAAGAACAGTTTAAAACTACTTTATTTCTCAACCATAGATTCAGGCGTGAAAGTTCTGAATGAATGATTAGTCATCTACTTTGAAGCTTTGAACGTAAGACAAAAGTCGCTACGTTCTTGACGAATGCAGAGCGTTTTCATGAGAACGACTTCAATGCCATGAGTTCATTACTTATGAGCCCGTTGAGGTGATAATAGTGAGCGGTCAAAAGTGGTCGCTTATCTCTAGACATCTTAAAGACGACGTCGCGATAAAACGAGAGCATCAAGGTCCTCCCGAGCAAATACCACCTGCGAATTACAATTGGCCATTCGCCTTTACCTTGAAAAAACTTTACTTTTACACATAAACTTTTTAATTTTTACAACCCAGGTTTCGTTATAGCATAACATCATCAGGTCTATATATTCGTTATAGCATAACATTATCAGGTTTTATGCTATAACGAAACCTGGGTTGTAAAAATTAAAAGGTTTATGTGGAAAAGTAAAGTGGTTTGATTATTAAAAGTCAGTATGAAGATTTTCCACCAAGTTACGCCAGAAACTGTTTTATTTTACTTGAAAAAACTTCCAGATGGAAAAGAACGACTTCTTATTCAATGTTTTTTTTAGCTCCATTATGCTTTATTAACAATGTAAAATTTTGACTCGCGTCACCTACTAGCTCTAGAGGAGGATATTATTCGCTGGCGGTTCTTTTTTCGGGGTCGTGGCAAGCGATCTTCATTCCTTTCTCTCTTCCTGGCGTGTTCGTAATGCCTGTGGGCAGGGTGTTGAGGAGTGGGTAGCGGACTCCCGTTGACATTTGAGGAATACTCTTTTCAAAGCTCCAATTGCAGATGCGTCACTTGGCTCCCCTCTCCTCTTCCCCTTATCTACTCTCGCAAGGTCCAAAAATCCTCCCACTCTCTCCATCATTCTATATATCTGCTCCAATTCCCCTTTCACCTTCATCCAGCATTTCCCCAATCACCTACCCACTTACCAACCAGGCATCTAACTCCCCCATTCCACATCTTTCATCCCCCACCCTTCAACATAGCTAGCCACATACCTCCCCATTCTCCCACAACCCCCCTTCCCAATCCCTCTTAGACCCTCTCCCCCCCACTCATCCCATCCCAACGCATTCAATGAGTATATATAGTTTTGTCCCAACAGCGTCATGTTCAACGTGTTCAAATCCGAGCCAAAAGGTCTTGCTCAAAGGGTAGTCCCTTCTCCCTTCTCCTACCCTCCCCGCTAAGCTCCTTCACACCCCTCTCCCGCCCGACTCCACTTCTCAGGGAGGAAACAACGAATCACTTCAGTCCACGGATCCAGAGGTAGACTTCCTAACCTCCAAACCCCTCCCACATACCCTAGATCCCTATTCGTAAAGTGGACGAAGGCAGTGGGGATTTCTTCTTACCAATCTTCACACCCAGTTCTTCAGAGGCAGGGTTTTGAAGACGAGAACAGTCCGTTTCGCTTTCCCGAAGGGATACGCAACACAGTGAGGTTTTGGGGGACCTCTCGTTCGACATGGACTCATCGCAGATGAACGGGAAGCCGGAAGAGGAACACGCGTCGGAATCGGCGCCCCACACGCCCATCATGGAATCCATGACTAGGCTGGTGAAGATACCGGTCGTCGAGAAGACTCTTACGGCCGCGAGCGACGTCTACGGGAAAGTTAAGGTGAGCGGTTTTCATCCCCGCGGAAAAAAAACCATCCTTTCGCGTCAAAAAAGGGAGCGGACGGGAACGACAACGTCGCGCATTGAAAAGCATGAAGCTTTTCCATCCAAAATGACACCCCGTATAATCACCGCTAAATTGTGCAGCAGAGGGTGGTAAAACATCCATTATTTTTATTTAAAAACAAAATTAATTTTTTCTTCATTGCAAGTTAAGATTTCTAATGACAAAAGCCTGGTAAAAAAATATCGTATGCGGTATAAATCTATCTGGTATCCCGAAAGGACTTAAAGGGCCTCTAGGGCGAGTGGCAGGGAGTGATCAACATCGGGCATTCATCATCAAAATTTAAGTTTCTCTTAATTGTCAGTTACCAATAAATACATCAAATAATTCGAATTTTGTAGATAAATATTACTACGGTTCCATGCACCACGGAAGCTAAGTGAAACATACTTTTATAAGTATGCCAGATGAGGAGCTAGTAACAAAATGGACAGTAAGCTAAGGTTTTATGATAATTACGTAATACTAGACTGCTAATTGAAAATGATTAATGAAAAATGAACGAAAAATAGTAGAATACTTTTTTTTACCCCACTAGCACGATCGATTGAAGTTATTCTGATCTCTTATCGTCCGTGGAAGAAATGGCGTATTAAATCTGTCGGTTTAACACTTCATATCTCTAATATATTATGCCACTCTCTTTCCCAACGCAATTTTAAAAGTAGAATGGAATTGATAGCAGGGACGTTGAGTAACGTACATAGAAATCGGTGCTTAATAGAGTTTGTCACAGATGTGAGTACGTAAGCCACTCAGAACCATGGGTTTGCCTTTTCTAAGTTACCCGATATCATCAACTCGTCCGTAACGACTTAAGGATGGTCACTTACGGAAACAACTGAAGTCGTAATGGCGATAAGTAAATGAACGTTCATGCAGAATCGTGGATATCGACGAGTTTGAGGAAGATTCTATCGTTTTTAGTTTATTAATTTGATTGTTTAAATGATCTAAACGGTAAAATCGTTTACTTTGATTAAATTCTCATTAATTTTGATTAACCTTTGAGTTAGTTTCAATGTTGTATGTTAAAATCATAAACGGCTTTCGAGTATCAGCCATCATTGGAGAATTTAAAAACTGCTACTCGTCAGTGATTGGGTAACTTGGCAGTTTAGACTTAAAAAGATGAACATGAGCCATCTTTCGCGTTACAATAGGTTTCTGAGGCGTAGTAGGGCCGATCTCAATTTGACACATATTCTAAACTCCCGAGTTCTTACGTACAATCGGAATTGGTCTTAAGGATATTCGGAAAATATTAGCGTAAACTTTAATATGTATTGCGGTTTTTACAGCGCGGACATTTTTGTCTCTGAGACAATATATTAGAAACAATTACTAATATATATATATATATATATATTATTATTATTAGGTAATCTACCGGTTAAGGTAGGTTTTTGGATGGACACAACTATCAAATAAACATTTTGTGACTCCCCACCTAGCAAACTAATCTATATCAGGTCCCTCTTCATCTCTGTGTACTTCTTTCCTCCCTTCATCCCGTCCAACATCCCTATCCTGTTCCTACCCTTACCTCGCTTGCCCAACATTCTCCCCTCTATTACCCTCTTCAACATTCCACTACCGCTCAATACGCCTTTCATCCATTTTTCCTGCCTCCATAGGATTTCTCTCAACAAACCCCTCTCCTCCCCCACCATTTCTAGTACTTCCTCATTTGTTTTCCTTTCGGTCCATTTCACCTTCTCCATTCTTCTCCACACCCACATTTCAAAAGCCTCCAATCTACGTCTATCCTCCTGCTTCAGCGACCACGTTTCCGCGCCGTACATAGCTACGCTCCATATCAGAGTTTTTACGAGTCTTGTCTTAACATCCCTACTCAACGTCCCCGTCATCAACTCCCTCCTCTTTGAGAAAGCCTCCTTGCCTAGCGCAATTCTTCTCCTTACGTCCCTACCACTTTGACCGTGTTGGTCCAAAACACTTCCGAGATATGTAAACTGTTCTACCTGCTCTATTTTTTCCCCGCCTATTTTAATATTTAGCTTAGCCTTTTTCTTTCTGGAAAATCGCATAACCTTTGTTTTATTAATATTTATTCTCATCCCATATTTATCGCACTGAACCTCCAATTCACTCAACAATGCTTGCAACCCCTTGGCTGACTGAGCAACTAATGCTTGGTCATCAGCAAACCTAACTGATTTTACGAATTCCCCTCCGACTTTCATTCCTACCTCCAGTTCTTCCCATGCCTCTTTAATCATTTCCTCTACATATACGTTGAACAGTACCGGTGACAATGGGCAACCCTGCCTTACACCTCTTCCTAACACTGCCCATCCGGACTCTCCGTTCCCCACTCGCACCTGAGCAGTCTGAGACATGTACAGGTTGCGGATCAGTCTCCTGTCCCTCCAATCCATTCCTATTTTCTGCAATACACGCATTAATTTTTCCTAATTCACTCTATCAAACGCTTTTTCGAAATCTACAAAACAGGCAAAAACGTCCTGATTGTATTCTATATTCCTCTCGATTAGTGATCTCATTACTGCAATGGCATCACGCGTGCCTCTTCCTTTCCTGAACCCAAACTGATCATCCCCTAAGTAATCATTTGCCTTACTCTCTATCCTTTTGTTGATGATCCTGAGAATAACTTTAGCTGCGTGGGATATCAAACTTATTGTTCTGTAATCCTCACATGACGAAGCCTTTGCCTTTTTTGGAATAGGAACTAACACCGATCTCACAAAATCTTCCGGCCAGATTCCTTCCTCATAGATACTACGAATCAGTCCATATATGGCCTTCTTCCCACCTTTCCCTAACCATTTCAACATTTCTACAGGAATATTGTCCACCCCCACAGCCTTGTTTGCTTTCATCTCCTTTAATGCCCTTTCTATTTCATCGTCGAGTATGCCTGGACCTAAGCTATCTTCTTCTACCTCATGTTCCTTTTCTATGTCTAACCTTGTCGGCCTAAGTTCTTTACCATACAGTGTTTCTATATATTCCTTCCATCTCCCTTGGATTTTTCCTGGTTCAACTATTATCTTACCCCATTTATCTTTAACTGTTAGCACAGATCTTGCCTTCTTACTTCCCGATAATAACTTAACCTTGCTGTATAGAGCACCAATTTCACCCTTCTTCTGTAAACTTTCCATATCCTCGCATTGCGTTTTCCACCATTCTTCTTTTGCTTTATTTGTGGCCCTTCTCAATTTATTGTTTAACTCTTTGTACTTCATTTTGCCTAACTCTGTGTTTACATTTTTCCATCTTCTTCTCTCATCCATCTTTGCAATCATCTCATCCGTTACCCATGGTTTCCTTATCCTTTTCCCGTTAACGGTTCCTATAGTGTCTTTAGCGGCTTCCAGTATCCCTTCCTTGATGCATTCCCATTTTTCTTCGATAGTACTCAGTTCTTTACCGTCATCCATCACTTTTTCAACAGCCTCCTGATACTCCTTCCTCGTTAATCCATTTACTGCTTCTAAATTCCATTTCCTAACCCGCCGCCCTTGCCTTATCTTCTTGAAACGAACATTACATTTCATAACAACTAAATTGTGGTCAGAGTCCGCATCCGCTCCTGGGAAACTGTGCGAATTTATCACACTGTTCCTAAACCTGTGCCTAACCATAATATAATCTAACTGATACCTTTCTGAGTCACCTGGCATTTTCCATGTATACCTACGCCTTTTGTGGTGTTTAAACCATGTGTTGGTGATGACTAACCCCTGTCTCCTGCAGAATTCAATTGCTTTCTCCCCGCGTTCATTCCTCGTGCCTAACCCATAGTCCCCCACCTCACCCCCATCTCTTCCTTCGCCTACCGTCGCATTCCAATCCCCCATCACTATCAAATGTTTCCCTGCAGGAACACTCGCGATTATATCCTCTAACTCATCATACATCCTATCGACTTCTTCCTCCTTGTGGTTGCTCGGTGGCATGTATACCTGAATAATGACCAAGTTGGTCGGCTCTGCTTTAATCTCTACGAGTAAAATTCTATCTGTCGCTTACTCTATGTTGACTACGCTTCTTCCTACCCCTTTATTTAAAATTACGGCAACCCCTTTGTTGGCTCTCGTCCCCGCCGCTGTATATTACTCTATAATTGTCACTCCAGTAATCCCCGCTATCCTTCCATCTCACCTCGCAGAGGCCTAAAACATCTATGTTACCTCTTTCCATCTCTCGCTTAATATTTTCTAATTTGCCTCTCCTCAACATTGTCCTGACGTTCCAGGTTCCTATTCTAACTACTTTCGCCTTCTTCTGAGTCTTCTGTCCTGCTGAAGTTATTTCTTCCCTGCAAGGGTTTCGTGGGATGACGACCGCGGAAGCCTTGCCTCTCCCGCTGCCGGGCACGACACACGGCCTCATGGGCCGAGTCCCGTAGTTGCCAGGACTCATATTATCTATAGTGCCCATCATTATATTCTTGGGAATCATAATTGAGGTGGTTTCCCGTTGCCTTCCTCAATAGTGTTTTTAACGTGACACCATCACTTAATGGCCGCCCCACTGGGGTCAGACGCCATTGCAGCCGCCTCACTGAGGAACAGACGCTGCGTGGACTACCTTTCGTCTGGCTCCTAACCTTCGACCTATCTGGCATGGGTGACCCTTCCAGGAGTAATCATTTTTACTCCCGCCAGCACAGCTCTAGGGGTCATCGGAACACACAAGCCCATCCACCACGACAAGGTATATATATATATATATATATATATATATATATATATATATATATATATATATATCCGGCAAGTGGAGAGATCCGGTGTTCAAGTCCCGGTCGAGGAAAATATTTTTACATTTGCGATCTGCTCAAATCCGCCTTCCCCACCTCTCTTGTGTTCGTCCTTTATGTGTGTTCCTTTCCCATTTCCTTATCTCTATTTCTGTGTGAATGAATATTTGTTCGCCGTATGGCGGGATTTCGTGTTTGAATGTATATATATATACACATACATTTTGATATAAATACTTATTCCTAAAATACTTTGGAATTTAGTCTCAGATGTAGGGAAAAAATAGAGATGTTAAATTTTTTGCGAGGAAACAATTAAGTCACGATTTAACTTGACGCTAAGTAGAGCTTATTCTTGCCAGGAAAAAATAAGCGAAGTTAAGACGAGCTTTCCAATAAATATTTCACTATCGTCACCGATACCATCGGATACGTTTCAGAGTGATTATGGGCGTTAAGTACACGCTCGTTTTGCAATGCACAATTGTGTAACAAGGCTGACGACCTTTGATTCATTAGTAGCAAGCGATGAGCATTTCATATGAGAAGTATACCTTGAATAATACAATGGGCATTGTCATGTGACTATATAATCTTATCCACCAGATAAGATTTCATTATAGCGTCATATGCAATGGAGTGGCTGAGTGATTAAAAGGTTGGTCTCCTATTAGGTATTCAAACTCAGATAGCGACGAATTTTTAAAACAAATTGCCCTGCAAAGTTTCTATGCGACACCCTTAGAAAAATATGGGACTTATTCCTAGGTACCCTGAGCTCGAAGATAAAAATGTCCAGAAATTCATTTTATTACCATTCGATTATCATCTAAGGCGGTTTCTTGTTAAAGCAAACAAAATTATTGTAGTATTTTTAGAAACCTGCAAGCCACCGCTTGGGTGTATGGCAGGGGGTGAATATACACGACTAATTTTGACCCGAATATTTTTACCCCTGTCGCGATCGGACAACGCTCTTCTGATCCCTTATCGTTCGAGGAAAAAAATCACATCTTAAATGTATCTGTTCTGAACTTAACTCCCTAATTGTATGGTTATGATCTTGTCTACCCCAGAGCATGTCTGCGCACTTAAACAAAGTTGAAATAACCAACAAGTGTGGGAAAAGGAAGTCAAACGGAATTGAATTTATAAACCTCTGAATTGCTTTGAAGTAAGGATCTTTTTCTCAAATATGCTAAGCCCCTCCCACCTTAAACTACCATTTGCTATATGCAAGCACCATACATTTGAATTTAAACCATAAACACATTAATCAACCCGAAGGTCGGTTTAGTAGGTGATGTTAGAGCTCACCCACGTACCTAGCCCGACGGCGTGTGGAATTCACACATCATGATAGGTTATGGTTTCCCAGGAAGATCTAGTAACCTAAAATCACTTGGCTTGGGTTAAGTTGCAGGTGCCCAGAATGGCTTGTCCGGGAATCGAACCCCGGCCCTCCGGTAGGTAGTCCAACGCTCTACCCCTGGACTACCGCGGCCTACAAATTTGAATTTTTATTAGGTAATCTGCCGGTTAAGGTAGGTTTTTGGATGGACAAAACTATCAAATAAACATTTTGTAACTCCAAACAAAACCCAATCAAGCAACCTACTCTACATCAGGTCCCTCTTCATCTCTGTGTACTTCTTTCCTCCCTTCATCCCGTCCAACATCCCTATCCTGTTTCTGCCCTTTGCTCGCTTGCCCAACACTCTCCCCTCTATTACCTTCTTCAACATTCCAATACCGCTCAATACGCCTTTCATCCATCTTTCCTGCCTCCATAGGATTTCTCTCAACAAACCCCTCTCCTCACCAACCATCCCTAGTTACACTTCCTCATTTGTTTTCTTTCTTTCGGTCCATTTCACCTTCTCCATTCATCTCCACACACACATATCTACAATAGCCTCCAATCGACGTCTATCCTCCTGCTTCAGCGACCACGTTTCCGCGCCGTACATAACTACGCCCCATATCAAAGTTTTTACGAGTCTTGTCTTAACCTCCTCCTCTTAAATTTGAATTACGAATGAATTTTATAAATATATCAAGATAGCCGAAAAGGAATTGTAAATTATCACATAGCTTATTAACCTGATATCAAAGACGCCGATTGCCATTATATTTCGAACTTATCGAATGACGATCGCCATTTCAAGCATATATCTTCCCATTAGATGAAATTCTTCATTTCCCTTTCCAATCATCTTTAAACTATAATTCATTGTTTTAAATAATGGATAGGTTTCCGTGAATTTCATGATGAAATTAGCCAGTGTTTCCTTTCTTCTTCCCGATAAATCTCGGACAATGCAAAGACTGACCTTATGTTACATGCAAGATCACCAAACAGCATATGGCCCGAGGTGATCGCACTGTTTTTTTAGCTGATATATACAAATAAATCAGTGAAAATTGGCAAATTTGGATTTCATGTTTATCGGGATTTTACAAGAGGATGCTCATTTTTTTATAACTTTCATTTCGTTTTATTTTCTCTCGTTTTAAAAATGCCAAGGTAGATACCTTCTACCAGTTCAGTATGTATTTTCTCTCCTACAATAGTGCCTATGCAAAAAACGTAGTACAGTGAAACACAACGGGGCAGTAAATGGCTAGATTGCCCCCGACATTAAATGATTGGTGTACAAAATATCGACGATCATTCATTCCCATTCATGATATGACCTGGATAAAATAGATAAGTTTAAGATGACGTTTTTAGAGAACATTTAGACACACCGACAGCTGCGACTCACATGAACTAGGGAATACCCAGAACCACCAGTGCAAACATGCACACAAACACACATAAACCTGTATATCAATGATGTAGAGGAACTCACGAGAGGAATATAACACTTGGACGGCACAATAGAACACAAAAATATACGATTACATAGAAAACACGTAGAAGGACACTCAAATCTGAACAAAAATTTAGGCTTTCGACCTTTTCTTAGGCCTTCTCCAGATAAGACTGGAATGTTCCGGGCGGAGAGAATGCGAAGGCTGGGGCATAGGAAGCGCAGGGCGTACTGGGAAGGGGGAGGGGGGAAGGTAAACGGTAAGGATCTATTGGTGACGGTTGAGCCCGGGAATTACAAAACATCTCAAAAGATGTTGACATGTACGCTGATTCACGAATTTTCACCGATATCCAGGACACGACCATTGCTTCACATATTACCCAGGAGTCCACTGACTGAAAACCTTTCTTAAGTATGAAACTTATAATTCTCCAAGAAAGCATAGATAGTGGAGCCACTGTTACTCATAATAAATACCTTAATACATGGTATTACCTTAATAATTCCGGTACAAAGATGGAAGCTACTCGAACTCAATACGAGGTGTGTTCAAAAATTAACGGGAATGTTTTCCTTTCGCGGGCTTGGAGAGTCCGATTGTCAAACCTTTCTTTTATTATGTTGGTATACATACCCCTGAATTATGATAAAACTTTCAGCTTTTTCCTTGTGGACTTTGTTTGTGACAGCCACTAAGGAAAGACGTGTTTTCTGAGCTGGGCAATGTTCGTTTGTTAAAAGAAATGGATCAAAGAATTTGTATCAAATTTTGCGTAAAAAATGAAATAAAGTGTAAAAAAGTGTGTGAAATGTTAACAAAGGCCTAAAGCGAGTTTTCTATGAGTAAATCAAGAGTTTACGAGCGGCTCTAAGTGTTTCCAAGGAGGCCGTGAAGACCTTGAAGTTGACGAACGCCATGGACGCCCCAGCATATCAACAATCGATGAAAACGTAGGAAAAGTGAAAGAAATGGTTATGAACGATCGCCGAATCACAATTAGAGAGGTCGCTGATGATGTTTGTATGTCGTCCTGGAATGGGAACTATTTGAACAGAATACTCCGATGTACTTTGAAAAGTGGTTCTATCCTTATCAATTGGAATTACGTACCCGTCCATGTCAACTGTTCAGTCCTTCTCCACGCTCTCGTTTCGAAAGCTTCCAATATACGCCTATTATCTCATACTGCGCCTCATCTCTACTGCCCCAATGCCCCTCTTTCGCATACAGACGACCCGCCAATCTCACAAACATTCTCTGAGATCCATCACGCTTTTGGCGCACCCCCCCCCTTGACAAATTTCCTCATATTTCCTCTTTTTGCAACCGCCCCCGATGACTGATTTTCAGATGTAAACAAAAAATACCGGGACCTTAAACTTGAAAAGAATTCTTCCAGTGACAAGAAGGTCCAAAAAGGGGAGTGACTTGTGCTTCTCAACTTCGCATGTGAATTTAATTGATGGGTATTGGTTTTTAAGGTCCTTGAGGAAGTTGTCAACGGGGAAGGTATCTGTGTCAAAAACTACGAAAATGTCGTCGACATACCTGTACCTTAACAAGTACCTGTAACCTGTCGATTAACCTGTACGGTATTTTTTGTTTACGTTGATTCACGACCGTAGCTACGTTCCTTGTATATTTAAATTGATTTTCAGATCTGCTCATCTCTCCCCACATCCCCTCATTACCTCCCCATCTCACTCCTACGCTAATTCCTCCTCCAAAAATGTGATCTATCTTCTGATATGCAATCAATGCTCACCATTTTGCGTACGCGAATGCATTATCCTCTTGTCCATCCGTATAAACAATCACCGTTATTCCTCTTATTCCGCGTACAAATTAGAAATCCGATCTTTTAAAATTCCCGGCTCAACCGTCACCACTAGTTCCTTACCGTTTTCCCCTTCCCAGCATTCCCTGCGCTTCCCATACCCCAGGTCTCGCATTTCCTCCCCTCGAGAGCTTCCAATATTATCTGAAGAAGACCCAAGAGAAAGCTGAAAGCTTAAACTTTCTCAAATGTGTCCTTTTACGTGTTTTCTATTAATATTTTAGTGTTATATTTTACCGTTCAAGTATATATGTACATGTTAGTGTAGAGAATCGAATATATTTATACGTGGGTGGTCTGAAAAGTTTCCGACTCAGAAAATTTCAGAAAAAAATGTCTTGTATCTTTGTTAGGTCTGAAAATTTTCAGACCACCCTTGTGTATATATAAAAATATTAATTTAAATAAAAAAGTTTATATATATATAAATATATGTATGTATGTATGTATACATTAATTCACATAGAAATAGATATAAGGAAAGGGGATAGGAAAAAACATAAAAGACGAACACAGGAGAGGTGGGGAAGGCGGAATCAAGCAGACTACGAGTGTAAAAATATTTCCTCGACCGGGACTAGAACACCGGATCTTATAAATATATTCTAAGGGAGACCGAACACCGTCTACTATAAGTCCTTTTGACGGCTAATAGGGTATTGTGTAAATGTCACCTGCTATTCAATATTACCTGGGAACAATCGTATTAAATTGTTGACATTTTCTTCAGGATCGCCCTCTCAAGTATCCTTTTACACGCCACCCGCTCTTTCAATATTGTCATGTTAAATACACGAAAGACAAATTAGATGTTCTACAGAGAAGTTAAATTGCAGATGAAAATGTGTCGCTTGCAGCACTGTGTCTATATTAGACGGGAAGTAGTTTCCAATAGCAGTTCAAGATCGTTGAGGAAAAGTGGGGATACGGGAAATTGTTAGTTGATGCGAGGCATCTGATGAAATCCCGACAAAAGGCTGCTCTCAATCAAAAGGCCGGGGATCGGACGAACTTGAAAAATATGGAACATAGTCCAACGGAATGAGAAAGGATGACTCCAGAACGATGAGTTAATTATGAGTCACACTCCGCTCCTGACCTTAACTTTCGATATCGCTCCCCGTTCCGATAAACAGCTGTCTCTTGATCCAGTTGCCCAATAACATTCCTTTCCAACGTCCCCAACGCAGTATTTCCGTGTTTCACCCACGAGCTATACATGTAAACCATTTCGAAGTACAAAAAAAAATGATTTTGTAATTTTTTTCACCCGGAAGCTCTTTTTTCGCATGCATCACTGGGGACAATAAAGATTCCTTAATTGCTGATTTATAACCATGTTCATGAAAAATATAAAAAAGCAATATCGCAACCATTGTCGTGGCATTGTCACCACTGGTCTAGGTGGCATAATTTCAATAGAGTATAAAGAACGGGAAAATAATTTTTTTTTGTGTGTTCATCATTATTTGATGGGTATTAGATGTGACGGGAATTCTAGAAAATCGACCCGAAGACATAAACATTTTTTACAAAATTCCAGTATGACATACTGCATTGGTTCTTTTTTGCTCAACCTTAAGAATTTGTGCCCATAGGTATTTGCCCAATTTTTCCCTCTGAGAAGTATTATTTTCGAGACATTGTCATCTAAAATGGATCTACGAGCGTTCTTCCGTGACTTGGTGTCCATTTTTCCCCGGTTTCCACGAAAGTTCGAGATATATGTAAGTCTCCTCTCACGCCTTTTCTCACACGCATCTCTACCGCATAATATTCAATAATGGAGGGTCAGTTGTTTCACTTGGCAACAACGGCAACAGATTTCATGATGAAATCATTCACGAAGATGATGGCATTGAAACTTAACAGTTAAAGCTAAAGAAAAAATATGAAACGATATAAGTGCCATACCTGTCCGCTGGTAAATAACATGCGTAGTCATGCAACCAGTAGTCATTGTGGGATCGGAGTATCAAATGATTACATCCATCATCATTTTATCTTCCCTGTTTGACATGGAATATTAAGTTACTCTTGGTCATCATGCCAAAAAAGCTCACAAGAATTGGTTCATAATTGGGAAGAAAAGCATCCGCTCACACAACAGCTGTCGTTATTACAATAAATTAGCATTTTAATATTCAACTCACTTTTTGCGGATCGCATATTGAAATATCCATTCCTTTATCATACCCTCACTTCCACCTCGTGAAAAATTCCTTGCCTAACGCAATTCTCCGTCTTTGAGCAATTTGGTCCAAAACATTGCCAAGATATCAATCTATAATAATAATAATCTAATCTAATATATCGATCGGACTGAATTTCCAATTCACTCAGCTATGGTGGCACCCAATTGGATGATTGACAAACTAAAGCTTAGTCATCATCAACCGAAACTGATTTCATGAATTCCCTGCCGACTTTCATTCCTATATCAAGTTCTTCGTATGCCTCTTTAAATCATTTCCTTTCTTCCACGTATTCGTAGAACAGCACCGGTGAGAATGGACACCCCTGTCCCTTGTCTCTCTGCCTATACCCCTCTTCCTAACTCTACCAATCACGGTAAGATGATCTATTTTCTTCCTCCGTAAACAAAGCACAACCTGACACCCGACAATATAATTACCCGCTCTTCAATTAGGCATATTGGCATTCCTTTCTTCATTTTGTCCCCATTCTTGTATGCCTAACGTTCTTCCCTCTAATCACAGATATAACATCCCAAAATCACAATTCAAATCAAAATGCTCAGCATTTATTTCATAAGTGTGTGTATGTACATATGTATATCAACAAAAACAAAGGTTTTGCGATTTTACAGAGAGACAAAGGCTAAGCTAAACATTAAAATAGGAGGAAAAAAATAGAGCAGGTAGAACAGTTTACGTATCTCGGAAGTGTTTTGGACCAATACGGTCAAAGTAGTAGGGACGTAAGGAGAAGAATTGCACTAGGCAAAGGAGGCTTTCTCAAGGAGGAGGGAGTTGATGACGGAGACGTAGAGTAAGGAGGTTAAGAAAAGACTCGTAAAATCTTTGATATAGAGCGTATGGCGCGGGAAGGAAAGGGCAGGAACAGGATAGGGATGTTGAACCGGATGAAGGGAGGAAAGAAGTACACAGAGATGAAGAGAGAACTGATGTAGAGTAGGTTGCTGGAGTGTGTTTTGTTTGGAGTTACAAAATATTTATTTGATAGTTGTGTCCATCCAAAAAACCTACCTTAACCGGTATTATTATTATTACGTAATCTACCGGATAAGGTAGGTTTTTGGATGGACACACCTATCAAATAAACATTTCGCAACTCCAAACAAAACCCCATCCAGCAACCTAATCTACATCCTTAACCATCCATTCCCGTATATTACCTAATAATAATATATATACACTCATACACACACATTAGTGTACGTTGTCACAGTAATCAGTATTATAGTGTGTGAGTACACGTATTTAGTAAATGTATATATTTCGTGCGTGTATATATATATATATATATATATATATATATATATATATATATATATATATATATACACGCGCATATTAGAACACTGATTACTGTGATAACGTACACTAATATAATGAATTATGGGTGGTAGTCTACGAAAAATAAAAAAAATTCTGAAGTGAAGGTTTTCCTTCCGAGCGCTTTATCACAGTCACCCCCTGGGAACCCAATGACTTGCATACATGCTCACGTAGTGAAGTATTCAAGAAGTGGCAAAGTTCGCGTCCCATCATCGCACTTTCCGCAAGATACTGCATAGTTGATAAACCTATATTTGACCTCGTTTGCTGGATGCGCATGGAAACAGAGAGAATGTATGGAATTCGTCACTGCATAACCACACACAACGGTAATATGATATCCTTATCATCCAGATGAATACGAATTCCACCGTTCTGAGGGAATTCACTGGGATGGCTGTTGACACGTGTGTTCAAATGATAATCAGTAGGGTCACTAATAACGAGGATAGTTTTTCTGGATAGGAAATAGGAGTCTGAGGGCTAGAATGGGGAGTTTGAGGCTTAACGGTAGATGAAGAGGGTGATTTTGCAATTTAAACGAAGAATATAATTAATATTTCAAATCAGTTGAACTATGATAACTTCCCTTAAATACTTAAATAAACCTTCCGAATGTTGTCTGGTACATCTTCAAGGCATTCTTCAGTGAAATGATATTTTCCCCGCCTATCATCAACACTTGGTTTAGTCACTGCAAAAGACGTAGGTATTGTATAAGGAAAATGCCAGGTGACTCAGAAATTATCAATTACTCATGAAGTGTAGCGTCCAATTCAAAAAGATGAGGCAGTGGCGGCTGGTAAAGAATTGGAATGTAGAAGCATTGACTGGAATGACAAGGAAGGAATATTAGTAGGCTGTAGAGAAAATCATAAGTTCGAGGAAAGAGCTGAGTACCATCGAGGAAAAATGGAAATTTACCAAAAAAGGGATACCGGAAGCCGAAAAGGAAACTATAGGAATTGTTAATAGCAGCAGGAGAAGGAAACCATGGTTCGCGGATGAGATGATTAGAAAGATAGACAAGAGAAGGAAATGGAAGAACGTAAACACAGAGTAAGGCAGAATTAAGTACAAAGAGCTAAATAATAACCTGAGACGGGGAACTAATTGAGCAAAAGAAGCTTGGTGGAAGACGCAGTGCGGGGACGTGGAAAGTTTGCAGAAGAAAAGTGAAATTGGTGGTCCATATCAGAATGTTAAATCACTATTGAGAAAGCAGCATAGAATATGTGTTAAAAGTTAGAGATAAGTCGGGTAAGATAGCAGTTGCAATAGAAAACATTCAAGAAAAATGGAAGGAATAAATAGAAGGGCTCTTGGTAAAGAATTTAAGCTAACAAGCGTAGACAAAGAAAGATAATATGGAGTAGAGGAAGATAGCTTAGGTCCAGGCATACATGACGGTGAGATAGAAAGGGCATAAAGGGAGATGAAACCAAATAAAGCCGTGGGGGTAAACAACATTCCTTTGGAACTACTAAAAGGTTTAGGATATTGTGGGAGGAAGACTCTATTTGGACTGATTCGTAGTATCTGCCATATGAGGAAGGGATTTTGGCGGAAGACTGTGAGATCGGTGTTTAGGTCTTATTCTGGGAAAGGTATAGGCTACATAATGTGAGGGCTACAGATCAATAAGTTTGATATATCACGCAGCTAAAGTTGTTCTCAGGATCTTCAACAAAATGATAGAAAGTAGGGTAAATGGCTACTTGGTAAGGGGATGATCAGTTTGGGTTCAGGAAGGGGTGAGGCACGAGTGTTGCCATGGAAGTAATGAGATCACCACTCGAGAAGAATATGGAATACAACCAGGACGTATTTGATATGGATATAGTGTATTGGGGAGTTAGTGCGAGAGGTATAGGATAAATATAAATGCAAAAAAACAAAGATTATGCGGTTTCAGAGAAAGAAGAAGGCTAAGTAAAATATTTACATAGGAGCGACATAAAAAGAGACGTTTCAGGCGTGATATGGTGGAATAACATGATTAATAAAAATTAGCAATTTTCCTTAAAAATTTTTGTGGAAAATTGCTAATTTTTATTCAGGAGCGATATAGTATATCCAAGCTAGAAAGTGTCTGATTTTTTTGCATTTATTTTATTACGTGTAATTGGCGGGTCGCTGGCCCAGAGATAATTCTCTCGCAAGCCCTGTATGGTGAGTGCTTGATGAGGGCGAGGGTCAATGCTATCTGGTACACCTTAGCCATAGAGTTCTTTGTTATCATAATTTGGTTTAATTGTTTTTTTATTTATAATTTTTTTATTTAAGTTAGTTATTTATTTTTTGCGTATTTATTCAGTTTATTTATTTATTTTTATTTAGTTAATTTATTTACTTTTTCCTCTTTAACTTCCCTCACCATATCCTTTCCCGATTTGTAAGAGTTTGGCTGGGTTTGATTCTTCCCATAATATTAAAATAAGAGTTCACAAACAGAAGCAAGTGGGACAGTTCACTTATCTCGAAAGAGTTCTGGACCAAAATGGTCCAAGTAGGAGGAGCATAAGAAGAATTGCGTTAGGCAAAAAAGCTTCCTCGAGGAGAAAGGAATTGATGAAAGGGACGTCGAGTAATGACGTGAAGAAGTGGCTCCTCAAAATTGATATGGGACGTGTTTCTTTACGGCTCAGAAACATGCCCATTGAAGCAAGCTTACAGGCGTTGACTGAAGGATTTTGAAAGGAGTGTGTGGAGAAGGATTGAAAAGATGAAATGAACTGAAAGGAAAACCCCCCTGCCACACACCTTTTTTGGTGGCTCGCAGGGTATTTATGTAGATGTAGATGAAAACAAACGAGAAAGCATGATAGGGAGGAGAGAGTGTTGTTGGGAGGAATCAGAGAGGCAAGAGAAATGGCTGAAAAGAATTTTTGTTGAATTGGGATGTTGAATCCGTGATAGAGGGGCGAACTTTAAGCAAAAGAGGAAGGGGAAGGAATACGATAGGCACGTAGGACGGAATGAAGCGAGGAAGGAAATATTCGAAATTGAAGAGGGACTTACCGTATATTCCAATGTCAGGTGGTGTTTTTTGTTAGGAGAGACCAGGGAGTGAATTGTTATACATTCTTATAGGCTGAGTTTATCTGAACCCTACCTTAAATGGTAGAATACCGTTAATATGAATCGTAATAATAATCTTTAGAAATATATCAATTTTGTGTTTATGATGACTCTTTGCCATTCTTTACCTAATGTAGCGCTAGTAATGGTAAAGTTATCAGATATGGCTATAGCCAGTGTTCTATGAAACATGTTGAAGTTTTACTGTACAACTGCAACGTAATACATTTAAAATTATAAAATTGACTTTTTAAATTTAACACGAAATTTATTAAAACACGGCCTAGGCTTCGATGTTGGACGTCATCTTAAGCACGTCAAATGATAACGTACAAAGTCAAAAACAGGTTTTGAGGGTACGGAATAATCGATAATATAATAAACTGAATCCAGGACTAGCTTGCCTACCGTAAACAGTAGTAATAGAAGGCTCAATCTCTAATTATGCATAGATAATTTCCGGTGTTTCCCAGGGTTGCGTCATAGGTCCTTTACTCTTCCTTTTAAATTAATGGTATCACCCCACACGTACAAAGCAACATACGATTGCTTACCGACGTGTCTACAATCTACAAGAAAATAGCGAACGGCATACGTGTAGATTGTCAAATACTAAATTATCCATTTATAAAAAAAATAAAAACACCACGAGAACTTACACACTCTCAGCTGTTCGGATGAAAGTTACAGGTATGTGAGACGCACAAGATACATTCCCCTCAACTCACTTCATGGCTGGCGCCCTAACGCCCCCCGCCACGTGCCCTTGGACCGAGTGACGGGCTGTCATATAAATAAAGTTGAAGAATCATGTATTCGTGAATTGTTCATTCTGTATGAATAGAATGCTGCCTGGTAATTATTGGCCAGGTTTCATATGAGCCTATCCCTTTTAATGAGTTTCCTTATATTCCTTCATAGTATATTCAATGGAGTAGTTACTAATAGTTAAGCATTCGTTATGTTTATAACGAACGTTACAAGAATAGTGTCCGGTCCCTTCCACGCACACTGTCGGTGGATCGCACGGAGCCACGGGTATTTGGAAGTGGTGGTGTAGGAGAAGTACGGCTGGTGACCATACACCCCCTGCCACATGTAATTGCAAAACCTTTCGTGGTAGTGTGTACTAATAAGTGTAGACACACAATACACGAGACATTAGACCCCATACTACATATTACAATCACATGTTATTTAGCACGGCATGCTTGCTCGTATATCCGGCATCCGCTTGTATTGCCTTCTTAAAAATTCTTCCAACAGCCGTCTGTCTTCCTCCGTCATGTCTGGACGTTAATTATTTGTTTTTCTTTCTGTCCATTTTTTTCTTTTCCAAACATTTTAAATTATATGAGTAATGAATACTCCATCATTATAGGTAATAATAATCGATGAGCGATCATCTAAAACGGGGATACTAAAACTCCCTCATATCATGGACTATTTTCAGTACATTACGAAATTTCTTTGTAATTGTTATTGCTCGTAATTTTTTTGTCACGACTTCCATTGCCGAAAAACAAGTACGAAATGTTTTGTACAGATCATTCTTCCAATAGATAAGTCAATCGTGCGAGAGATAGTGGTAATCAATGCGAAAATTTGTATTTGATGAATACATTTAAAGTTATATACATTTATGTTGTTGAATCTTAATATTGGAAAAATAAAGGATTGATGGATTAAGAGTATCATGTAGACAGTTGTTATCTTCCAAGCCTTTTTAAGCAAATATTTTACGGGATTCTCATGTCATTTTTTGCAAATCACCTCTTGGAGCGATTCCTCGTGTAAGTTATATGGAACGATTCAATAGTGCGTCATAACAGTAACATTTCTCTCAATCAAATAGTAGGAATACCTGAAGAGGAACACATTTATTGAAATAATTTTTATCTCTCAAGAGTTAAAAAAAATTCAGTGTATCCGTATATACAAAACATATATACTCTTCACACTGTTCTGTTACGGGCCAGTCGAAGTAATAAAAAACCTGATATCAAGTTATTTCTGAAATATTACTACCATTAACCAATTTCCGCTATCCTTTCCTGTCCTTGCATTATTATTCCCTTGCGAATATAAACATTTTCCCTACTCTTGCGTCAATAGAGACTTAACAAATTCTAATCTCGTGGGATAATGCAATCGGAGACCAGAAGGAGTGCAGGGCATGAGAGACAATGGATTTCCGGGTTGCAGAATGTGGAATATGGCGTGCTCTCGAAGAGAGAAAAAATGACTCCAGGCTGCCGTGTTGCCTTGGGAGCAGGAAAACGTACCGCGACAGCGCAAAGACATTGATTTAAAATTAACGACACTTCAAGGTTTGCAATTTTTAGTGACAACAAAAACCACAAGTTCAATAATGCCATTTTGGCATATATTACGTGAATTGCGAAAATGCTACAAGTTGAAATCTGCCACATACCCCATGAAGTTGGTGAGCGTGTGTTTAAAAACTTAAATCGTGATATAATCCAGATTTATTATTATAAGGTAATGTACCGGTTAATGTAGGTTTTTGGATGGACACAACTACTAAATAAATATTTTGTTATTCCAAACAAAACCCAATCCAGCAACCTAAACTACATCAGGTCCCTCTTCATCTCTGTGTACTTCTTTCCTCCCTTCATCCCTATCCTGTTCCTGCCCCTTCCTCGCCTGCCCAACATTCTCCCCTCTATTACCTTCTTCAACACTCCACTACCGCTCAATACGCCTTTCATCCATTTTTCCTGCCTCCATAGGATTTCTCTCAACAAACCCCTCTCCTCCCCCACCATTTCTAGTAATTCCTCATTTGTTTTCCTTTCGGTCCATTTCACCTTCTCCATTCTTCTCCACACCCACATTTCAAAAGCCTCCAATCTACATCTATCCTCCTGCTTCAGCGACCACGTTTCCGCGCCGTACGCTCCAAATTAGAGTTTTTACGAGTCTTGTCTTAACATCTCTACTCAACGTCCCCGTCATCAACTCCCTCCTCCTTGAGAAAGCCTCCTTGCCTAGCGCAATTCTTCTCCTTACGTCCCTACCACTTTGACCGTATTGGTCCAAAACACTTCCGAGATATGTAAACTGTTCTACCTGCTCTATTTTTTCCCCGCCTATTTTAATATTTAGCTTAGCCTTTTTCTTTCTGGAAAATCGCATAACCTTTGTTTTATTAATATTGATTATCATCCCATATCTATTGCACTGAACCTCTAATTCACTCAACAATGCTTGCAACCCCTTGGCTGACTGAGCAACTAATGCTTGGTCATCAGCAAACCTAACCGATTTTACGAATTCCCCTCCGACTTTTTGCAGGACATTATTTTTTGTTTAATTAAATCATGATATGCCACCATATCACGCCTGAAACGTCTTTTTTTATTATTTTTTGTTGTTTTGCTTAGTAAGTCTTAAGAAAATGAAACGGTAATAAGGGTGTGTTTTCAAAAAAGGCCTTCCCTGAAAGGTAGGATCCAACCCCTCTGTTTGGTATGATGCACGTGTATGTTGCTACATATGTATGTTGATATACGTATTTATCTAGCCTTCTGTTATACATAATATACTCATACGTATGCATTGTGTTAAGGAAACGGGTAGCGTTTAGGCAGAGGAGCATAATGGTCTCGCGTAGTGAACCGCTTGGCGAACGGAGGAATGTGCGTTGCAGTCCAACTAGGCTCTTCTACAAACTCGAACGAAGGTTTCCACAGAGACGATTCGTGATGGATTATTTTCACGCGGGTGCTTCTCAGTCGAGTTCCTCCTAATTTTTAGCTGGGCCACCCCTTACGTCTTCTTCCGGTTATTGTTCTTAAGTAAGATCCCAACCACATTAACTAGGCGACAACCATGTGGGATCCATGTAAAAAAAAAACAATGATTACAGAACTGAGCAAGTTACACAGAATGGTCGGCAGAAATGTGAAAAAATCGCGCGAGAGAAAACAAATCGTCACACACTTACCACGCGATTCAAGAGATAGGAAGTTTTTTAGATGTGCGAAGACTCAGAGAAAAATTGTTTGCCTATTTCAAGAAACTGCGGGAGATGCCGCAACTGTAACTTTAAACGGAGTCATCCGCTACGTGTGCATTACAATGCAACAATTTCAGAGTGTAAAAATTATTCGTCTTGACCGGGATTCGAACCCGGATCCCTCGATGTCCGGCCGAGTGCTTTAGTCAGTTAAGCTACCAAGGCGTCCTCTCAATTTCCCAAAATTTCAGAGTTAAAGAGGACGCCTCGGTAGCTTAACTGGCTAAAGCCCTCGGCCGGGCATCGAGGGATCCGGGTTCGAATCCCGGTCAAGGCGAATGATTTTTACGCTCTGAAATTGTTGCATTATTTGCCTATTGCAAAGATACCAATCGTGCGGTTTTGCTTCCGCCATAGAAGATATAATTCAACCATTTATATAGGCAGGACAGAAAATTGTAAAACAATAAGATAGTGAAACTACTAAACGGACACATTTAAAGTATTCGTTTTTCCCTCCCGCTATTTGCGACAACAACTCAAGGGGAAAAGACTAAGACAGAAATGGGTAAGAACTGGTGAAAATAGAGAAAAACAAGTTATATTTGCCATCAACGCACTTCATGGCTGGCGTCGTAGCACCCCCCACCACACGCCCTTGGGCCGGGTAACGAATTTCAGTGTAAATAAATTTGTAGTTCTAATGCATTTGTACAATCTTGTCGTGGTGGAAAGAACTTGTACGTGAATGAGAATGAATGGGCTTGAGAACGTTAGGCAAACGAGGAAAGGGCAGGAACAGGATAGGGATGTTGGACGGGATGAAGGGAGGAAAGAAGTACACAGAGATGAAGAGGGACCTGATGTAGAGTAGGTTGCAGGATTGGGTTTTGTTTGGAGTTACAAAATATTTATTTGATAATTGTGTCCATTCAAAAACCTACCTTAACAGGTAGATTACCTATTAAAAAATGCATTTGTGAACAGTCCGTCATGTATGGATGGAATACTACGTGGTAATTAGCGACTGCGTAACATGTGAGCCCGCCTTTTATAATGGGTTTCCTTACTCGTCTACTTAGATTAGTCAGTGGAGTAGTTACTAGCAGAATAATATTCGTAATGTGTGTAACGGCTTTTGCATGAATGATGTCCCTACACCACGTGCCACTTCACGCGGTGTGCCATGCATGTGTGGAAGTTTTGGAGTAGATGTACTATGGGGGGGTGACCTAATTCCCCTCCCCCCCTGCCACACGCCCTTGGGACGGCTTGCGGGGTTGTACGTAGATGCAGAATCCACAAATGCATAAGCTCCATTGTCTACACGACAACCCGCCACTCGGCACAAGGGTGCATGGTAGGTACCGTTCGGAATTAGGGACAGGTGGGTAATTGAGTCGAGGTAGAATTTTCAGAGAATGGATTAAGGGTGGAGAGAAACCCAGGGTCGGGATTAACCTGTATGTTTTAAGGAATACACCAAGGGGGACGAAGTTTAACGTCTCACGCGACCGACCTCACTTGAAGTTTTCTGGACAGGTACACATGAATGAAGGGATCGCCATTCCTCCTGCAAATTCCACCACCGCCGGGATATGAAACCTGGACCTCGGAGTGGGAAGCCAATTCACTCAATAGCCATCATCGCATCGATTCAATTTCTTTATTTTCTCCGAAAGACCATACTGTGTGCATGTACATATATAGGTACCCTTCCAGATCGATAACAACCGTCGCCAGGGAGAAATGATTTCATTAAGAAGTAAATTTTCCATTAGGGTAACAATAATAAGAATGACGATTTAATATGCATTGCAATTTGTAAATTAGGTGGGTCGCGGTATACCAGGGGTAGATCGCTGGACTACTGACCGGAGGGCCCGGGTTCGATTCCCGGGAAAACCTCCCTGGGAACCTGCAGCTCCACCCAAGTTAGTTGATTTTTCGGGTACCAGATCTTCCTGGAAATCCATAACCGGCACAGGGAAAGGAACTGGCCCCCCTACCCTGATGTGTGAATATTCACACGCCTCGGGCTTAGTACTGGGTGAACTCTACCATCACCTACCAAACCGACCTTAAGGCTGATTACTGTCTTTTTGGCATGTGTAAATTAGGTGAAAATTGGGTTTAAGTAGTTGTCTGGCAAATGATAATATATCCCATTGTTTCTTTCAGCGCAATCAACCAAACTCCCCCCTTGGCATTGATTACGGAACTGATGCCAAACGCTAATGCTCTGGCACTTTCCCCTTCAGGATCTTTACCGACCCTCTCCTTCCATCGTGAATCCAATGTGATCGACCTTCACTTAACCCTATTATTTATTTTTTACACGCATATAGACTTGGCTAAGTCGAGATCCCTTCCTCCTTCTGCCCTCGCAGATGGCCTCCATAATCGCTGCAATTATTATCCGCTATGTAAACTTACGTCCACTCCACCTTGGCAAACAACTGCGGAGGGGAGTTGAAGCTCGCGAGTGCCTAACTTCCTTGTCGGCCGATGGATGGCGTGCCATGCTGGGTTTATTATTGCCGGGACCGAGAATTGCCAAATGACACCCGTCTTCTGCCAGATTAAAATGCCATGGGAACTTGTTGCGTGGCGACGATAAAGAATACACGCTGAATTTCTCGATTATCTGCCAGGTTAAGTGCTTAGCGCTCCTAAATGTCCTGCATCGTCTCCCCCTTGGATGACGAGGAAATATTTGCCCAGGTGTTATCAGGAAGAGAGGATGATTTGGTGGGAAAATTATTCCCGCGGTCGAAAGAGGGGTGAGCGTTAGCCAACGAGGTTAAATTAAGCGGGAAGTTCCCCAGCGTGTTCTAATAATTCCTGTGTGATTGATGTTTAATTTAAGATTTCACTACAGTAATGTCAGCCTGGCAAAGTCATCCAAGTCTTCATCCAAGTCATCCAGAATTTTAGCATATGCAGTCATAGTTTTTTTTTTAATCTCCTCAATTAAATTCACGTCTTCTCACATTTCTGTGCAGGATAAAGAGTTCACACACGATCAAAATGTTTAGGAGTCCATTATTTATTAGAGTATATTCAAGATTTGTTGTGTCCAACCAAAAATCTACCTTAACCGGTAGATTACTTTATAATATGTAAATAGATAATGCGGAAGTACTCACGAGAGCACTATAACTTTTGGACGGCACAATATAACACAGAATAAATCAGATAACACGTAAAAGAACACTCACATTGTAGATAATTTGAGCTTTCGGCCTACACCGAGGCTTTCTTCAGGTCAGACTTCAGGTCTGACTTCAGTCTGACCTGAATAAGCCCTCGGACAAGACCGAAAGCTCAAATAATCTATAATGTAAGTGTTCTTTTACGTGTGTATATATATATATATATATATATATATATATATATATATATATATATTTATATTTATATTTATATAAATATATAGTGTTTTTGTTAGGAGCCACAAAATATTTATTTGGTAGTTGTGTCCATCTGAAAACCTACCTTAACCGGTAGATTACCTCATAATAATTCAAGATTTATTTGTAGTAGGTATTGTAACGATCGCGGTAGGTTCGTGATTGACACAGACTGAACACACCAACATTACCAAGCCCTGTCTGATCAGACATGCCTGAGCGCCTTACGCTAGAGTATACTCTTCTTTAACTCTGCATACTTTCTACCTCCCTTCAACCCGTCCAACATTCCCCTAAGCCTATTCTTTTCCTTCCATCCCTACCTCGCTTGCCTAACGTTTTCCCCTCTATCACAGTCTTCGACATGGCATCGCCTATCAAAATGTTCCGCCTGTCTTGGATTTCTCCCAAGAAACCCCTCTCCCTCCCCCACCATGCCTAGAACTTTTCGCTCGTCTTCCTCTCCATCAAATTTACCTATGCTATTCTTCTCCACAGCCACATCTCAAGTTAAAAATTGTGCACGATGACGTTCGTGGGATGTACGTAAAAAGTAGCCTTTGTTGGGAGGAAGAGTTGGGAAGTTGGAGAGGATCAGATGGGAAGTGAAGAGGGTAGGGTGTATGGCAGGGAGGTCATGACGTTGGAAAGGAATATGGGAAAGAGTGTAAGACTTGAGACGAAAGCATTAGACATTGAGTGGTTGGGGAGAATATCTTGAGGCGACTTCTCCATTTCTTAATTCGTCCCACCTAAAAAGAATTCGTGTTCTGCTCGAATCGACAAGACTTTTGAGACATTTCAATCATTCTCAACACACTGACAAGACATACTATATAGCAGCTCCTCCTTCCATGGATTTAATGTCAAAAGTCAGCGGTTCTCGGCAATGTAATCGCAGAGTCGCTTTCCGGAGGTTGAGTGGGCAACTACCCCACCTTGCGGTCTCCTGCCCACGCCACTGGTGTCCCTCGGAAATGTTTTCTTTGAATTTATTCGTGCGACTCGCTTTTAAGAAATCAGATGAGAAAACGTTAATGCATCGATATCACAAGGGTAGGAAAATGTGGTCATAAGATGATTGAGTGAAAGAAAACCCAGTTGTGATAATATATATGGCAGGTAATCGTATATAAGTCGAGGAAATACAAGGATGGCATGGGAAGGACATGGGCTGGGAAACGCGTAGGCCTGGTGCGTTTCCTCTAACGGTTACTCAACCCAAGGACCTGTGTTCAAATCCCGATGGTGGCAAATATTTTCAAAGCTATTCCGATCCCTATTTGAGTTGATATTAGGAGTGCACTTTAAGTGCAGTTGACCGTCCGTCGGATGTGATGTTGGGACTCAATAGGGGTCTTTCGTTCGGGAAGGCCAAGGCCGACGCCGGATTGCTCTCTTAATTTCTTCTGCATTCCCTGAAGGCCCCATCCCTGCCAAATTTCTCACCTATCCCTAATGGCGCATGTGGGGCTTCAGCTGTCGTTCGTCTACTCATGATGACCTCTACTACTTGAGCTGGGAATATAAGTTGGCGGCGAGTTGATTAGGACAGTTATGTTTGCAAATGAAAAAGCAATAGTGAGTCAGAGAGCCAAGAGATTGCCCTCGGAATGCGGCCCTCGACTTCTACTATTACTTTTTAATTCTCAAAGATATTTGAAATTTCATTTAATAACATAGTTTTATGATTGGTTATTTATTAGTAGTAATCTATTTGGTTAGGGTACGTTATTGATGAACCCTTGAAATTGACGCTAAGGTAATCCTACCTCATTCTACCTCATTTTATTCCATCAAACAAGCCTATTATGTCTACTTCTCTACCCTCCCTCTACTTCGCCTTCCCAGAATTCTCCTCTCTATCACCATCTTCAGCATCCCATTGCCTCTCAGAATCTCCTGCAACCACTTGTTCTGCCTTCTTCGAATTTCTCTCAACAGCCAACAGTCCCAGAACTTCACCGCTTTGTTTTTCATTTCTGTCCATTTTATTTTCTCCATCCTCCACACCCACATCTTAAAAGCCTCCGATCCAGCTTATCCTCTTGCCTCAAAGTCCAATTTTCTGAACCGTACAAAACTATGCTCCATGTTAGTTTTTACCGGAATTTTATTTATACCTTGACTTATAGATGCCCGTCATCAACACTTGTCCCTTTGTAAAAGCTCCTTTAACTAATTCATCTTTTTATGTCCTCGCCACTAAGCCCACACTCACCCAATGAAACTTTGAAAGTAGGTGAACTGTTTTATATGTCCTAGCTTTTGTTCCTCAACTGTTTTTTGTAATAGGAAGGAAATAACTCTTTCTAGACCTTTCTTACATAGAGTGATTATCAACCGGGGTGTTACAAGACGTCTATGCATGTACCAAAAGTTTTTTTAAATATTACTTAATTTAATTTTTGTCTTAGAGTCAAGGATAGAAATGTCTACGAAGAGGAGGAAATAAGCATAGAAGTAATAAAATAATTTTTTTTATGTGACGCATGATTTTAGTAATTAGTTTAGTTAGAGTGCTTGCTTTAACGTTGAAAACTCCACTGTGATGACTTAATATAAGATTTTCATCACGTGAAACAGATTAAAGAGTATTAAAGAAACTGCCAAGAGAAGCAGAGCAGATACGTTCCTAGTTTTTGAATAAACCTAAAGAAAGAAAAAGTTGACTGACATGAACACAGAATACTGGCCGCAAAGAAAGACAGGAGCCATGAGTCAACAACGTTTTCTCCCGAAATCCCTACCAATACATTTAACACAGATTGATCAGCAAAACACTCTATCCTCCCGCAATCGTTCTACCCCCGGTAATTCCATTCAGAATGCCTATTTTTTTCTCCCTCTACATGGATCGATTTCTCAACATCTTCCCCTTAAATAGAAGTCTTCAACATTCCAAGGCCTCCAGGACCTTCTGCGTCCACTTGCCCTGCATTCCTAGAATAACTCCCAACAACCTTCTCCCTCCCATACCACGCCTGGGTCTTCTCCATTTAGGTTTTCCTTTCCGTTAACTTTATTTTTCCATTCACCACCACACTCAGACCTTAAAGACAAGGAAGACATCATACACTGGCATACGGAGGTCGCGCACAGCCATTTTCCCTTAATACTGTCAACATATAAGTTTTAGTTATTTTCAACGAGGAAATGAATCTGCATTTAATGTCCATATGGGTTTCCCATGGCAGTCTGCAATTCAGCGCTAGGAAGTTTGGCAGAGTGGTGATTCCACACGAAGCATGTTTACATAGTACCATGAAAGCCATCGCTAAGGTGTGTGGAAGGGGGTGATTACGCCCTTTTACGGGTGGTGATCTAACACCCCCCCCCGCCACACGCCCTTGCGGCGGCTTGTGGGGTATATTAGGTAGGTGTAGATTGCACACCAGACTACTTTTGACCAAAAATACTTTTCCCTCCTACCGCGGTCTGGCAAAGTTTTTCTTATCCCTTATCGTTCGTGGGGAAAAATTACGTTTCCAATCTATCTGTTCTTCGCTTAATCTCTCTAATTTTTTTACACTTGGTTACATTTTATTTTCACTCTTAATTACAAGGATGCAACAGCATGTAAATTATTTCATGTAATATTTCAGTTAGCGTTAAACATGCACGCACTACGGTTTCTTAGGGTAAAATACTTCTCTATGCGTGCCAGGCGAACTGATAGCAACAAGTTCATCAATAAAATAATATCAGATAAAATAAAAGCAACATACTAGGCTACAAAATAAAATAGGCTATGAAACAAAATAATTTTTAAAGAAAAAGATGATTCAGTCGCCATTCGTGCATAGATATGAGGTTATACGTAAATATGAATATATATTTTCTCCATCAAATGTTTGGTGTATTCACACTGCATTTATCCTATGTAATTTTATTGTCCGCGGCCATGGTTTCCTTGCGACGCAACGTCACCCACCAGGAGAAAATGGATACATTTTACCAAGTTGGCATTTGAGGATGATAGCTATTAAAGGGAAGGTAAAGTTGTTTGTGTTCGGATTTAATATGGACTTGGTCTTGGAATTTGTTGTTGAGATTGGAATATTGGACATATAGGGAAGTGATTTTGATTGGGAGAAGGATACATTTATTCCCTATTGACGTGTCCCGAACCCCGAAACATAACATTGAAGACAATTACATATATATATATATATATATATATATATATATATATATATATATATATAAAAGGTAAAAAGTAGGATTATCAAGAATGAATTTTAATATTTTCGGAGGAAGAATTACGAGTACTTGAATGATGATTATTTACTTCTAAATGAAGTGTGAATTGCTTTAAGTAGCCCCCAATTTGAACAACAGCTAAGGTGGCCTAATTTGCCCCATTTATGGAATTAAATTCAACTGCCCATAAATGGTGCAATATCAACATAAGCATGTAACTTTTGACACAAATGCACTTGAATATGCATGCATAGGTATTTTTTTCAAATTTATTTTAGAACAGAAAGAATTCACACAGGTACAAATGAATAGGTGAAGATAGAAGTCTATTACCAGGGTAACAGACCTAAACAGAAGAACCCTCTTAGAGGCGTGACAATTTAATTAAGACCAAGATCGAACGGAATATGGAGAGGTGGAATTGTAAATGCTGACCGATGATGAACTACAAGGAGGAGGTGATAAGAGATGTTAGCCATAGGAAAATATCGTTTTACATTCAGTTACTCGAATACGCTTTCTCTGAATATTACTCAAAATCTACATCTACTCAATACCCCGCAAGCCGCCGCAAGGGCGTGTGGCGGGGGGTGTTAGGGCACCACCCGTAATTTAGAAAAAAAACCGCATGCAGAAGCCACAAATTTATAGCCCACAAACCAAACATGGTAAACATTCATGCAAGAAATCCATCGATCAAACAATTATATTAATGAATCGTAGAAATAAGGTCAGTAAAATATTCAGTAAACGTAAGATACTAACTGATACATCTCCATGGCTGACATCTCCAAACACTGATAACATCTGATAAAAAAATATCATGAACTCATTTTTAAGCTAGAGATATCAGCTAAGTCCTAGAAAGTGTCCTTGTGCCAGAGTTTTGCCCGATGCAACAGTAAGCTTTCTATATCTTCCTGTACAACAGTAAACCCTTTTTCTATTGCGCATAATTTCTGCCTCCCTTCATTCCGCCCATCATGTCTTTTATACTCTTTCTCTCACTATCTCATCTATTCAAATTCTCCCCATCCATCGTAGTTTGCAACATTCCATCACAATTCAAAATACTCTACAAACAATTTTCCTATACAAATATCTTTGAGGAAAAAAACAATGATTTATGATAGCGAACCATTTATCGCTGGGATATTTGATTAGCTTAAATAAGTGAGTCGGTGTGTTTTGGATCCAAATAGCAAAATTTCACGCCGCACTTTTGCTGTATATGTTGTCTGGGAAATTTTATGTAACTCGTAGAAGAACGCCACCGCATCTCGTCAAAATGACCCGTAACCATTGGAGAAATTCATTGACCATATTCCAGTCACGAACTTGCTTTTTCCTTCGGTATACGTTTCCATATTTATACTCATTCTTCAAGTTAAAGACTCACAGCAGTTAAAAGATAACGTGCGGTAAGAACACGAGTGTACAATGGGAACTGTTGGGAATAATTTTAGTTTTTTTTTCTTGTTCCTTTTATTCTCTTATTATTTTTATAGAATTTCTAACCGCGCTGCTTTTCAGACTCTGATGCTTTCGTGGAAAGATTGCGCAAAAAGCTTTCGTAAGAAGATAATTAGACACGAGATAGGGATTTCCTTCACCTTTAAATCTTTCAGGCATTAGCGAAGAACAATCTTTGAAAGAACATGGGTTTGTTTGTCTGAGTTCAAAGGTGAAGAAGGTAAATGAAAGTGTTAACACGGCGGCGGAAGTCTTTCTAAAGATTTGCAACTGCGCTAATACCCCGCGATTCACATTGTACGTGTACGGTAGGGGATGCATGCACCCGGTGAATTAATGGCAGAGGGAGAGTGTTTGCGGGGCGAGGGAAGGGGAAAAATATTCTGTGAAAATTCTTAAGAAGGACGTGCAAGTTGGTTATCTCAGCGGAAAAATAACAGAAGACACACCGCTTTATATAGTGGACAGAGAAGAGGAGAGGGGATGTGTAATTGAAGGTCGGAGGGGTAACTGGTGTGTGAGAAGGTAGGAGAGGGAAGTGGCGGTGGTGGGTATGGCGTCAGATATATACACACGTGAAAGCCAAACTTAGTTTTAATCAATCCTTAATTTTATCCAATTTAGCAGTTTTCAAGAATATTAAACATGGGGATATAAAAACGAACATCAACCACAGAATCGAATCACCGCCGCCATACTAAGAGGGTTCATGGAGAACCGAAGAGCAGGGGTATGATAAAAATCTGATGAAAGATTATAAAACCTTGTTTAGTCATACAGTTAGGGGATTTGAAATCCCAGGTAAAGTGCACAATTTAAACTGAAGAAATATTGGGAAAGTAGTCATAGAAAAAGAACCTGACAATTTAATTTCAATCAATTAAACCAGTGATCGACAAGTATTATATTATATTCCATAGAGTTTTTAGTGCGAATTATTCAACTGTAATCGTCCATATAAGATCAAGTCAAACGTGGGGGGGTAATGAGAGTGAAGTTCAGTAACATAGCATCAATCAGAATAACTTAAAGTAAAACACAATTATATCCTTAATTAAAAATCTTATCGTAAAAAACCAGTCATCATGAGTTGTCAATCCGAGGATCGGTTCTCATTACAGCTATCCATTTCCGTTGATTGCTACACATAGTTTATCCATAGCCTACCATTTGAATTATTCCCCTCTATGCTTCCTTCAATTATGAAATTATGATCTATAGTAGTAACCTATAGTGCCTCTGGAAGGGTTCAATTATTTTCCCTTTTCTTCTTACAGGCATGAGTGTCCTTTAAGAACTTCTCTCTTCACCCGCTGTTGGAAGCACTTCTTTACTTGTTTCTCTGTCTATACGTTTCAATTCCATCATTATTCGGTACCAAATATTTCCATCACCTCCATTCTCATGTTCTGTGCAATTTCCACGGCTTACGAGTATGTCCGGAGCTGAGTACACTGGATCTTTTCGTTTTGATAGATCGCTTCCTTATTATGTATATGATAGCAGTACTATTTGATATTGATTTTCTTTTCTTGAGTCAGAAAGACTCTTCTTCTTACTTTAATCCTCATTGCCATATGACTTCAACTTAAACTAGGATATATTCAAGAGGCATACATTAAACTTTGATCGCACGAAATGAACATATTTGTCAGAAGAATGTGATTGGGACCGGGAATGCTTTGAGAATTGTTCAACGCTAGTAAGCAACGGGAATATGAGGTAATTATATACCTTAATAGATGATGATGATGTCCTGGGTGAATAAAATTAAACAAATTAGCCCCAGGGTTTCATCACCACGTGGGATTCGACTCGAGGAGAGGGTGCTGGGACGATTTCAAAATGAATTAATGGATGACAGGGAGGGGAACGAATCGCTCGGCAACCCCTTCTGTAGTTCTCACCCCCTTGAAACGTCCCACCCGGAGTTCTTCAGCAACCTACGATATTCACCTTGGTCGCGTCTCGGCATGGAATAATTATCGCCCATCGGCGCGCTAAAATAGACGACCGCTATGAACTGGAGCCGTTAGCGATGATTATACAACTTAACTCCCGACTTCCAAACGAGGGGAGGCCTTCCGTCCAGCCAAAACGCCCCCGTTGTGCACCGCAAGTTGGAGTCGACGGACCGCGGACGCCTTACGACAGCATTTGACAGCCAGCGTCGTGTTTATAACGCGCTTTAAGGCTACGCTTTGGGATTTGGCCAAGAGAGCGCCACGGCCGATGGTAGCGTTTAAATCGAATAAAGAATGGGGGCTAGAATTAAATATAAGAAAATGTACTGTGATGAAGTATTGTAACAAAATAGAAAAAATAAAACATTCGTAACACATAAAGTACGAGAATGGATCGAGTTGAGTATTTTATAACAGATTAAATACAGGATGCGGGCAACATAACTTCCTCATTTCAAACGAAAAAACGCTATCAAAAAAGGAAGAATATGCCGGTTAACCTTAAAGATGTTAGGTTAAGACTGGACGAATCGTAGAAAATATGATCAAAAATTAAGACACCCTTCTCTTTAGTTAGGCCGCATTAATAATACGCGGCAGGTATCACGGATCCATAAGATATGAATCTCAATTGAAGAATTCTCTTAGGTTCAAAGAAGGGATCCTCCAAGTTTGTAAAAAAACTAGCCAAGAGAAACGAGTAAGCGACATACATGTAGGTGTGTTGTAGGAATTGGGTCGGGAGTTCCTTTTCAACATTGGCACAACTGGGAGAGTGACGGGATGTTTCGGGGAAGGATGTATGAAGTGACTTTTGGGGACGGGAGGGATTGGGGATCATAGCAAATGAAATGAGAGGTTTTGTGGCTAGTGTTCATGACCAAGGGAAGGAATGTGGGCGAGAGATGTCGGTCGGTGGAGCGTATAGGTGTAGATGAAGGCATTAGCCCATTAGCATTAGCTCGTTGTGACAGTTTCCAATTCACATAAAAATTAAACTTGGCTTTTCCACTGAATTTTTTTTATTCTCACAACCTAGGTTTCGTTATGGTATAACATCATCAGTCCGAACTAACATGACGCAAAAATATTCTTAGATCGGGCACTACTTATTGCAGTAACTCATTTCATCAGCTCTGATTAATTTCTACCAGCCTTGACTCCATCCAAAATGCCTGTTCTGGTCCTTCCTCTCGCTCAATTTTCCAGTATTTTCGTCTATATCGCAGTATTCAGTATCGTATTGTTTTTCAGTATCTTCTGCATCCAATTGTCCTGCCTTCGAATTTTATCCAAGTTTATGAAACATGCGCATAAATTTGCGCTACTAATTGAAGTTTCCACTGGTCTTTTCCTTGAACCTTTACTCAATGGACATTCACTATTAGTAATAAACAACGCTGTGGCCATTTCCACTCGTATTTATCTAATGCAACAGA
Source organism: Hetaerina titia (assembly GCA_037158775.1). NCBI lineage: Eukaryota > Metazoa > Arthropoda > Insecta > Odonata > Calopterygidae > Hetaerina > Hetaerina titia. Next base: position 71,317,391 of record CM073774.1, on the reverse strand, counting down.
TTTTAGTGTTATACTACCTTGAACAAAAAGTTCCCGGAATAACCACCGTGTGGCGCTCCCATCGTTCCGATTTGAGTTCTGTTTTTTTTTTGTTAAATTGGTACATCTGTTGTTGATATTCCCTTTAAATCTTAGTGTCATAACTTGACATTTGCAAAAGTTACGTAGCCAAGAGTACATCTATCTCTGTGTGTGTTGGCGATTTTTCACAATTGCAGAAATGGATTTAAATTTGCAACAACAAACTTGTATTAAATTTTGCGTAAAAAACGGATTTAGTGGCCCACGGACGTTGGAAATGTTGGAAAAGTGTTTCGGCAACGATTCTCTAAAAAAAACGGTCGTTTACCAGTGGCACGAGCGGCTCAGAAGTGGTCGTGAGTCAATCGAAGATGATGAACGCAGTGGCAGACCATCGACATCGAAAGTCGGTGAAAAAATTGATAAAGTAAAAGAAATGTTGGTCAATAACCGCAAATTAACCATCAGAGAAATAGCGGAAGACTTGAACATTGCCTATGGATCCGCCCAAGACATTGTGGTTAATGATTTGGATTTCCGTCGTGTAGCAGCAAAGTTGGTGCCAAAAGACCTCAATTTCATGCAAAAAAGAGACCGTGTTGACGTCGCAAAAGACATGATTTGCGAGGCTGAATCCGATCCCGCATTCATCAAAAGGATCATTACTGGAGACGAGACGTGGGTTTATGAGTACGACACGCAATCCAGACATCAGGCAAGTGAATGGCGTTCACCAAATGAGCCGAGACCAAAAAAACCACGTCGTTTTCAGTCAAAAAAGAAGGCAATGCTGACGGTTTTCATGGATTACAACGGTGTAGTGCATCATGAATTTTTGCCAGAAGGCCAGACAGTAAACAAAGAGTATTATTTGGGCTTTATGAGACGTTTGCGTGAAGCAATTCGCCGAAAGAGACCAGAAATCGTCGCACAGTGCGTCGAGACCGTCGCACAGTGCTATCATTATTCGTAATTTTTTGACGAAAAATGCAACAAATACCATCCAACAGCCACCGAATTCACCTGATTTGGCTCCCTGTGACTTCTTTCTGTTCAATCGAGTTAAAAAACCATTACGGGGAACGCGTTTTAGCAGCCGAGAGGAAGTAATGGAAAAATCGCAGGAAGCACTGATGGACATACCGAAAACCGAATATAAAAAATGTTTCGAGGATTGGATCAAGCGCTGGCATAAGTGTGTTGCAGTCGATGGGGATTACTTTGAAGGGGACAATATAGATTTAGATGAATAAACTTGTATTTTTAATTTTCTGAATAAATTCCGGGAACTCTTTGATCAAGGTAGTATTCTCATCCGGTGCTGTATCAACGTCAAAACTTTGAAACTTGTGTGGGATAAAAATAACGTGAGGAAATGAATTCCAAGTTATTTTTTCCTAGCGTAAATCATTCCCATTAAGTAATGGTCGTGTCCGCTAACTTCGCTGTAGGCCATCTCTTCATCTCAATCTTCTTATCTAAAGCTTACTAATTACCAAATGCAATTTCTTTTTCAAAATCCTTGCTTTTTAGCTCATTTTCAGCTGAAATGTGTTCTAAATTAGTAATGCTAGTTATCTACTGTAGCCTATATAGGCTCACTTTCTGTTTATCGAAAAACTAATCACCTTTGATCTTTTCTTTATTTTAGGATGTTTCTGATGTATTTTATATCCCTTATTTGGGAAATTTGATTCCCCCAAAACTAGTGCTGACGCGTGAAGACGTGCTTTACTCCTGAAAGAAAAAATAAAATATCCCAAAAAATAATACTTTTTCTATATTGCAAGGGGACCGTTGTGGATAGGCGTTGTACGATTAGAGGAATTCATCCGAAAAATAATTTCGAAAATAAAGACAATCCTTCCTATTTAGGAATAGAGAAAACAACTTAGGTTGAGAGAGGGGAGAAGTCACTGGTAGATGACAAGGTTCCCAAAGATTGGAAAACAGCTAACATAACACCAACATTTAAAAACGGAGACAAAGAGGAACCGAGTAATTACAGACCTCTTCCCCTCACATCAATTTCGTGCAAGGTTATGGAACATATTAGTTGCTAGTTCGATCGTGAGATACCTCGATAGGAGTTTTTAATGAAAAATCAGCAAAAGGGTAGATCCTGCGAGACGTCCCTTGCGCTTTTTGCTTATGATATCTTTACTTCGGGAGAGAGCAATGTTCCAGTGGACGCAATTTTTCTAGATTTTAAGAAAGCTTTCGACCAAGTGCCTCATAGTAAACTACTCGAAAACTAGAAGCATATGACATAGATAAAAATATTTGGATTGGACTTTTTCAATGGTCGGGTACAAAGAGTAGTGATAGATGGAGTTAGCTTAAATACAGTAGAAGTTACTTCAGGTGTTCCCCAGGGAAGTGTTGTCGGACCTCTTTAATTTACCTCTTTTGAACCATTAATCTGTGATTTGTTTTCTATTGTAACTGTCTAATTGTACTATTGTACGGCATAAATGTTAAAATATTGTTTGTATGTTATGTGACCGTTGCCACCAGGACAATTGCCTAATTGCAACGAATATCATCATAAAATAAATAAATTCCAGGTTTACGTCAACGAAATTAACTCCATAGTCACAGTAAGATACGTTTATTTGCCAACAATGTAGTGGTTTACCGTGACATCCGTGATCCTGAGGACAGCTGCTTTATCAGATGACCTTTATGCCATACAACGCTGGTGCGACACTTGACAATTATAATTTTACTTAAAAAAGTTCATAGTCCAATATTTTGGAAAAGGAGCAAACCCACCGGAACGCCTACTGCATTAGGAACACCGAAATAGAATGTGTAGACTGAACTAAATACCTAGGCGTTATCTTCACTCACGATCTCTCATGGGTGAAGCACATTCGGAGAATATGTACACAAGATAACAAAAAATTAGGATTTATTAGAATAGTGCTCGGTAAATGTGATAAAAATGTCCAAGAGAAATGTTATCTGTCGTTGGTTAGGTCTCATTTAGAATATGCTACATGTACATGGGATCCTCACGGAGAAAGAATAATTGCCGATGTAGATCGCGTGCAGCATAGAGGAGCTAGATTTGTAAAACGTTGTTATGATAAACTTAACAGCATATCCAAAATATTAGAGCAGCTAGGCTGTTAATCACTCGATGGAGGAAAGGTTAAATTACAGATTGAAGCTCTTGCATAAATTGAAAGGACTTCTCTTTAGCAGTGATGTTGAAAATGTATTATTACTCCCATCGTACTACGTTGGGAGAGATCATGCCAGTAAAATTAAAGAGATCAAGTGTAGAGTAGATAGATAAAAACCATAAACACAGTAATCAACCTGAAGGTCGGTTTAGTAGGTGATGGTAGAGCTCACCAGTGTACCAAGCGCGACGGCGTGTGAATATAGGGTTCGTCCGGAAAATAAGTGTACTGAGCTCGGGGAAAAAAATGTATTACACTTTTACATATCTTAAGCTAATATTCCTCAAAATAGGACCCTTGTGAGTCGATACACTTGTTCCAGCGGCGTTCCCATTCCTGGAACGCTCCCGCAAAGGCATCATCGGGAACCTCTCGAAGACACGTCGTCACGGCCTCTTTGACGGCGTCCGAAGTCCCGTATCGCGTTCCTTTCAAACTCCTCTTTATCTTCGGGAACAGAAAGAAGTCCGGTGGTGCCAAGTCCATCATGTGGATCATTTTTGCAGTGATCCGCAAGTTGTGTCGCGATTTCCAAACGATTGAGTCTTTGATCATCACTGAGCACTTTCGGCACCAACTTTGCACAAATTTTTCGCATCTGTAATTGGTCCCTAATAATCTCGTGCACTATTGTGTATCGAACTTTTCGCACAATTTCGTCGGTGAGTGTCGTTGATGGGCGTCCAGGCCGTGGTTCGTCGTCGACCTCTTCTCTGCCCCCCACGAACATCTTGTGCCACCGAAAGATCATGTTTCTGGACATGGCTGACTCCCCGTAAGCCTGGTAAGTCATACCGACAGTTTTGGTAGACAGATTTCCCAAGCTTTACCGTAAATTTGATGGAATAACGCTGCTCCAAAAACTTCGGCATCGCGTTCCGTGACGTGGGTCGAGCGTGGAGGTTCGCGTTAACAGAGCTCCTCACTACACCACAGCTCAGAGTCGACTGCCTTTTTCAGCGTCGCTTGCCAACATACCCACCTCCAAGCGCAGCCCGTCCGAGCGGTGCTGGGCGCGCCTGGAGCGGCGGGAAAAAATCAGTACACTTATTTTCCGGACGAACCCTGTGTTCACACATCAGGGTATGGGAGCCAGTTCCTTTCCCTGTGCCGGTTATGGTTTCCCAGGAAGATCTGGTACCCGAAAAATCAACTAGCTTAACAGATAGATATAAGATGTCATTTTTTCCACGAATGATAAGGGATCATAATAACATTGTCTGACCGCGGTAGCGTCATGTTCGAGTAAAAATTAATTTGGTGGTTAATCACCCCCTGCCACACACCTTAGAGGTGGCTTGCATGGTAAGTAATAAAACAAATCTCCTATAGGATAGGTATGCTGGGGAATGGAACGAGGAAGAAAATACGTGGAATTAAAGAACAGTTTATTCTTGTGGAAAGGTGAAATTGAGCTTCTTACGGCCATTTTAAGAATGACCATATGAAATAATTTTTCCGTAATTCGCAAAGCATTGCAACGATTCCAGAGCATAGAACTTATTCGCCTTGACCGCTTGATAGCTTAACTGGCTAAAGCACTCGGCCGAATATCGTGGGATCCGGGTTCGAACCCCGGTCAAGACGAATTATTTTTACTCTCTGAAATTGTTGCATTGCAATGCACACGTAGCGGATGACTCCGTTAAAGTTACTGTTCCGATATCTCCCGCAGTTTCTTGTAATTCGCAAAGGGTTGAGCAATTGAAACATTACCGATTGAAATTTCGGATCATTATAATGCTTATATGGGATAAGAATCAATTGTAAAATAACAATGGAGATGAGGATCGCAAGAAATATATGGTCCAAATTCAACATTAACTATAGAATAGCTAGAACGGATGAAATAATTAACTAATTGGGAAAGTCTTCTAGAAGAAATGGGCAAAGCAGTAAGGATGTTGAGAACATAATTGATTTTAGCAATTAAAAGATACTACCTAATTGGAGCCACAGCGTTTTCAGTATTGAAACAATGTTGAATGCCACTCTTTGAATTGAAACAGTGCTTATTGTCAAATTGTTGTACAAGTAAATGGAATAAACAATATGCTTACTTAATGCAGACTCCATGTAGTACTTTGCATCACTTGTACAATTAGGAATGCCAGAGAACAAAACAAGACTATGGTCAAATTAAAGTATAACAGTTAATAAGATTATATTCCATCTCATGTGATAATTAAGCGCGCTTATTAGTTTTGCCAACAAATTCTCAATCATGAGTAGAGATGCCTCAGTCACAGGTTTAATACAATAAAATTTATTTCAATTGAGAGCTCTGGTCATGATAATGCTTAGATTACTGATATAAATGGCTTGAAAAGGGGAAAACAAAATTCCATTGATCTCATCATCAACAATTAATGAACAACAATTTAATTTTAACATGTCAGCAATTAAATATACAACAAAGAATTGCGCACACATGAAGTCAACAAGTAACGACATTATGCATCCCCTACCCGCGATTAGATCAGTCCCTGGGGAGTAGTCAATGGAAAAACATTCGGCGAACTCCAGCCATAAGTGATATAAAACTGTGTATTTATACTTTAATTTCTCTCTCTTTCTTTAGGAATCCAGTTCGGCGCTCAACTGGACCCTTTCAACGGCGGAATCGACGGTGAACAAGGCTGTGGAGACAGCCATGCCGCTCACCGCAAAACTGGAAAAGCCCTTGAAGACGGTCGACTCCCTCCTCTGTTCTTCCCTCGACTACGTCGAATCGAAAGTTCCGGCCGTCAAACTTCCTCCGCAAGAGGTATACACGCACGCACGCACACACACATGTATATTCAGCCAACTATTGAACTTTTTTTCGAACCACGTTCTCCTCTGTTCCCTCCAGCCACATAAGTGATGAGAGACAGACGCAATTCTTTAATTTCTGTCCTTGACGCGGAGTGACTTGCCATTTGGTGGGGATAAAAAATATCGAATAATACCTGCGTACGCCACGAGAAATTAATTTTTTTCAAATAGCTTCCTCACATTTAGCTGCACGCGTCACTGTGTGTGCGTCGTAAAAATACTACCATAAATCGATTCATAAAAGTACACTTTTTTAAACTACTCTTTCACCTAGATGCATAGAAAATATTTACAATGTTTATGCATACTTAATCATCCACATACTATGTTCATTGGATGATTTTAATATCTAGTAATAATGTTTTTTATGAACAGAAGATAGCATGCAATACAATTCCCAGCAGTTTTTGAACTGTGGAACTGAACCCGATTATAATATTCACCGTTAAATATCATTTCCCATGAAACATGTTTAAATGAGCTATTTTTATTCCATATTCATCTAAAAAAATTTTAATAATTCTTTAGGAAATTTATTATTTCTTCGAAAAATGTCCTGGGCAACACCGCAATTAGCAAACTTATATTTGCCCATGCAGTTTGTAAATGTTGTGACTTAATAGTGATAACGATGCCGCATTTTTTTTGTTTCGATGACTCTCTTTTTGTCATCGTGCTGGTTTAAAATTTCTGCGAACAAAATTTTACAGACTGATTCCAATAAATAAATTATCAGTTCACGTTGCGCTAAGCGGGCTTGTTTGCTGTCATGCACGACATAAAATCAAGGTTCCCCGGTTATATAGGGATAATAAGTAGGCTCAACCTAACTCAATATTAAAAATATTGACAGCTTTGGCGTTGTATTGAATAATTTTCATACATAACCTGTAGCTAGTTTTACATATTTTTAATCCTTTAATAAATGTCAATAAGTTCACCATAAGCTTGGCCATATTCACCTCTTTAATGAGCTATTTATATTTCAATTGTTCCTTTAGAGCCCGCACAAAACTGGTTATTTTTGTGGCAATAATTTCAAAACCAAGAATGTGAAGGTATGTCTCTCAAAATGCCATACTGTATGAGAATAGTATAAATTACCAATGTAATAAGCTAGATGATAACATATAATTGTATACTTTTGATGACGGATGCAATTCCTTTGAAGTATAGATAGGACCAAAACGCAAGATAACAGAATTACAATTAGTTGCAACCGCTTACATTGATGCAATGGCAAACCTTAACATATCAGTCTCCCTTAATAAGAATTAACACGGTATTATGCCGGGTTACACCAGCATGCCAGTGGAGTTACTTGCGCAAGATCAGCTTAATATACACCGAGACTTGATAACGTCGTAAGTTTTTATGTTGATGTTTACCTGTACCGATGTTACCTGTTATCAATGTTTACCTGTACATCGCTCGTCAATGGATGAAAACTGTGTTTATCCCGCATCTTTTTAATGATTGAATGGTGAACACTAAAAGACGGCAAACGACTACAGTCATCTGTTTACTAAAGACCCAAAAAAAAGTTTTACTACCTTTGCGCAATACATTTCAGGGGATAGAATTGGATTTTTTGTTAGATATAATTTTTGGCGTGCCTTTCATTTGTGCTAAAACGTAGTGTTACCAGTAACCTTAAGGTGGCACAGCTCCGTCACAATAAATCTAAAAAATAAACAAAATATTCAAGGAATTCTTGTAGAGATGAGTTTGCACTTCCTTCGGAGCAGAAGGAAAAAAACGTGGACTAAAAAAACTGAAGAAGTCAAATCGTAATTGAACGATGATGCTCGTAATACTAGAATGCGTTGTGTGATCCCTTCAAATTTGATTGGTACTTTGGATTACAAAGCGGAAAAACAATTGTAGTACTCGCGTGACAACATGCACACACGTTAAGGAATGCTTAACTCGAAAACAATCTTTAAGTTTTGACAAAATACTACTTACGAGAGCTAAGTGCATTTTAACTAAAGAGAGAGTTTTAAGTGATACCTAAATTTTAAGTTAAGCTGCTCCAAAGCACTTAGAAAACTTGTTCACTTTAGGGTGGGACGCCATAGACTGCTATTCTTTGTTCACTTTAATGTATGACGCCATAGACTGGTACCGTTGTTATAACTGTTCTCGGTACCTTTGTTATGACTATTGTTTAACCCGCACCATGGTTAAATCTTCAAGAGTGTAAAGAAAACATTCACGTTATACCTGAATGATAATATTAGAGCGAAACTAGGCACATGGCTTATAATACAAATGTACAAATGTAAGGATGGCTATGACGTTGTTAGCTGCCATGTTGACTGACCTAGCTTTGCTTAATTTGCGGAATTTTATGAGGACACAGAAAAGTAGTGAAGACGTAACTGGTGCGATATCCGTTATATTTAGTGTGTTAAACAGCCTACCACAGAGTTAACAAGGGAAATATTACGTTGGTTTAGTTTTTCACACAGATCTTTTAATAATTTAGAAAAAAACAACACCGCGCTACACACAATCGCACCAAAAATTTATTACATTCAAACCAAGACGAATAATTACTCAGAAAATAGGTTTTATTACGGAGTCATTGAAGAGAATCATTCCTTACTTATTAATTTAATTATCATGAAAAATGCCCATTCCCAATGGAATAACGTGTCTATCCTGTATTCTTCCAAGGTATTTCGCCGACGGCTTGTTTCTCCTGCACAGTACGTCGACAATGGGGTAGCGTCACGAAATGACTCGCCATTAATAGAACTGTAAACATTTTTGTCCCTCACACAAGACGTTCTCTCTCAGGCCTTGAAAGGCATGGATGAGTATTGGGAAATGAATATTCAACGGAGCTAACTCCCAGTTCGGAATTGTCGGGAGTAATCTGTACGTACCGGTAGTTGGAGAATTTAAGAGCCTAGCATGAGCGCCAACAGTCTACATGAGTGAAAAACTTATCATACGAAAAACGATTTATTCACGTAGTATACCCTCAACAGGCAAAGATGACAATCTCCGGCACTAAGCGGTATTTTCATCCGCGTATTGAAAGCTTCTGAAAATGGGCTTATTAAACATCATAATTATTGACAGTATACGATTAAGGTAATTTTGGATAAACCCAGACATTATCCCTTCGATTTCCAGCTTGGTCCAGAAAGACACAACCTTAAACCCCACAATACATTACTTTTCTTCGATTCCTAATAGTTTTACCTCCCTTAATTCCGTCCAATATGCTTACCCTATTCCTAGTTTGCCTAACGTCTTCCCTCTGCATCACAGTCTTCAACATTTCATAGCCAATCAAAATACAACACACCCACTTTTCCTTCCTCCAATGGACCTCTTCCAACAACCCTCGGGTTTTTTCCCAATAACCACGCTCCGTTTTAAAGTTTGAATGAGTCTTTTCTTAAAATCCTTACACAACGCTCGTAAGATCAACTTCTTCTTCCTTGTGAAAGCGTCTTTGTGTAACGCAATTCTTCTTATGTATTACTACAATATCCCAATGCCGATCAATACGCCTTTCATCCATTTTTCCTGCCTCCATAGGATTTCTCTCAACAAACCCCTCTCCTCACCCACCATCTCCAGTACTTCCTCATTTGTTTTCCTATCGGTCCATTTCACCTTCTCCATTCTTCTCCACACCCACATTTCAAAAGCCTCCAATCTATAGTACATCTATCCTCCTGCTTCAATGACCGCATTTCCACGCTGTACATAGCTACGCTCCATATCAGAGTTTTTACGAGTCTTGTCTTAACATCCCTACTCAACGTCCCCGTCATAAACTCCCTCCTCCTTGAGAAAGCCTCCTTGCCTAGTGCAATTCTTCTCCTTACGTCTCTACCACTTTGACCGTATTGGTCCAAAACACTTCCGAGATATGTAAACTGTTCTACCTGCTCTATTTTTTCCCCGCTAAGCTAAATATTAAAATATTTAGCTTAGCCTTTTCCTTTCTGGAAAATTGCATAACCTCTGTTTTATTAATATTGATTCTCATCCCATATTTATCGCACTGAACCTCCAATTCACTCAACAATGCTTGCAACCCCTTGGCTGACTGAGCAACTAATGCTTGGTCATCAGCAAACCTAACCGATTTTACGAATTCCCCGCCGACTTTCACTCCCATCTCCAGTTTTTTTTCATGCCTTTTTAATATTTTTCTCCATATGATATCAAATTATATCACAAAATATCATAACATATCACATCACATTACATTTTTTTAAGGAAACACAATTATATCACGGACGGCAGTTCAGTTTCATGCAGGTCAATTTTGTTAACAGCAAACATAATAATAATCAAAACTTTCTAAATACGAAAAAAACAACGATTCAGAAGTGATTTTGGCGCATTGCAGACAACAATGAAATGTCATCATCCGTACATCTTACGATGTTTTCTTGTCACGCCGGATGTTGCATATGTGGATAAACAATTTCAGAAACCCGTGCTATCGTTCATAGTGAGGGTACATAGATACTCTCAATCTCTCTAAAACGTGAAGAGCCCGTGTCTGAATACTCTGAAAGTACTCCTTGAAAATATGTCCCCCGGGAGAATCATAGCCCCAGCAAAAGTTCACAATTTCATCAAAAACTCAATTAGAAAGAAGAGCACAGGATTCAAGAGATAGATATGATCTTTATGATTTACCTCGGTACAGTTTCTATTACATTTCACTAAGCTCAAAAAACACTGAAATAATTTTACTTGCTTAACATGCGAATTGAACATGTCTCAGACTGCTCAGGTGCGAGTGGGGAACGGAGAGTCCGGATGGGCAGTGTTAGGAAGAGGTGTAAGGCAGGGTTGCCCATTGTCACCGGTGCTGTTCAACGTATATGTGGAGGAAATGATTAAAGAGGCATGGGAAGAACTGGAGGTAGGAATGAAAGTCGGGGGGAAATTCGTAAAATCGGTTAGGTTTGCTGATGACCAAGCATTAGTTGCTCAGTCAGCCAAGGGGTTGCAAGCATTGTTGAGTGAATTGGAGTTTCAGTGCGATAAATATGGGATGAGAATCAATATTAGTAAAACAAAGGTTATGCGATTTTCCAGAAAGAAAAAGGCTAAGCTAAATATTAAAATAGGCGGGGAAAAAATAGAGCAGGTAGAACAGTTTACATATCTCGCAAGTGTTTTGGACCAACACGGTCAAAGTGATAGGGACGTAAGGAGAAGAATTGCGCTAGGCAAGGAGGCTTTCTCAAGGAGGAGGGAGTTGATGACGGGGACGTTGAGTAGGGATGTTAAGACAAGACTCGTAAAAACTCTGATATGGAGCGTGGCTATGTACGGCGCGGAAACGTGGTCGCTGAAGCAGGAGGATAGACGTAGATTGGAGGCTTTTGAAATGTGGGTGTGGAGAAGAATGGAGAAGGTGAAATGGACAGAAAGGAAAACAAATGAGGAAGTACTAGAAATGGTGGGGGAGGAGAGGGGTTTGTTGAGAGAAATGCTATGGAGGCAGGAAAAATGGATGAAAGGCGTATTGAGCGGTAGTGGAATGTTGAAGAGAGTAATAGAGGGGAGAATGTTGGGCAAGCGAGGTAAGGGCAGGAACAGGATAGGGATGTTGGACGGGATGAAGGGAGGAAGGAAGTACAACCGAGATGAAGAGGGACCTGATATAGATTAGTTTGCTAGGTGGGGAGTCACAAAATGTTTATTTGATAGTTGTGTCCATCCAAAAACCTACCTTAACCGGTAGATTACCTAAGAGGTAAAGAGAGAAAAAACATGCGAATCTTATTAAAGCCATAGTTTTCTTCAGAGAAACTCAACAGCGGCCTGCTGGCTGCGTGAATGGCAGGTACGCCATTCATGCAGCATCCGTCTGATTTCGCACTCTGTATCACGACTTCGGTAATGTGTATACATTACAAAAGTTGTCATACATAGTGCGAAAGCATGACTTGCTGATTTAAAGGGTCAATTCATTTAAAAAATTATACTGCCGCACCCTGTACACATGTAGCATATATATGGGAGGAGGTAATAAAAAATTGGGACCCATTGTCGGGAGGAGTGAACATAAGGTCAAGAAACGTTGCTACCATGCTCTCGTGAGACCCCATTTAGCGTATGCATTTAGAGTTTGGGATCCGACGGAAAATGACGTTATTCGGAAAATTGAAAAGGTTCAGCGCAGGGCTGCCCGATTCTTTAACAAAACTGCTACGACAAAACGGAAAGGGTCTTAGAAGTGCTTCTGGAGTTGAGCTGGGCATCACTAGAACTATGAAGATTTAACACCAGGTTGAACTTATCAAATAAATTCATAACCACTCTAGTTTCAGCGCCGACGTCTCGGCAATTATTCGCAATCCAACATAAATTGGCCTTTCCGGATCATGGGTATAAAATTCGAGAAATATACACCAGAACTAACAGACACAAGGACTCCTCCTTCCATAAAAAATCAATACGGGATAACTGTAGGGTTATAGCCAACAAAAATGCCACTTGCCCCACGTAACGCCTAAGAAATAAGTAGTTTCACTCGTATGGATGCATTTACAACTGATCTCATATGTTTTGTTGGCAAATTCTTTCCGCATGGCCGTGTACGAATGAAACAATATCTTACTAAGTACATGTCATGAGAAAACACTCAAGTCTCTCGTACTTTCAAGTCCCCCTCTCCGCGAGGGTGATGCCTCACGAGGTCAGTTGCCATCAAATCAGTAAGTACCACTTTTTGCACCTGCGGAGTCAAGGGCAGGGACCTCAAGTTTCATGACCCGAGATTAATTAATGTTTTCCCCTACTTGCTTTTCAGTTCTACATGATCCCTCTTAGTATAATGGCGTATATTATATAATCGGTGGATGATCATTTTTATTTCATTTAATATATTTGTAAATTTCTAACGATGGTGGAAGTGGCACTTGTTTAAAACTAAAATTGGTGCTTACATGTATACAGGCTTATCCTTCTTCCTTCAACCCTAAAACACTTTCTCTCTCCCTCATTAATTACCCTTACCATCTGCACACCACACCACTCTTAATTTAATCACGGGGTATTTGTGTAGACGTAGATGTCTCTTGGTATTCCATAAGGGATCTCTTCTTCAATTTTTCCTTCTGTTCTGTTTCTTACTAATTCATTGTGCCCCAAGGTTGAATCCAATCCATCTAGTTTCTCTTTTCTGTTGAGTTCTCCACATCGTCCTTTCCTCTTTCGCTCTCCTCCATACTTACTCCTTCCTCAATTTGTCTGCCCATTTAATCTTCAGCATTCTCCTCCAGCACCATGTTTCAGAGGTTTCTTCTATTCTTCGCTGATCACGCCTCGCTAATATTTTCCAGATCCTGGACACGACGAAGACCCTTGTCGTCGAGAAGGCCACGGCCGTGAAGGAGTACAGCGGACAGAAGCTTCGCAGCATGAGCCTGGACAGGCAGAGCGCGGCAATGCTGGCACAGAACTGCAAGGACCTCGCGTCGACCGGAATGGTCAAGGCGAAGAGTGTCGCGCAGAAGCTGATGGCGACAATGGAGGAGGATGAGGACGATTCGGAAGAAGGTGAGACCCGCGTGGACTCGATACATGCACACACACATACATATCATGCCACCCCTCCAGCTTCGTATCGGGCTAATGCTACCTTCTCACGTATCCAGTACTCCTTTCAGTTTCGGTTTCGTCGTCGTGCCCCCGTTTTCCAAATCTCCCGGACGGAAATGGAAGACGGCGATGGCTCCGTGCGCTTCGTGTTTCGTTGGGAGAACAAATGATAGACAACGAGCGTAGGTATTTCGCTCGCCGCCGCAACAATCAGGGCGGCGGCGATCTTGCATACCGATTGGCTTTTGAGTCGCAAAACCGGATGCATGAAAAAGTTACCTAACCCATCAACAGATAAAATCCTCACTGTCGCGGCCAGATGAAGCCATACTTGTCCAAAAGCTCGGAAATTACTCCTTGTCCTCTTCGTAAAATCATTGTATGTATTTGTGTAAAACATGAATTTATATCTTTTCCGCCGGAAAAGGAAATACTTAGTTATTCCACATATATTTTATTAAACACGATCTAGGTTTCGATTTACAAAGTCATCATTAGGCAAACTACAGAAGACACAAGGCTTTATATAGTGGACAGAGAAGAGGTGGGGGGAGGTGTTGGTGAAGTAGGAGGATGGAAAAGAGAAGGGAGACTTGTGTATTTGTTTGGGGGGAGGGGGAGAAGGCAGTTGGGTATGGCGTCAGGGTAGAAGAGGGCGGTTGGGTAGGGTGTCAGGGGGGGGAGAGGGACTATGGAACAGAGGGTGGTCCAGGAGGGGGGAACGGGAGGAATTAGTCAGGTCATTGACTAACATACACTTATGATGATTATAATGCCCGGTGTGTCTTCTGTACTTTACCTGATGATGACTTTACTTTGTAAGTCGAAACCTAAGTTTTGTTCAATAAAATATATATGTGGAATAATTAAGTATTTTCTTTTCCGATATGAATCGCTTCCACAAAGTCCATATTCAATTTATTTTTTCCCGTGTTAAATTTTGTCACAGCAGACGAAAAGAGTCAAAACTTAGTGCCGCATTGCCATCGGGCCTTCAAGATGTGGGTTCGGAGAACGTCGGAAGAAGTAAAAATGGACGGAAAGAAAAACAAACGAAGTATTACTGGGCGTGGCAAGGGAGGAGTGAGATGGTTCAATGGGAGAAACCCACAGGAGGTGGGAAACATTTTCATGAATTATTGAAGACTGTAATAGAGGGGAGAATATTTGTCAGATGAGCTAGGGGTGGAAATGAATACGCGTATTGGATGAGATGAAGGGAGGTAGAAAGTATGCGGAATCGAAGAATGTAAACCCTCTATGTGACGTGTATATGATATAGGGTGCCAGGTTGTCTTATTTGGTGAGGCTCTTAAATTCAGCGGTGGTTAGTCTGTGTTCATCCAAAACCTACCATACATGGTAAATATACCGAGTAAATAAATATTCCAATCGGTTTATTCTTCTGTATTTCTTCTCGTTCATTCTTTCCCAAACGATTGCCCTCATTACGACACCGCGTCGTGTTCGAACACATTTTGAGTTCAAAAAATTTTGGCAGAGCATCTTTCATATCAATAAAATTATAGAGATTAAGCGAAAAACAGATAGATTTAAAATGTCACTTTTTCCACGAACGATAAGGGATCAGAATAACACTGTCCGACCGCGGCAGGGGGTCATATTCGGATCAAAATTAGTCTGGCGTGTATTCGCCCCCTGCCACACACCCTAAAGGTGGCTTGTAGGGTATTATAATATCCAAGTTTAGCATCAAAATCAAACAAAATTATCAGCACCTTTGACTTCCACCCTTCTCCTGCAGGCACTGCTGCACTGCAGGAGAGGCAATGCTATCCTCTCCATTCTTCGGAAGCTTATGTTTGTATATCACCGTCACAGAGAATCGTGCGCCAAGGATACACAAGGTCGCACCCGAAAGTGGTAGGACTGATTTTCTCTGGCGCGAACGGAGCGGTGGAGAGGGGTCTGCCTGGCAGGGTAAGGTGGAGGGGGCTCTTAGCAACAGACCGACACCAATCTCAGTCGCCTGCGAGCTGTCGTTGAGTGAGGACACCGTTTTTAGTGAAGTAAGTTTTTTGTCCGCGTCGAAAAACAAAATGAATCTGAATTTAGAGCAACGTTATTCCGTGAAGTTTTCTGCGAAACTCGGGAAGACGGCAACTGAGACCCTCGATATGATCAAGCATTATTGTGTATTACTATCATTGATCTGTATTACTATCATTTCTTGCTATTTCTTCCTCTGACTATTATTATTATAATTATTTATAGCAGAAATCTACCGGATTTGGGGAGGTTTTCTATGGACCGTAGCACTATACAGTACGGTATTTCTAATCCCTGATTGAGACGATAAAAATATCTCTAGACACCATTCGTCATATTACGATAACTCGTTCTTCAGATCTGTATATTGCGTAACTATTAATTTCATTCACAATGCCTATTTTGCGTGTATTCCTCCCTCCGGCTCCTTTTTACAGTATCTCATTGTCTCTCAGTATCTCTCGAATGCACTTTTTCTGCCTCCTTCGAATTTCTCCGAGCACCTTCTCTCTTTCCCTACCATTTCTTCTAGAACCATAGCGTTGTTTTTCCTTTCCTACCATTTTATTATTTCCATTCTTCACCGCATCCACATCTCGATAGCCTACACCGAACGCTATCAATGCTCTTGAATCAACGGAGAAGTAGATCAAATACGTCGGGAAGCACTCACGAAACGAATGTTAAATTACAGATCAAATCTCTTGAATGAACTGGAAGAAGTCCCTTTGAAAATAATGTTAAAAAAAAGTATTACTAACCGCGTCTTACTGTTGTGGAAAAGATAATGACAACACGATTAGATAGATCTAGGGTAGGACCGACTAAGAGATCATTTTTCCCACGAACGATAAGGGATCAGAATAACGTCGATTGACCGCGCTAGGGAGAGAGAGAGTATATTCATTTTTTCATTCTAAGTAGCCTCATGCGTTATCATTGTTTTATCTAACCTAATTTTATTGGCATCTTTGTTACTACCTCCTCATCTCTCTTGTGAAGTTTTGCACGCTTAAATACCGTATTTATAAGCAGCAGTTATCCAATACGTTTCTTTAGTTATCAATATGTATATTACGTATTTTTATTATTTTACGTATTTATTTTGACACAAAACATCAAGAAAATATTGAATTTAGATGCTTCACACCTAATGTTGAATCACCCCCTGCCACACACCCTCGGTGGCTTGGAGGGACCCATGTAATGATGATGTTAATCGTCATCATAGGTCATCTGCCATTGTCTATGGAAAGAATAGTAATAAGTAATACTAATTACCTACTAATGCGACCAAAATAAAAGTTGCCTCATTTCAACGAGAGCAAATTTAAGGGATTTTGTGGAGAGAGCGTTTTCGGTGAAAGTGCTTTTTCTCCGACCTTTGACGAAAGAAATCCGTTACCGTTGTAGGAATCGGGGTTAAAAGTCGACTTTTGACTTTCTGATTTATGACTCGGGCACCGAGATGACGCATCAGATTTTGCGATCGCCCATAAAATGTTATCAAGAATCTCCTGTCATTTTGTAATTGATTGGTGCAAAAATTCCAAATATCTTATCGATATCGATTTTCGATCGCTTCTTATCAGAAGTAGAAAGTCCATTTCGGTTTAGGAGAACCACTCATTCGGGCTGTTTTCTCGTGTCTATGAAGCGGCAGTCCCCCCAATAGATGGCGGCGCCCTGTGCACACGTCCTGCGGATTCGATCTCGGAGCTTCATGAATGAATAGGACGTCGTGAAAGCATTTTCGTCTTGATATCATTGCTTTTGTCACCAAGGAAAACACTGTTGGGATGAATGGGGCAGAGTGTCCATTGTTTAAGTTTTGTAGTCATATCGATTGAATCGGTCGGCAAATATTTTCAAAATATCTCCACCCATCAGTCATGAAAAGCCTAGTACATTTTTATGTTCATCTGTGCTTGAAAGAGAACATTTTACGGACATTTTATAATATGAAAATGCAAATAGCAATTTTGGAAAGATGTTGAAATTAATCTTAATTACATTGCTTGGTTAAAATTCTTTGGAGATAATTGAGCTCACGTGGTATTCTTTCGTTACTCTCTATGCATGGGAGAACCCGGTTCACCATACACTCATTATCATGGCTTATGAATCGGAAGATTGGTTTGTAGCAGTCCTTCGAGCTATCTCCTGTTTCCTGCAAATCTCCTCATTACATCTCTGCATCACTCCTAGAACCGTTACATTCGATAAACTTTTTTACATAGTCAATCCTTCGCCTTCCTCTGTATTTCTTCCACTGTTTCATTCGTATTATATATCACCTTAAGTAAGCTATCTTGCCTCAAAACATGTCAACAACAATTTCTCTTTTTTTTCTTTTCAAAGTATTCTCCACAAGCCTCTCTAGTTAACCTTTCTTCGAAGTACTTCATTAGTGAAATCTGTCAGCCCATTTTATTTCCAGCATTCTACTCTGGCACCAAACTTCCATAGACTCAGATCCTCCATACTTTTCTAATCTTTCTTATCTTCAGGGTCTCACATTCGCAGTAAAGCATACAACTTACTTAGTTTTTTAAGCTAAGCTTAAAATGCTAGCTCAACTTGCCGTCAGCATTTTTTAGCAACGAGTCTTTTTAAGTCTCTTTTTCTTTAGCCTCTGGACGCCTCTCGTGGCCCATACATCCATCCATCCATCTTAGGATCCAAATAATAACCAATCCCGGATTGTGATTAGATTTTCCAGGAGCCGAACAACTAGAATTTCCGCAATATCCGTGGTCGAGACTTGACTGAAACCCTCCAACCTTTTGGTTCACGGACAAACGGCGTTGCCCACCTGACTAATCCGGTGTGCTTATGAGAAGGAAAGTAATAATCGGTGAACATTGGAATCAAAATGTTGAATTGGAATCCATTGAATAATTTGACGTACAACAGACATGACTAATTTAATCTAATAGTGTCTGTTCGAGCGAAGACTAAATGGGGCCTGGAATAATTTAAGGCTTACAGTACGCGCATAGCTTTCTATCCCATTTGACTATTTGCGGAAGTATGGCTAAAGATAGAAACCTAAAGTCTAATTTATTAAACAGACTTTTAACTTCAGCAAGCGTTCAAACACGTTCAAAAACAAAAATTTTGATTTATTTGTTTATTGATAAAATTGAATGCTGAATTAACGACATCGAACGAAAATGTTTCAATCTTCGATATCTCGAAACCATGAAAAGTTGTTCATAGGACCGAAACCGTAAACACTTGCATGTTTCACTGAATGGCAATTTAATAAAGAGTGGAATATAAATGGGACGTCATGCACCCCAGGCGGCGGCACCCCAAGCGACTTTTACCTAGAAGGCACTTCGATTCGCGGCAAAGAACAGTGCTAGCGACTGGAGCTAACGCTATTCCTCGCCTGTGATTTAGTCCCGTCCTTGTTGAAACTGTAATAACGCAAATGAAATAGTTTTCGAGACGAAAAAAAAAATTGGCTGTGTAACCTTACGGTAGCAGTGCATCAATCACTTTCGTCAGACACTTGAGTATCCTAAGTCCGCAACTCGTCACGCTCAGGAAAACTATTGAAGTTTTGCAGTTATCTTATTCCTTAATCCCCATTAAAAACAAAAGAGAACAGTGTACTTCCAGGACAAATGTCTTTTGAGATAACTGTGATAAATCAAGATTAGCATCTAATCGATAAGGCATCCATTGATTTTTTTTACAATATTCTCTTTCGTAATTATTATGCTTAGTGCCCAGTTGGGACATCACTTGGACGTTCCTTCAGTGCCCACGAGTTGGGAAACGTTAAGAGATAGATCATTGTCAGGTGTTGTAATTTTGTTAGTGCAATTATTGCTCAGGTTGAATACGTAATTAGTGTTAACTGATGGATTTTCAATAGTCAAAACATTAGCTGCAATAAAATATGGTTGGAATATTATTTCTAATGAATGGAATACGATTATTATCGGAGATATTTTTCGTTCGGGTTAAAATGAAACAAATACAATCCCTCGTTTAATTAATTGAGAAATAAAACAGTTTCTGGCGTAACTTGGTGGAAAATCATCATATTGACGTTTTTTTAAAATAAAATCGTTTTTTTAAACGTTTTTGAAAACGGTTTTTAAACATAAAAAAAAATTAATAAATAAATTTTAGGTGGAAAAGCAAAGTGGTTTTTAAAAAAACGTCAATAATTAATTGAGAATAAGATTTCCGAGGAATTAATTATTAAAAAAAATTTCTTGAGTCCCCCCGAGAATGAGTTTCTGGTTTTAAAATAATTGCATTTCGCTTTGTAACACGAAATGTGGAACGATTTTTCGCTCCTCAGAGCGCATGGAAAGAAATGCGAAAACGTACATCGATTTTGAATCAAGAGTTCAATTGAGAGATTTCTCCAGAATTATCTGCATCAGTGCATGAATGATCGGTGACCTAACAACACCTGCCACCCGTCATTTATGGTGACTTGCGGGGCATTGTGCAGATGTGAGCAAATTCAATTGGCACTGACAATTGGACTCGATTCACAAATCTCATTTTCCTCAACTGCGGTTTCCCATCCGTTTTCAGTCTCTCGCTCGGAAATGACCTTGGCAATGATTCCCAAAGCGAAGGAGGAAGAGTTATATATATATAAAAAAAAGAGAAGACCGCTTATCTCCCTTCGATAAAAAAATAGCGGACCGTATAATTTCCGAGACTCGTGAGAAATACGCGATGACTTCGTGGTAATAAGAGGCGTCTATCCCAACATATTTTAGCTGACTTGCTTCTCGTGCATACGACTCTCGATTTATTGCTCTATCCCCTAGTCACGCAATCGAGCGAAAAAATTGATCCAGTTGACCTAAAAAATACAAGGTTGGTTGTGTGGCGGTGCCTGAGAAACTGGGGATACAGATAGAAAATTTGAAATTCCCAAAAGAGCATGACTATCCATTGTTCAATAGAGAGGGAGAGAGGTGATTGGTCACCAACACAGCCACGTGACATGGGTATGCTTTGCGTGGCTATTCAAACATTTCTCACGAACTAAAAGAGATTTTATGAGGAAAATGCCGATTACCAGTCAAATGAGTCATCGCGGAAAGCATCAATTACTCATATCACCCTACGAATTCTAAAGAAACTTAATGGATATTCATGTCGTATGCGATCTACATCTACATGTGGGACCCTGAAAGCCACCTCTGCCAGGCACCATAGCGGTGCGTGGCAGGAAGTGATTCAACGCATTTCAAAAAGTGCGGTACACCGCATATTAACTGAAAATTTGGACATGAGAAAGCTGTGTGCAAGATGGGTGCCGCGTTTGCTCACACTCGAGTAAAACCAGTGTCGTGAAGATGTTTCAATTGAGTGTTTAGCACAGTTTCACAGCAACAAAGTAGAATTTTCGCGCCGTTTCATAACCATGGATGAAACATGGGTCTATTACTTCACACCCGAGACAAAAGAACAATCAAAACAATAGATTTTAAACTGGAGAACCGGCTCCAAAGAAGGCGAAGACCGTTTCATCTGCAGGCAAGGTCGTGGCGTCTGTTTTTTTGGGATGCGAGTGGGATAATTTTCATTGACTATCTTGAAAAAGGAAACGCAATCAATGGCGAGTATTATGTGAACATATTGCAACGTTTGAACGAAGAAGTGAAACAAAAGCGGCCGCATTTGGCTAGGAAGAAAGTGTTGTTCCATCAAGACAATGCACCAGCTCAAAAAATCCGTTATTGCGATTGCCAAAATTCGTGAATTAAATTTTGAATTGCTACCTCATTCACCCTATTCGCCATATTTAGCCCCCTCGGATTATTTTTTGTTCGCAAACTTGAAAAAAATGGCTCGGTGGTCAAAGATTTTCCAACCTTGAAGAAGTGATCTCGGTAGCTAATGGCTATTTTGAGGAACAAGACAGTTCTTGTAATAACAAGCGTAACAGGAAGGAAAATGAATAAATTTAGAAGAAATAATGCAACATACTAGGCTGCTAAGAATGAAAAAAGAAAAATACTCCCCCCCAAACGTGATCAATAGAGTTGTAATGATCCCTCATATTTCGTGGGAGTGATAACATCTTAATCGGTTGTTTCTATACTTGATCTATTTTAGTTTGATGTCATGACCACTCCCACCGCAGTATAATAATTAGACTACCAATGCACTTTCAATATCACCTTTCCCAAATAATGCTAGAGATCCAATCTGCAATCCAAACCTACAGGTTATCAGCGGTCTACAATTGCATATGGTAATTGATGGAAAAAAACTTTTATTCTAACTGAATGGATAATTATTGATCAGCAGTGGGATGTTGAAGACTGTAATAGAGGGGAGAATATTAGGCAAACGAGGAAAGGACAGGAACGGGATAGGGATGTTGAATAGGATGAAGGGAGGAAGGAAGTACACAGAGATGAAGAGGGACCTGATGTAGAGTAGGTTGCTGAATTGGGTTTTGTTTGGAGTTACAAAATGTTTATTTGATAGTTGCGCCCATCCAAAAACCTACCTTAACCGGTAGGTTACCTAATAATAGTTAAATAATTCCAATAAACCTCACCGTATTACAATCATTTTTAGATAAAAGAATTTTCCCCCATACCGCATGCGAGAAATTGAGTGCGACTGTAAGATAGCATGCTCAAGAATACCCAATACTGAAGCTAGACTTGTCCCAATATGAGTGCTGTAATACTGAAAACTAAATTTATTAATTACGCCAAGCGTATATCTTATTTTTTTAATTATCATATCGACCACTTGAGCGTTAGTGTCCAGTAAATCTGAAACGTTGTCCATCCCTCTTCAAAATCGCTAAAACTCATCTAAACTCAACCAAGGTGCCCTACGATCGTGTAACCAAAATAATGACTCTTTAAATATCCTCCGGAATTGCCAACGTCTGGAATAATGTCAACAACCCTGCGTCGCGCGGGATTGGTAGACTTCGGCAATGTTGTTGCAACCGCTTCTTGTGACGTAATCAGCGCTCTACATTTTTCTTAAACTCAGGCTTCCACCTTTATTTCTCATCTGTCTCCATAGAAACTAAAACGATCGCTCACTACGAATGGAAATATGTACCGAACTCTCTCGCGTGATATCATATAAATCTTCACCAGGTAAGATCGGGCTTACCTATCCATTTTTCTGCAGGCAAATATTCTGCTCCGACCGATGATCGTAGAACTTCTGTTGAATGGTACCTCAAAGGCATTAATCCCGCCGACTTATTTACCCTTTTAAAGTGCAAAATATTCTTCAAATTTCAAGTAAAAAGACGAACAGAAAGCGAGTGTTGCGCAAGGATGGTGGAAGTGTATTCCTGGTATTCCATTTCGATAAAAACCACTCTCGCGAATGAAATGCAGTAACAAAATACTCTCGCGTCGACGAAGTCTCCATGCGTAAAGACCAGAGCTGAAGTGGGGAACCAGAAGTAAATAGGTAAAGAAAAGACTAACGAAAAAGTTTAATATTTGAAGTAGTTCTGGATGGCACCCAAACTTGGTCGTTAAGGCGGGAGCAGAAGCGTATTTTGGAGGTCTTTTTGAGATGTGAATGTGGAGAAGAATGGAAAAAATAAAATGCCATAAGGGGAAACGAACAATGAAATTGTGGGAGTAGAGAGGGAATAGAGAAAGTTGATGAGAAAAATTCGTAGGAGGCAGGATAAGTGGATGCAGAAACAATTGAGAGGCAATACAATGCTGAAGAAGGTAATAGAGGGGAGAATTCTGGGAAAGTGGGGTAGAGGGAGCAGGATACTGGAAAATCAAGGTAAAGGGAGGAAACTAATAGGAACTTTGGATGGAATTATGCGAGGCAGAAAGTACCCTACGTCATGTTCGTCAGTTACCAGGCTTCATCAAACACCGACCCAAAGTCGGCAGACTAGGGCTATTGGTAATGCGTAAGTACACTATAAAGTGCCAAGTGCCATTAATTGCGATTGTAAATGACAGGGGCGTTAAATAAGGGGGTTAAGAAAAGATAAATGAATGGTATGGAGCGTGGTCTTGTAAGCCTTGGAAACTTGATCGATCAAGTAGACTTAGGTTGGCGGATTTTGAGATGTGGTTACAGGGAAAGTTGGACCAGATAAATTGGACGGAAAGGAATACGAACGAAGAAGTACTAGGTATGTTGAGGGAGGAGATAGGATTGTTGAGAGGGGTCCAAAGGAGGCAGGAAAGGTGGATGCAGAGCGTGTTTAATGCCAACGGAATCTGATAAGAGGGGAGAATGTTAGACAAACGAGGAAGGGGTAGGAATAGGATAGGGATGTTGGAAGGAATGAAGGGAGGGTAGAAAGTATGTGGATTTGAACAAAATTTTATTTGTAGTGTTGGATATGAGGTTTTTTTTCTAGCTAGGGGAGACTATGAAATGTAGGATTGAACAGTCTGTGGTCATCGAAAAATCATAACTTAAAAGGGACAAACTACCAGAGAACCATAACTACAGCACAGTGTTGATTAAACGGTTCGCTTGTTTCATAGATGACATGACAACAGTTCGCTATGAATCCCATACCCTATCACACCGATTCCTAGTCCTATTTGTGACTTGAGTGAGCGTGGAAGGATATAAATTACAAAATGAGAAACACATCCATCAACCTCTTCAAACTCCATTAATCTCCCCCGAGGAATGCATTTACAAGTTTCCCACTCGGAAAACTTCAGGAAAAATATCTTGTGTCTTTGTTAGTGTCGGAAACTTTTCAGACCACCCACGTAAAAGAAAAAGAGGTTCTGTTTTCGCAGTTGTGCCTCGACCCTACTTAAGTCGCCGCATTACGATGCGGGATTTCGAATTCGGAGAACGGAAATGTGTAGGAAACCACTGCTGTAGTACCACTCTTCCTTCTTAACGCCGAATATGATGGAAACTGACCAAAGTTTTCCTCGAATTTGGAATTTTCATTGCGCTTTCACGCCAGTACAGACGGAATTGAAGTGTCGTCGGTTGTGACGCAATATAAACGTCTTATTTGAGAATTTAAAATAAAGCTACCGACCGACCGACGCTAAAGTACTGCGCATTTTATACCGATACCCAGCTATGCTGATAAAAGGTTGTTTGATATAAGTGGCTTAAGGGCGAAATTAAGCTAACGAGTATATGTAAGTGCAGCTGATGTCCATTTTATATTCGGTGACTATCAGGATTCATTTAGACTTGTTTTTGCGCGTTTGTATTCAAAATGGGGATTATCAGAATAGTCCCATAAAGGTTCTATGAGAGGGTTACCAGTATTTCCTCTTGTTTTCTGAAATGACAGGGCTAGGTCTCTTAGATAGTTTGGTAGGTTCGGTATTTTGAGGTCCTTGTGAATGTCTGAGTTTCGGACGAACCAAGGGGCGTTCGTAAGAGTTCGCAAGATTTTATTTTGAAAGCGTGTCAGTTTGTTCAGGTTTTTTGCAGCTACTGATCCCCAGGCTGGATAACCGTAGGTTAAGATAGGTCGTATCATGGATTTGAACAGAAGTACCTTAGTAAGAAGACGGAGGGGACTCGTGCGCTTCATGAGGGGATAGATTGAGAAAAAGGCCGCGTTGGCCTTGTTAAGTGCATATTTGGTGTGTGCTTGCCAAGTGAGTTTCTTGTCCAGTTGTACACCAAGAAATTTGGCCGATGATGCCTGGGGGATCTTTTCCTTGCCGTAGTAAATGGGGGTGTTGTTAGGTTTTTTTCATTTTCTGGCGTAATTTTCAGTATTTAATTCAGAATACCTGAAATAGTTCGCATTGTTTAGTATGGGGTATTTTCTGTTTCTGACAATTTGGATGAATTGAATTTTAAATAATAATCGCAGAATTAAGTACGATATGTGATTGTTGAATTCAACAACCAATCACAGGTGAACAGGGGCGAGTTAGGAAACAATGATTCGTTGTGATGAAATTAGAGAATTTCGTTCGTTAATATGCTAGTCATGAAAATACTATATCATCTTTACGATTCATAGAGATACAATTTTAAAAGTATTCCTCAAGTTCAGCGCAAGAAATAGATATTTATTTGCCAATACACATGCATTTCATTTACCGTATAAGTAAAAATTAAGTAATTAATTTTTAAGACGCGTAAGCAATTAAGCCACAGTAACGTTACCACAAAGGAATTACATCAGACTAAAATATTTGACTTCAAATATTATTTCGTGTGGAAGATGTATAAATAAGACATTTCATTCCTTCTCGTATTAATCTTTGCAACAAGAAGTCAATGATTATTTGAGAAACATGAAAAAAAAATTTTTAATCCTGGGCAACCCAGAGTAAAGGGAAGAAACCGACCAACGCAGTTGGCAAAAATAAAAACTTCGCAGTGATAACGATGCTCACTTGTCGTAAGGATGACTTTCGCTTTGTGAAATCCTACTGCTATGGTTGTGATTGATTCGGTTCTCTTTAAGCCATATATGGAAGGCTTTTAAGTCCTTTCTGGTGACCCCTTATTTTATTTTGCTACATATTCACTCATATATTTAATCTCATTTATTTGAATCTTTTATCCTAGTAAACTAACTACCTGCTCACCTTGCGAAAGCCGGTTCAGTTTACTAACACATGCGAAGTATAAACGAGGTTGCCCGTTCTGACAACGATAACAGCGCCACTAAGCTTACTCTAACATAAATTTTTAAGCATTATGACAATATTTGTTCAATATTTCGTAAGTAAAACCGATAGCATACGGCTAGTTTTTCATATTTGCAATTCTAATGCATGACAATATGTTTTTCACAAGTACGACACGACTTTTCAATGAAATATTTATCTTTTAATTCTTTTCTACATAAACTTTGGTTGTTTTTTTTTCAAAAACGAGAACGTGAAGGTACGTTTATCTCATTTCCATTAGACAGGAAATAATTTCTGAGATCTCCATACCATTTTTCTATCCGATGCGAAAAAGTGAAACCATTCACCTTACGCCACGATCTAAGTTTGTTGTGGGACTTCTCCTACCGCAATGTGTGGCAATGTCCAAGTACCCCTCCCCCCCGTTGAGTAATAAGGGTTGTCTGCGTGGAGGTAACCGCTTTCGAGCCATTCAGAAATTCTCGCCGACGTTTTGATCTTTTCCGGCCAGATAGATATTGCCATTAGCATTCGACCGATCGATGGTCAAACGACCCGACACTGTGGCCCATTGGCCGATTTAGAGTTTCGCGCGGATCTTGGGGCTTCCGCCTTAGCAGGTCATATTATTCACGAACCTTCGCTGACCTTAATACCTCGCGAAGGGGAGATAAGAGTTCCTTTTTAAATTGTATGCAGCGAATTTCATGCGCAACTTCGAAGGTCTTTTCAAATGAATCCCTCTGCGTCAAATTCATCGCAGCGACCCTGAGGACTAACAAATGGAAAACGCACCGCAGTAATGTAAATCACCAGGGAGAACTATGTGGTTCATCGCACCACATTCTAATTAGTGAAACAACTTCCTAAACTGTATTCTGTGAAAGTGGTCAATTCGGAAATTTGAGGCGAAATTGGACATTAAAACAAATAGCCTCTATGGCAGTAGCGGATTGTAAAACGTCTTTAAGGTTGGAAGGGTATTTTCTCATGCGATAAAACAATTTCACAACCTATTTACTACAAAATCTACCTTAAATTCTACAAAAAATTCTACAATAAATTCTACCTGAAACATTAGAATTATTATAATATATTTTACCTTTATATTTTATCATTTATTAACATATTTATGAGGTAGGTTTTGGGTGGATACACACTCAACAAACGATGCATTCCCATGCCTATCCTAACAAAACACAACTTGACATCCAAATTCACAAGCCACAGACCCAACAAGTACAGGTTGTTGTTTCCTATCTACTCCTGTTTTTTTGCAATTATTATTAGGTAATCTACCTGTTGAGGTAGGTTTTTGGATGGACACAACTATCAAATAAACATTTTGTAACTCCAAACAAAACCCAATCTAGCAACCTAATCTATATCAGGTCCCTCTTCATCTCGGTGTACTTCTTTCCTCCCTTCATCCCGTCCAACATCCCTATCCTCTTCCTGCCCTTTCCTCGTTTGCCCAACATTCTCCCCTCTATTATCTTTTTCAACATTCCACTCCCGCTCAATACGCCTTTCATCCTTTTTTCCTGCCTCCATAGGATTTCTCTCAAAACACCCCTCTCCTCACCCACCATCTCCAGTACTTCCTCGTTTGTTTTCCTTTCGGTCCATTTCACATTCTCCATTCTTCTCCACACCCACATTTCAAAAGCCTCCAATTTACGTCTATCCTCCTGCTTCAGTGACCACGTTTCCGCACCGTACATAGCTACGCTCCATATCAAAGTTTTTACGAGTCTTTTCTTAACCTCCCTATTCAACGTCTCCGTCATCAACTCCCTCCTCCTTGAGAAAGCCTCCTTGCCTAGCCCAATTCTTCTCCTTACGTCCCTACTACTTTGATCGTGTTGTTTTCTGCAATATATTCATTAATTCTACCGAAGTCACCAAATAATAATATTATTGATAATTAGAACCCATTTTACGTAAGAGTTAATGAATATGAATATGCCATCGGTACAGATAAAAAATATATACAGATATAAATGTCACACTTACTCAACCCACTCGTTCACGGAAAAACCACGCATCCCGAAGTGACGTCAATGTATAAACCCACAACTCCCACAGTTCACGTGACATAACATCCGACCCAGAATAATCAAACCAAAAGTGAATTGAACGAGTCAAAATTGTGACGTCACGACACCCACAACTACCACAGTTCACGTGACATAACCACGGATCCAACTTCCACCCACCATTCCGTGGCATTAACAATGGAAGGTTCATGTTTCACCAAAGAACCATGACTGGGATTTCCGTAAAATCCAATGGATGGCAAATCTCAAACAGATAATTGGATAATTGAAATCAGAAAGCCTGCCCTGTATGGACATTTCATGAATAATCATTGAATAATAACTTGGGAAATTAAGGGACAAAAAATCTAGCTGGTCCACCTGATGTCCAAAACTTTCCCTTAGTATTTAACTGTCTAGTGATTCTCATCATCTTTGTTTTCTAATGATTAATTCTATTATCATTTCTTTCATCACTATTACAATATTCTATGCAATGATTGTAAGGCTTTGGCAGAAAGACTACTTACCGCTTAATCACCCGCAAATTTTACTGATTTGAAGAGTTCCCTATCCACTTTCATCCTGGCCTCCAGTTCATCCCAAAACCTCCCTCACAATTTCCTCTCCATATATATATATATATATATATATATATATATATATATATATATATATATATATATTTCCGCGGTCGTCATCCCACGAAACCCTTGCGGGGAAGGAATAACTTCAGCAGGACAGAAGACTCAGGAGAAGGCGAAAGTAGTTAGAATAGGAACCTGGAACGTCAGGACAATGTTGAGGAGAGGCAAATTAGAAAATATTAAGCGAGAGATGGAAAGAGGTAACATAGATGTTTTAGGCCTCTGCGAGGTGAGATGGAAGGATAGCGGGGATTACTGGAGTGACAATTATAGAGTAATATACAGCGGCGGGGATGAGAGCCAACGAGGGGTTGCCGTAATTTTAAATAAAGGGGTAGGAAGAAGCGTAGTCAACATAGAGCAAGCGACAGATAGAAATTTACTCGTAGAGATTAAAGCAGAGCCGACGAACTTGGTCATTATTCAGGTATACATGCCACCGAGCAACCACAAGGAGGAAGAAGTCGATAGGATGTATGATGAGTTAGAGGATATCATCGCGAGTGTTCCTGCAGGGAAACATTTGATAGTGATGGGGGATTGGAATGCGACGGTAGGCGAAGGAAGAGATGGTGGTGAGGTGGGGGACTATGGATTAGGCACGAGGAATGAACGCGGGGAGAAAGCAATTGAATTCTGCAGGAGACAGGGGTTAGTCATCACTAACACATGGTTTAGACACCACAAAAGGCGTAGGTATACATGGAAAACGCCAGGTGACTCAGAAAGGTATCAGTTAGATTATATTATGGTTAGGCACAGGTTTAGGAACAGTGTGATAAATTCGCACAGTTTCCCAGGAGCGGATGCGGACTCTGACCACAATTTAGTTGTTATGAAATGTAATGTTCGTTTCAAGAAGATAAGGCAAGGGCGGCGGGTTAAAAAATGGAATTTAGAAGCAGTAAATGAATTAACGAGGAAGGAGTATCAGGAGGCTGTAGAGAAAATGATGGATGACGGTAAAGAACTGAGTGCTATCGAAGAAAAATGGGAATGTATCAAGAAAGGGATATTGGAAGCCGCTAAAGACACTATAGGAACCGTTAACGGGAAAAGGATAAGGAAACCATGGGTAACGGATGAGATGATTGCGAAGATGGATGAGAGAAGAAGATGGAAAAATGTAAACACAGAGTTAGGCAAAATGAAGTACAAAGAGTTAAACAATAAATTGAGAAGGGCCACAAATAAAGCAAAAGAAGAATGGTGGAAAACGCAATGCGAGGATATGGAAAGCTTACAGAAGAAGGGTGAAATTGGTGCTCTATACAGCAAGGTTAAGTTATTATCGGGAAGTAAGAAGGCAAGAGCTGTGCTAACAGTTAAAGATAAATGGGGTAAGATAATAGTTGAACCAGGAAAAATCCAAGAGAGATGGAAGGAATATATAGAAACACTGTATGGTAAAGAACTTAGGCCGACAAGGTTAGACATAGAAAAGGAACATGACGTAGAAGAAGATAGCTTAGGTCCAGGCATACTCGACGATGAAATAGAAAGGGCATTAAAGGAGATGAAAGCAAATAAGGCTGTGGGGGTGGACAATATTCCTGTAGAAATGTTGAAATGGTTAGGGAAAGGTGGGAAAACGGCCATATATGGACTGATTCGTAGTATCTATGAGGAAGGAATCTGGCCGGAAGATTTTGTGAGATCGGTGTTAGTTCCTATTCCAAAAAAGGCAAAGGCTTCGTCATGTGAGGATTACAGAACAATAAGTTTGATATCCCACGCAGCTAAAGTTATTCTCAGGATCATCAACAAAAGGATAGAGAGTAAGGCAAATGATTACTTAGGGGATGATCAGTTTGGGTTCAGGAAAGGAAGAGGTACGCGTGATGCCATTGCAGTAATGAGATCACTAGTCGAGAGGAATATAGAATACAATCAGGACGTTTTTGCCTGTTTTGTAGATTTCGAAAAAGCGTTTGATAGAGTGAATTGGGAAAAATTAATGCGTGTATTGCAGAAAATAGGAATGGATTGGAGGGACAGGAGACTGATCCGCAACCTGTACATGTCTCAGACTGCTCAGGTGCGAGTGGGGAACGGAGAGTCTGGATGGGCAGTGTTAGGAAGAGGTGTAAGGCAGGGTTGCCCATTGTCACCGGTACTGTTCAACGTATATGTAGAGGAAATGATTAAAGAGGCATGGGAAGAACTGGAGGTAGGAATGAAAGTCGGAGGGGAACTCGTAAAATCGGTTAGGT
Organism: Hetaerina titia; assembly: GCA_037158775.1. Classification (NCBI taxonomy): domain Eukaryota; kingdom Metazoa; phylum Arthropoda; class Insecta; order Odonata; family Calopterygidae; genus Hetaerina; species Hetaerina titia. The sequence goes on along the minus strand of CM073774.1, from coordinate 71,286,268 downwards.
TTGCTGATGACCAAGCATTAGTTGCTCAGTCAGCCAAGGGGTTGCAAGCATTGTTGAGTGAATTGGAGGTTCAGTGCGATAAATACGGGATGAGAATCAATATTAATAAAACAAAGGTTATGCGATTTTCCAGAAAGAAAAAGGCTAAGCTAAATATTAAAATAGGCGGGGAAAGAATAGAGCAGGTAGAGCAGTTTACATATCTCGGAAGTGTTTTGGACCAATACGGTCAAAGTGGTAGGGACGTAAGGAGAAGAATTGCGCTAGGCAAGGAGGCTTTCTCAAGGAGGAGGGAGTTGATGACGGGGACGTTGAGTAGGGATGTTAAGACAAGACTCGTAAAAACTCTGATATGGAGCGTAGCTATGTACGGCGCGGAAACGTGGTCGCTGAAGCAGGAGGATAGACGTAGATTGGAGGCTTTTGAAATGTGGGTGTGGAGAAGAATGGAGAAGGTGAAATGGACCGAAAGGAAAACAAATGAGGAAGTACTGGAAATGGTGGGTGAGGAGAGGGGTTTGTTGAGAGAAATCCTATGGAGGCAGGAAAAATGGATGAAAGGCGTATTGAGCGGTAGTGGAATGTTGAAGAGGGTAATAGAGGGGAGAATGTTGGGCAAGCGAGGTAAGGGTAGGAACAGGATAGGGATGTTGGACGGGATGAAGGGAGGAAAGAAGTACACCGAGATGAAGAGGGACCTGATATAGATTAGTTTTCTAGGTGGGGAGTCACAAAATGTTTATTTGATAGTTGTGTCCATCCAAAAACCTACCTTAACCGGTAGATTACCTAATAAAATATATATATATATATATGTGTGTGTGTGTGTGTGTATGTATATATATATATATATATATATATATATATATGGAGAGGAAATTCTGTTTCTAATTCCTCTTGAGAAAGGTGGTTGCACCACCGAAAATTCGAGAAACAGTGAGTCCCTCTTTTATATGTTTTAGTTTCTGTGCTTGTCGACTAGTTAGTGAATTTACATTATATATAAACCATAAACACAGTAATCAACCCGAAGGTCGGTTCAGTAGGTGATGGTAGAGCTCACCCATGTACTAAGCCCGACGGCGTGTGAATATTCACACATCAGGGTAGGGGGGCCAGTTCCTTTCCCTGTGCCGGTTATGGTTTCCCAGGAAGATCTGGTACCCGAAAAATCAACTAGCTTGGGTGGAGCTGCAGGTGCCCAAAGTGCCTTGACCGGGAATCGAACCCGGGACCCTCCGGTCAGCAGTCCAACGCTCTACCCACTGGACCACCGCGACCCGCTTACATTATATATATATATTCAAATATCTGCTCAAAAAACTGCCTTCCCCACATGTCCTGTGTTCGCCTTTTATGTGTTTTCCTATCCCCTTTCCTTATCCCTATTTCTATGTTTGAATGAATATTTGTGCGCCGAATGGCGGGACTTCGTATTTGAATGTGTATCTGGCCAATGTGGCTCATCTCTTCTTCTGGCTATGCGTGCCATGAAACGTACTGTTCCTATTCTCTATGATACTATATGCTTTCTAACCAACTGTCCCTTCTTCTTGTGTGTACTGTCTATTTCTCCTTTGGTGGGTGGAACAGCTCCGTAAAGCCTTCCTTTGGCAAATGATTTGGAGCACTTGGGCGTTTGAAAACATCGCAGATCTCAGTGTAAATTAGGTTTCCTTGGTGGTGTAATTGGTAGCACATTCGCCCGACAAGTGCAAGGTCCGGTGTTCAAATCCCGGTTAAGGAATTATTTTTACATTCGTGATATGCTCAAAAACCTCCTTCCCCACATGTCCTGTGTTCGCCTTTTATGTGTTTTCCTATCCCCTTTCCTTATACCTATTTCTATGTTTGAATATATATAAATAACAAGTGATAGCGGACATTCATTTCTTGTTTCCCTGCCTTGGACTGTCCATTCCTATTGTCTATTCGTTGTGTACGTCTGTGTGGCCTATTTCTAGAAACTCTAATCACCTTTGTTTTTTTTTAAGATCTATTCTCATTTCATAGATCTATTGCCCCGATTATGTGCTGATATAGACACTAAATCGTAAGAAATATAATGAAGCGTGGAAAATTAAAAAATTATAATGGAAAATAACATTTTACAGTGTCGATCGGGAAATTGTAATTCCCCCCATTTTCCCCATGGCCATAAAAAAATCGGGTCGCAGTCGTTTAGCGACCTATTTCCAGACTGCATCGTACCTTTCAGTATTTTTCTTTTCTTTTTTCTTTGCCGCATGGGTCCAGCAGTGTCCAAGAAGGGGGTCCCGTCACAACAACAGAATTCTGTACCAGGAGAGGCTAAGGTGGCAGTCCCTGTCGCCATGCAATACGATGGCAATGTCGAAGAATCCAAGACCCCTTACGTTTTGCGGTACTAAGTTCGACTTCCTCCACGTGTCAATCGCTTTGCCGACCATGCTGACACCATTCCTGATGCCTTTCCGGAGGAAATTGCCACCTCCCCCGACCTTGAAGATAAAGGAGCTGGATCTGATCGAAGAGGTGGACGAGTGATACGATGAGCCCTGCGTATCAGAAGAACCACTCGTTTGTACCAGTTATTTCGGAGGGCTGGTCCTGTTATATGGGGAGTCAAAATTGACCGGTCAAAATTTTTGATTGCCATATTTTTTTTACTGCGCAACTTCAAAACCTTAGCATACAGAATCTGGCTATCATGGGTTTTAACAATATATCCGATTATAATCGGCATATATCGCTTACTTTCGTTCGATCTTCATTATAACATTCAGTAATAAGTGATTTTTATTAAAACAATGTGTTCGGAACATATGCTTTGTTCCAATCGGGTAGCTGGAAATGTTTCACTTGGATTCAACAGGAATGTTCCCATCAAAATTTTCGTAACAGATTTTGGCTGGTTTTCATGATTAAAAATATCTGTTGAAAGGTCACGAGAGGAAATTTAAATGGACCTAGACAGACCAGGAAAATAAATTGTTAAAATTTGAGACGATAGATGGCTAATTCTAGTTTTCCCAGGCTGTCAAGAAATACTTATAGTTCATGAATTGCAATGCACACGTTAAAAGTAAGAAACTTAAAATCCATCTCATGCCCCTCGAAATGGATGAAGACATGGAAATATTATTTTTTAAAAAATAACCAGAATTCTTTATTCGAAACTTCATTAATACGATATGAATTGAATTTTTTCGGACAAAGATATCTATTTTAGTGCGATATTATTAATCTTTCTACTTTAAACTATGGTTTTGTGTCTTTGTCACAATTAGCTCAATGATTGTTCAGGGGGCGAGCACATCAGGAAATCCCCGTTTCCTTGCGACCGGTCAATTTACTGACATCCGAACCCCCATATTTGGTATATTGGTATTAGTTCTAAAAAAATGTTTTCCTAGGTTGGATGAAGAGGTGTATTTATTGTTTGTCGTTACTAAATTAAGCGAAAATTTATTTTTATTATGTTAGTTAATGTTTGCTCGAAAATATAAACTGTAAACAAAGACAATTGTATTTTAATTTTCTCCCTGATTCCAATAAATCGTATGCGATGAAATGGTCACTATGGTACACGATGTTACTAAATTGCTTCAACAGTAAAGATTTTAATCTGTGTTCCTATTTTGGAACATAAAACATTTTAACATAAAAACTCAAAAACCCACGCATAAGAAATAAAACTTAATAAAAAAGCTGACACAAAGCACTCGCTTTCCAGGTAAGACGAATGAATTTCACGGTGAAATTCTCTCATTTGTATGGACATCAATGGATGACTCCACTAAAGTTACCGTTGAGGCACTTCCCGCCTTCATTTGAATGTTGCATGGAATATTTGTACATAATTTATAAGAAATATTCATGAAAGTTTGGTGAATGAAATGATTTCGAGAATGTATGACCTGTGTGTGTGACAAAGAGTGAAATAAAGCATGGTATGACGCTGTTGACGTTGATAGAGATGATGTGGCGATATGATCAGCTAGCTATTCATGTGTTCTAACTCGTCTTCATGTGATCTACATTATGATTTCATGCTTACTTAACCTATGTACGTGCACCACGTAAAAAATAAAGGCTAACTCATGAATTGGTTCAGTAATAAATAAACCAAAAGATCCAAATACTGGTTTGAGTTGATCATTTTTTCATGTCTCCTCAATACAAAATTAAATTTAAAGGACAAGCATAATAAACTCTAATTTTAATATCCAGTTTTTCCATAAAAAAGATGCATTGGAAAAGCAAACCTTTTTGCGTCATTTTTTGTCAAACTCTGACCACACACAACATCCCTTCGCTTCGTGGCTATTTCCAATCCATAGAAAATTTGTTCAATCTTTTACATCCACTTCCTAGGAAATTTCACATATTGCATCGGCGTCAAATATTTCATAGATGAATAATCAAATAAAGTATCCACCTGGTGGTGGTGCCAGGTGCATGAGGAAATAGAGGGAATATGTTTATGTAGAATGGTTGGTGACCTAACACACCCCCTGCCGAGCGTCCTTGCGACGCGTCGCAAGGACGCTTGCCGTCGCGACCGTTTGCGGGGTATTATGTGGATGTACGATATGCATTTAAAAATTTGGCTTCCATTTTCTGCCACGCCACGGGATACGTTTCAATTAATGTTGATAGTCTCTAGTTAAACACGATAATAGCGCTATTTAAAATCACAGTTATCAACCTGAAGGTCGGTTTGATAGGTGAGTGTAGATATGACTTAGAATTTAAGCTCAGCGGCGTGTGACATTCACAAATTAACAGGGTAGGGGGGGCCAATTCCTTTCTCTGTTCCGTCAATGGTTTCCGAGGGAGATCCGGTACCCAAAAAATCACACAGCTTGGTTGAAACTTGGGGGCGCCCAGATGAGTCGCCTCGAATCAAATCGGACGCTACAGTCGGTAACCCAGCGCTCTACCCACTGGACTACCACTAAAATATTATATCTATTTGTGATCCCTGGAAAAATTACGAGTAACTATTCATGAAGCCATGTTTGAAATTATTTCGCTCTTTAATTGTACTTTCAATAACCCTAAATGACATTGACATGTATTTAGATTTCGTAGTCCGATTGACTTTTTTCCGTTCATGGATTCTTGTCCACAAATGAAATCTTCTGCTTGATACCACGCAAGATATGCAATTCATGCTTCGCCGCAAAAAGCACCATCTAATTTTCCATGGACAACCCCAAGACGGGCGACAGGAGATATCCTTTTCACGTCTTTTGCTCTCCGTTCTTTAACATCACGCTTGATTCCTTCAACATTTCAGTTGTAAGAAATTTCAGTTCTACGATATTTCACCCACCAGGTTTATCAACCCCGAACTTTCCAAATCTATGAAATTACAGTAACTGTATCGATATATTGCGGGGATATACGTATATAGGTCTGAGACACTTATTGGGGCTCCAATTAACAAGATTACGTTATATGCACTTTTCATGATCGAAGATGGTTCACCTCAGGTCATGGTTTGTTGAGTTTGTTCGTCTTATCCGGATAGTATCCAAAGGATTATTAACCTAAGGGTATAAATGTGGCAACCCTTTAGAGTTGCCTTGTTAAAAGCCCTGCCAGTCTGAAAATTACCTGTCGATCACTTTATTCCTTCATAAGTGGTGTCTCCATTCACCTGCTTTTCGCATTCATTCGTTATCTAAACATAACCTGGCATCCGACAATACAGTAAAAACTTCTTCAAACCCGCATACTTCGTTCCTCCCTCCATTACGTCCGGAATACCTATTCGATTCCTATCCTTTCCTTGCGTGCCAAACGTTCTACCCTCTGTGTCACACAAGTCTTTAAAGTTCCATCGCCAATCAAACTGCTATGTATTAAACTTTTATTACCTGCCATGTAGTATTTCTACCAACAGCCCTATCTCCTTCCTCCCCATTCCCAGTACTTAGTTTGCTTTCCTTTCCCTTAATTTTTTTTACCTTTTCCATCCTTTCGCACACCCACTCCTCAAACGCCTCCATTATAAACCAATCGTCTTGCTTCAACGACCAAATTGCTGCACCGTAGAAAAACCAACACTCCTTAAAAAAGTTTTCTCCAGTCTTTTCTCATCCTCCTGAAATTAACGTCCCTGTCGTCAATCCTAAGAACGCATCCATGAGGAAGAGGCAATTACTATGTTCAAAGAATCTTAAGACTGTAAACAAGGAAGCAATTCGTCAAGACTTACGTGTGGAGCACGGCGCTCCGAAACTTGGAACATTGGAAAAGTGGACCAGCGAAGAATAGAAGCCTTTGAAACATGGTGCTGGAGGAGAATGCTGAAGATTAAATGGACAGACAAAGGAACGAACGAGTAAGTATACAGAAGAGCATAGGATCATAAGGAGAACTCTACAGCAAAGAAGAAATAAATGGATTGGACACACATAGAGGCACAATGGATTGATTAGGAATATAATAGAAGGAAAAATAGAAGATAAGATTCCATGAGGAAGACCAAGAGACATGTACATAGGACAAATCAAGAAAGACGTAAAACAGAGAGGATCAATATCAAGGATTGAGGAAATTGGCATTAAATAGAGTAGAATAGAGGGCTGCAGTAAACCAATCCTAGGATTGAAACACTGATGATGATCATCATCAATTCCCTCCTTCTTTTGCTTTAAAAGTTGCTCTTTTAATTACGACCTTATGTTGACTATTTTTCTACAAACGTATTTGATGAGATTACCCTCTTCTTGTGCAGTATTTGTTGTTGTATTCTAGTACTTTATTTCGCCACCTACTTTTAGAAAATTTCTCCGGCAGTTACTCTCTCCATCCATTTTATTTTAATCTTTGTTCAGGAGCACGCGTTTTCCACAACTTCAAGTCAACCTCATGAATTTGATGCGTGTCTGTATGCTGGGCTCTTTCTTTGTAAAAACCAGATCATTCATTTAAATGCAATCATTACAAGCAGTGGCGTAGACTCTGAGAGGGCGGGGAAGCGACTACCCAAGCGTACATAAAAAATACGCAATAGGGATAATCATTTACATTTGGCGATCCACGTGGTTTTTCCGATCGAGACAAATCGGCGGAATGGTTGAAGACGGACGGAAATTGACTTTGCGAATATCTCTTGTTTTGATCAGGAAAAAATAAAACCCGTGCATCGTAATTCGCAATTGGTGAAAACGAACAGTGAATTCGAACAAATTGTTGTTTCCTTTTTGCTCCTAGAGGTTGTCCACACTAACCTGCTCTGGATAATTCATACAACGTGCACTGCACACGAATGAGGATGAACAAATAAGGGCAAAGGATGAAGAATGGCTACCACGTCAACGGGGAGCTCGTCAAGGCAAGGTTTTCCGTAATCATCCGTGCTTTTTCTCACAAATACGCCGCGGAAATGGCACGGGGAAGAGATGGTGAAAGGAATGAAAGTACGTCTTTTTTTCGGATTTCTGGGTACGATTATTAGATCTAGATCTGAGTCAATCTCCTTGAGTGGATTGGATACATTAAATCTGAGTAACAAGAACACCAAAGTTCGGTCGTTTACATTCTCATTAATTAATAAGGACATTGCTTCACTTTATGTTGTTACCAAACCTACCACCTTCTATTTGGACTGTATAAATTTGTACAAAACTTTCATAATTAAATTGAGCAAAATAACAATGTCACTAATTTGACTAACATCGCATAGCATACGAATATCATCAGACCAAGTGTTAAAAAAATACGTAAAGTGATATATCCAGTAATAACTGACCTTGTTAATTCCTCATTTCACAAATTCACAATGGCAGCATAGTACGAGTCAAACTCATATCAACTGTGAGATTGTTTTTCACAAGACACAGAGAATACAAAGAAAGGATAGTCCGTCGATGTGTGCCAACTTATCACAGTTTAACAGCCTTCCGAAATTTGGTGAAAAAAATAACGCTTTTCATTTGGAGGAGGTAAATAGAAAAACAAAATTTGGAAGCCAAGGAAACAGGGTAGTATCAAAAGTCAATGATCCATTGCGTCAACTCTCTCCGTATATGACGCACAGCCTATTGCTGAAGCTCACATACGCCAAAGAGTATTCATCATACTTGAGGCATACTCTATGATACCTAGACTAATTAACGTTTGGACCTCAATAAATAAGTTGCTATTTAAAAAATATATATAATAATCACGCCTATTGCTTTCCGCGGTATGTTAACCAGGAATAAATGCCGTTGAAATGCTCATAATTTTATTTAAATATCTGTTTTTTTGACAGAGTCGACGATTTCACATGATTAAATTTTCAGAGAATTGAATTAAATTAAACAATCATGTCGTCTTTTTACGTTTAAAAATGTTCTTATTAATATCTCGGCCATTTTAAGATAACGTATTTCTTAGAATCAGTTAAAATCTCAAACTCCAAGGTCACGCGTTAGGAAATCAAGATGGAATTAATCTCGGATTGAAACCATCTTTTTAGAATACACTAGTAAATTTGACTGTATTCCACAGGCAAAGTACTTTACTTGTTGAATACCAATAATACTTATAGAATTATCCATATTTTTAAAGTACAGGCAAGTTTCATACAAGTCTTGCATGATTGATCCTTCATATGCCCCGCCGTCCGACAGTCTGTTGGTTTCCCAGATTTGCCGAGAAGTCATTGGGCAACGTTTTCAAGTTCCCCCACTTAAAGTCTCCTCAACCTCCGCCCGATAGTGAGCTTTGAAATGAATGGAAGTTGACGAGAGGAAAAGGTGGTGTTACGTCAGAGGTTAGTGAGTCACTGGAAGCACTTTGCCCAGCTCGTCGTTAACTATTCGGCATCAAGCTTGGTCTGAACGGGTAGTTGCTTCATGAAACTCCATTAAAGCGGTAGCAGCGAAAGGTTGGTGTCAAGCAGGTTGTTACCTAGTGCAGTGGAATTCTCGCAAAAGGAAGACTTGAAATAATTTTCATCGTACCAAACGAATAAGCATTCTTTAGAGACTAACACAATCAGCCGACATGACAGAGCCCACCGTGAACAATGAAAACGCTTCGTCACAACTGGAATGCATGCAAAGGATTTCCAAGATTCCCATAGTGGAACTTATGTGGAACCAAACCACTGGAATGTATGAGAAAGTTAAGGTACGGAACTTTGAGTGTTTACTTCAGCCTTACAAGGCACTTATTTGGTCAATTCATTTTAATGTATTATGACGAAGGGAAGAAAGAAGTACAGAGATGAAGGGAGACCTAATGTGGAGTAGGTTGTTGGATTGGGTTTTGTTTGTAGTTACAATTTATTTATTTGACAGTTGTGTCCATCGGAAAAACCTACCTTAACCGGTAGATTACCTAATGATATCCTGTTTTTAGGGCTCACATGGAGTTGTTAACTGGACCCTTACGTCTGCTGAAGCCACGGTTCATAAAGCAATGCAACATGCAGCACCTGTTGCTAAAAAGTTTGAACACCCAATACACAAGGTTGACGAAACACTGTGCAAAGGCCTGAATACCCTCGAAGAAAAAGTTCCCATTGTCAAGGAAAAACCTGAACTGGTAAATATCTTAATTTTATATGAACGTAATGATTTCGTGTTCGGGCATTTTATGTCATCGCAAGCACTGGCCAGACGACAACAAGTGAAAAAATAGTGAACTTCCTTTCTTTCGGTATTTTAGGATTACATAACTGTTAAGTGTGTGTATTTTCGGATTACGTAACTGCAATGTAAAGTTTTATGGAGTAACATTCGTAATCCATAAATAACCCAAAGTCTAGTTTTGGATCACTCTTAGCTTGACGAGCATGCTTTTAATGTTGTCGCTGAGGTTTTAAGAGATAAAGTGATAGATATTAATACGGATGGAACTTCAAACGTTTCAGGTGGTCGCCGCTGCCAAGACGTACGTCAGTAATACTATGCAGCCGGCTATGGAAAAAGTTGAGGCAGTGAAACGATTTGGAACGGCATGTGGAAATTATGCGATGGCAAGCTTAGACGCCACGGTAGAAATGGCAGATCAGTACGTCGAGTATTACCTTCCAGAGGAAACCCCTAAGCAAGAAGGTATGAGAAAAGAAAGTAGCTTGGGTAATTCTGGAATACATTTGACCCCGTACATGCGTGCAATAATTAATTGTCATGAGATGTCATCAATGTTATTATCCTGTCATTCACCAGGTGAACCGGCTATTGTCCCAGACCAAACAATTCCCCAGAGAGTTGGGAAAATATCTGTCAAAGTTGGGCGTGGTGTTTACCAGAAAATTGTTGTTCAAATGAAAACTCTAGGTGTAAGCAGTGAGAAGTCTCTGACATCATTGAACCATCTCTCAGAAATGGTGAGTCATTCATTCTTCCATGTTAAATTTTCATGTTCAGCTAGTTTTACATTCATAAGGACACATTGTCAAACAAATTCTTTTCAGACAGTTTGTAATAGTGAGACTTGGCTGATGCAAAGCTTGGCTTATTAAAAAAATAATTTTTCAGCCATTTAAATTGCAAACATTGGTCATGGTTCATATTTTCTAACTTAAAAGATGAAAAGTTACATGGACGCTCCGAAAATTCTGAAGCAAATATCGCGATTGGATAATCTTGTTTATTAGTTCATATGTTTGATTGTCTCAGAAAATCATTCAAACTTCACATCTGTTGGATTAATTCCATCAAACATTTCTCAAGCTTTCTCTAATAAAAATCGTTATGGTGCCCTGCAAAAACGGTTGACTTTATGAGTAGTCATTTTTTCTGTTACATGAGCTTAATCAATAAATAGCTTGCGGCATAATAAGAGTCTTAATTTTAAGCTCTCTTGCACTGATGTATGTAGCTTTTGTACGACCTTTGTTTGATCTGTGATGTTCCATTGGACATTGTCTTAAAATAAAAAAGCTGTTAACAACTATTAGTTAATTTGTAGTAGTATGGATTGTATCACTCACCAACCAAATTCATGTCCATATTTCCAGTTGCACATGGCCAGCATGACAGTGGACAGTGCAGCACTTGCTGCCAGAGCCAATTCATTGTGGAACCAGTTGAAAGCCGATGATGACTTTGCAGAGGGCTCCGAGGAAGAGAGTGGGGAAAAGGTCCAGCCGGGAAATGTTGCGATTGCTGCCATAGTTGCTCGCAAGCTCATTCGGAACGTTCTGAATCTTTGCTCTCAGGCAGCAAAGGCACTCCCTGCCCCTCCTGGTCCGCTGGCTGCTCAGGCGTCCGCATTGCCATCTCAGTTGAGCACTCGCTTGGCGTTGGCTGCGGACTATGCAAAACATGTTTATGAACAGCTCAAGGTTAGTTATAATTTTTTGTCTCCCTGATGTTCCCCCATTCTCCAAAAGTATTCAAAACGCTGCTTAACATACAAATGTTTATTTTTTTCAGGAGTACAACTTTCATGAAGCTTCTGATTCAATCAAGACCAGTATGAAGGATCAGATAGTGAAAATACAAACTGTTTTGAAGGACCTTAATACTTACGCAAGTCAATGGCTGGTAAGTGGCTAAAGCCATTTTATTTTCGAAGGAAAGGAGAGATGCTTGGTTTTTTGTTATGGAAAAAGTTAAAAAGTGTTTCTTTGATCTGCAGGAAAGCAACCATCAACAAAATGGTACTGTGCCTGAATCTACTTCGGAGACACCCGAAGAGCAAAAGAAGAAATCTTAATGAGTAGCTTTTTTCGACTGAAAAATCATCCTACGTATTTATAACTTTTGAAAGTGAATTTTATAGCTGCATGTTTCATACATGCCCCTATTTTTTTGAAAAATTGATGTTAAATGAGTTAGACAATATATTTTATATTGTATGTTTAAAATGTATCATTCCATTATGCCTTAAATGTTGTTGGAAATGTGAACCACCGGTTTCAAACGTGTGGTGGTGCTTAATGCTCAGTGGCTGTGGCAGTTTATATCAAGGCACCACTCAGTTTGATGATTTATCAATTTATAAGACTGATATATTTACAATAAATAATACATAATCTTGTTGCTACAGTTAGAATTTGTTGTTACTTGATCATGAAATCCCAAAAACCATCGCATAAAACTCTCCAAGACACCATTAATGTCAGCTGACAATGTCAATTAAGATTTAAAGATTTCAAAGTGTAAAAATCATTTGACCTTGACTGGAAGATGAACCCAGATCCCTCGGTGTGTGGCAGTGTGCTTCAGCCATGGTATGGCCAATATCCTGGTCAAAGCAAATGATTTTTGCACCGTGACATAGTTTCATCTAATGCACATTAATGGGTAACTTGTTTTGCTGTGACATCTGCAGTTTCTTTGAAAATGTAAATGGAGACTATTTTCTTTAAATCTTCTCCAAGATGTGGCACAGTGTTGTTTGGTGGTATATTAATATAGAATTGTATAATAATGCCTCCCTAAAAAATTAGCATGTCTCATTTAACATGCCAAAAATATTGACAAGGAAGGCTGAATCTTAAGGTTCCAAGTTCTCTTTTAGTCACGGATCTTATATCTGATATAAATATGGAGATAATCTAAGTGGGGGAGGAAGGTAATGGCCTGTACCATGTGTTGACATAATCTTATATTTGAGTGAAATTTTTGAAATTCCAGTGATAATACGTGCAATAAAACTGAAACAAGGTCTTATTTGTTAATAATTAACTAGTCTACCATACTTAGTTAAATTTTGGGTAGATTAAGCTGAAGGGTTTCATGTGTCGTCTGGTGAAACCATCCTGCAGACCTAAGCCAGTGAAGCTAGTGATGAATATTTTGCCATATGGTGTAACCCCCTATCCAAGACGTGCAATGTCCTCCCTTCTTTGAATTAGTGCTTACAGTGGAAAAACACCCCGTAGTAACAAATGACATATAACTTGAAAAGACAATACCCTGTCCTCAAAATCAGTATGAGTTGGCATAAGGCAATCTTTAAGAAATCAGTTTTACAGAATTTCGACCTTAGCAGGCTATGTGTTTGAAGATATCTTGGAAAGATACACACTAAGGTTTTGCTCACATTCACATATATGAACTGCCTACTGATCTACAGATAGTTCACCATGAAAAATAGTTGAATATGATGTAGTACCAGCAAAGGACTTGACGAGGAGAAAGTGGGCATTAATATCATTGTAATATTTAGACTTAACAGAATGTGAAATTTTCATTTCATTCACAAGGATAGACTTTGAATCGAAGGCCAATCTCTACAAATTTATTTTATCTTAAATTTATGAATCTGATATTCCAAAAAATTTTCCCACCATATTATTTTTATGGCATGTTAAATTTTTATTCACAATATTCTCTGTTTATTTGTTGATTTTGAACATGTTAATTGTTGTCTCTGAAGATGTTTAAGAAAAAGAATGATACCAATGTAATAAATTGTATAGTGAATAACTCAAGCCACATAAGATGCCAAACCAGGAATACAGTCAAACCTTAGTTGCATGAAACAGAAGTTTCTTTCATGTTGCACGACGATTTAATAAAAAAACACCTACATGAGTATGACCGAATGCCTACCTAAAATGATGCAATGCACTTTTCAGAAATGTAACCGCCCTCTCAAAGTAAAATAATATTTGCTTAAATAATAATAGCATTTGCTTAAATGAAGAGAAAATATGTATTCCACCAAATATTGTTTCGTGAAGGAAATGGGTGCTTTTACATTTTCAAAGCCAAGAGAGTAGGTAGTAATTTCATGGGGGTAGGTAAAAAAAGATGGAAAGTCAGAAGAAAATGTAAAATACACCCTCGGTCACTGTTTTCCAAACAAATACTCCTTAAACGAACCAATTAAATGCCAATTGTGCCAATCAAGTTTACGGTCTTGGCGTTTTTGTTTTCCATTGTTTCACGACTGTAGGCACATTCATTTTAAGTTTACAGTAATTTCCTGAATCGTTTGTTGTTGAAGGAAAAGAGTATATTCTTCTCGCATTACAAACCATTTTTTCTCAATCTAAAATATTACGTTTATCTTAAATCAATCACTATAATTTTATCTCATAAATTATGATATTTTAATAATCAACATTATCATGCTAAAAGTCATGCCGTGACTTTCAGCATGTTAATCTTGAAGAAAGTTTTGATACATAGATTACCACAACGATATACAACAAGATGTACTTTATTCCACTATTGAATCACTCACCGGATTAATACTTATTATTGCTTGAAGATGGATAAGAAGCCTCCTAAGTGCCACAACTGCAAACCTCAACAGCTCTACTACTTTTCACTTAATGTAAGCACATGATTACCACCTTGTAGTTTAAACCAATTTGTAGTTTTGATGTGGAATTATACGTCAAAACACCTTCATTTGGTATCATCGGCATTCATACCAAGATCGATAAAATGTAATCAAGTTTTAACAATTTTTTAGTTGTTTCATTGATACAATCTAAAATAGGAGCGCGGCGAAATAAATGTATGGGAGACGCGAAACTTCTGATATTGACCTAATATGGGAATAGTAAACAATAACCTCAATAAGGGTGAATATAATTAGACATAATTTTGAAAATAAAATCAAATTAAGTAATTTTAAACGCTTCATTGCAACAGTAGATAATAATTTCGAATTGGCACCTAAAAACAGCCCAATGGAGGCTTCGAAAATCCCACACGACGCCATAAAAAATATATGAAAATGTCAGGGAAATTGTCTTACTATTGGCTTTATAACAAGTAGTATCTATACAAAATACCGCAACGGAATTTTTTATAAAATAAATTATAATAATATAGCTTTTAGCATGTGAAATATTATTTAATTGTATGCTTTTGAAGCATTTATATGGACTGTTTACATAAAGGATGCGCCTATGAATTTCTCATGAAAATTAGTTCTCTTAATGGTTAGCCTGTGTATTTCCCTATCAATGCCAGTATAAATAAACTTACTATTTTAATTTTATGAATTAAATTTTAATTACAGAACTTGTTTCAAAGTTTTATCTTACAGAATATCCGTTTGCATGAAAACACATTCTTCGCGTATACCCGTTCATCATATGTTCACTGAGTCTGTGGAAAATACCACAAACACCTGTTACTCGTATCTAGTACCGAAGAACTTTTAGTAGAAGACAGGTTGAAATGGCGGACGACGATTGGAGGAAAAGAGTTGGAATTGAAATTAATTTTAGCTCTGACGACGAGAGTTCTGATGAAGAAACAAGGTACCTTTATTTTTATATAATGTTTTCAAAAATTAATGTTAACCAGAAGCTAGAGTTTGGAGAGGCGTTGTCTGCAGGGTAGTTGTGTACGCGTAACACTGTCTTGCAAAATGCCGATCTAACATTTTGCCGAAGTTGTCCATAGAAATGTCATGTTTGCTGTAGCAATGAATAGTGTTTACGTTATTGAGATTGTAGCGATAGAAAATGTTTTATAGTCTGTTTACCATACGGCTTAAAATTGCTGTTACTGAATATTTTAAGGCATGCAGAAACAGTGTTCGTAGGAGAAGCCGGAGGTTGTACCAATAACAGCTTGGATGAAATCACAGATGGACTTCATATGGACGAAATTCTTAGAAAGTATGCTGATTATGGCCAAACCCCACCCAGAACACGAATATCCAATAAGGAGAAGCAAAGAAAAAGGAGAGAGAAAGATAATTTTGGGTACATTGAACTGTGTGTCTTAGAAACTTAGAAATTGTAAACCATCTTAAAAAAATATTAGCTTGCATTAATATCCAGGTTTACTTTTGCTCTTTCGTGGGAAAAAATAACCTACCACTATATGTTTTAAATTGCAGTTTCTTCCCTCTTTGTTAGGCGTAAAAGTTCTTTCTCGCAGCGCTTTACCTGTTGCCTTCTGTTTTAGTTTATCGAATATTTATTTATTCCCTTATCCTAAAGTTTGCTTCTCTTTTCACATGGTATAATTTAAAGAAATATTCTTATGCATGTTTTAAATTGAATGTGTTTCCATTTATGCTTTTTCCTCAAGTGCAATGGGATGTGTTATGTTACTGTACGTCAGAATATAAGTTATTAGGGCTCATGTGCCTCGTGATACTTGTAAAACAGATAGCAAGTAGGGAGTGGTTTCACGGTTAAGCTATCATGTAACCAGTGTTTGCTTTAAAGGGAGATGAAAAGTTCATATTTGGATGAATTTGTATCTGAATGTAATTCGTTTCGTAAATATTTGTTTATATTCTGGAGTCATAGTTTGTATCACCTGTTTCTCCCTCCTTGCTTCAGCATTGATGTTAACCCATTGGGTTATCTCTTTCTTGAAGAGGTTACTATAAAAATTTAATGAACAAGCATATCATTTTTATAAAATTGTTATCATGGGACTATTTCCATGATTTCGATTTTCTCCATGAATGACAATAGATATTCCCTCCAACAGGATCATTTCTTCATTGTTTCAATTACTTACCCAGCATTCACATAAGCATTGTTTTTCTCTGTTACTTCATGCATTGTGAGAGGAATTTCAGCAGCTTATAAGTTCCTAAAATGGGTCAATGGTCACCTACTACTTAGGTAGTAGGTGACCATTGATTCCTTTTTGGAAAACGGATCTTCAGTAGCCAACTTTAAAAGGGTTGTCTGGTGCCTTATGTGGGTTATGGGAACTGGGAGTATGTGGTTGGGGTTACTGAACTACTAAATGCGAATGATTTTGTGCTCTAATAAGATTCTTAAGGGTTTCTCTGGTTAATACCCTGCTAATTATTTGTCCACACCTCTCTTATTCCATATGGTTTGCATCTTCTTTCCATTCCGTACATTCTTCATTTCTCTGATAGGTTCTTCCCAGCTGATGCAACACCACAGTCAAATCAATGAAGCTTTTAACAGTTATAGGTTACATTGAGCTAACAGTATAACATAAAATTAAATTGTTTAATATCAACTTGTGTGAATGAAACAAAATGTATGATCCCTTTAATAAATAACTTGTTTGTTAGGAAAATGGCATATTCATTCACATTAAATTTTTGTGTAAATGATGACTATGAATTTAAATTTGAGAACCTCAAAGAAAATGAGGATCTCTGTGTTATAAAATTATTTAATGATGTTGGATGATAACTGTCAGCACCATTATTTTTTGAAATTATATACTAGCTCTGGGACTAGATGTACACTTTGAATTATTTTTATGCACCAAATTTTTCATCTTATGCATTACAGTGATGTGAAAACAACACCGAAAGTAGTCCATGCCAGGAAGATGAGCCAGAGCAAACAAATAAGTTCCTTCAAACCTTTTGTGACTGCTTTGGACAACTGCGGTACCAGTATTAATCGCACCGAAAATGGTAATGAGAAGCAGTTGTCTTGTTAAAACAAGATCTTTCCTTCTCTGTCAAATCTGACTCTTCAGCTTGGGTACCAATGTGTCACTTTTGTTCGTATTTGAAAAAATACCAGGAATTGGAAATTTGAGTTCTGCTTATTGGAAGTGAGGAAACTGAGATGTCCGCCAGGGGAAGATTGACTGTATTTGGTTGACCAATTGTCAAATTACCATATAAACTACATATTTGATGACTTCTCCTCAAAATCTAAAGCCAATTGTTACTAAATTAGTATTAACATTACACTTACAAATTTGTGAAATGCCTAGTTCACCTATTTCTTTGTTCCAATCCCAGCCGGGATGTGTGCTTACGTTATTCTATTATTATGTTTCTGTTGTCTTAATAGTATTTTATTTGCCAGATATTTGAATAATTCATTGTATTTCTATTAACAATAATGAACCTGTGAGATAGTGAAATACTTAGATGAGTGTTCAAGAATGTGCACTGAAAAGAAAGCATATGAAGAGGCCTAACTTAACATTCTTGTTATTGCTTGAAATGACCATCATCGATACTTTACATTAAGATACTGGTGTGGCACTACAAACTAGGGAAAAAACAATAATAAATGTTGTTTCCTGGAATAAAGATTTCTTGTTTACAACATTTTTTGTGGCATTCTGCCATTAAAGGTAGGTTTTGAATTGAAACAGACTTAAAAATGATATATTTCTTGCCCTCTCTTAACAAAATTCTACCAGAAATAAAAAACAATGAAAAATTGTTCCATTTAATCAATTTGTCTTCAAATTGATTGAACTGGCCCTTCATACAATTTTTTCATAAAATATGTTGCCCAATATGTCTATTCTATTCCTACCCCTTCCTCACTTGCGTAACATTCTCCTCTCTATGACAGTTTTCAATATCCCATTGCAAATCAAAATGCTCTGCATATGATTTTCCAGCCTCCTTTGAATTTCTCCCAACAATCCTCTGCCCTCCTTTACCATGTGTAGCACTTCCTTGTTTGTTTTCCTTTCTGTTCACTTCATACCTTTTCCATTCTTCTCCACTCACACGAATTTCAAAAGCATCCCATGTATGCCAATTGTCTTGGTTCTACGGCCTTGTTTCCGACCATGAAAAACCATGGTCCATTTCAAATTTTTAATGAGTGTTTTTTAAACCTCTTGACTCAATCTCCCACTCGGTTTTCTCATCACGAAAGCGTCTTTGGTTCACACAGTTTTTCTTATGTCCCTACTGCCCTGACCAGTTGAGACCAAAGCACTTCCAAGATAAGTACGCTATTTCACATGTTACAGTAATGACCTTTCTCGAAAACCACTTAGCCTCTGTCTTGTTTATGTAGATTGCATAACTTCTAATAAGGGAGAATCTCTTTTAAGGTTGTTATGATTTTTATTTGCTATTGAAATAGTCGGAGCCATTGAGGCATCAAGAAATCAAATAAAATTTCATTTAGTATTTGCTCAGTGGTTTCTCCATTCACCTGAAATATCAGAGCTTGAACCGAGAACTCAAGTGCCAAAATTGATCCATCAGTATGGCAAGCCATTCTTATCCTTCCATGCAAATATCTGCCATGAACCTCTCATCTCATGCTCTATACTTGTAAATCATCCAGTTTTCATCATGTCTCTTCCCGCAGGACCAAATTTTGCTACCAACTGGCAATCATGGCAATTATTAATACAATTGTTGGATTGAAATTTGAGATGAATGAGTCTCTTCCAGCTTAAGGATGGACATAGTCTGAGAAAGAGGAGGCATTAAAAACCAGCATTTAAGTTTAAAGGGACTTGATGATGAACAGGGGAAAATTAAAAAAAAAATGTGAAACATTGGTTTGCCAAATTTTTGTCTAAAAATCAGATATACTACTATTGGAATATGACTTGTTTTTTTTACATTTAAATGAAAGGGAAGAGACTTGATGGATGATGTTTAGCACATCCTGTGGAGAAGTAATTGCCTTTGGAATGGTTGGCATAGCATTTAAAAAAAATATAATTTTTTGATTGGACAGATCATCAGAAGATGGAACAGGATAAACGAAAACGATGTTTGAAGCTGCTCAGAGAATCTCAGCGGGACTTAAAATTGGACCTTGTAAATTTACCTTCAAGTAGTGTGAGTTTTGTTGAACCAGCAGATGACAGAGCTGAAAGCCTTCCTGTTATCAAGGTAATGGTTTCAATCTTATTTATTTTTGTCGATGATGGAATTTTAATATTTTGTTGTGATTCAGGCTGTGCCAGTTGATAGTAAATTTGCAATTTTAAGTGAAAAAATTATAAGCCGTTCCATGAATAGTCACGAAAAGTATGACATTGCATTAATTACAGTTTCTTGTCTCTCTTTTTTTCTTGGATGGGAGATTTAATATGAGAGTCCAATAGGAGTTATCCTTCTATATCTCTTTTTATAATTCAATGTGTATCTATAGAACCTTGTCCAATAATTACTAGCTAAACATTAATGACATCAATCTTGTTAATCCAAGGAATTTGTCATTTAATGTCATCTTTACTATAATTGTAGAAGATGATGCATGCCTATTGTAAGAATAACAATAAAATTGGTCAAGTATGTCAGATTTCATGTAGATTTTGTCATTGTACATATAATAATTACATTAACCTAAACCTAGAGCTGTAACGAAATGGGATTAATGGTATGTTTATTTTTAAATCTTTGGTTCTTTGTCTCTTTAAACTTTCAGGTTGAAACCAGTAACAGATTTATGAGTCTCACCTCGAAACCAGTTCCTAAAAATCAGATTGAGAAAGAATCCTGTACTATTGAAACTTGCATGCCTCATTGTGAAGGAGAAAGGGTCTTGGCATTTAGTGCTACTACTCCTCAGGATGATAGAGTTTCTTTCCATCGTGCATTTTCACACCTAATTCGTTATGGATGCTCTGACAAGATGGATAAAACAATACAGCAGGTTGGTGCTGCACATACAAATGTATGCATAAATGTGCATTTGAAATAGAAACCCTCTTGTTTCCCACACTCCCACTCACAACTTAAGTAGTAACCCTCAGTGTACTTATGCATTAAAGATTGTTCACTTCCATTCAATGTTTCACACGAAAATAGAATCATTTTATGAAGATGTTAATACTGCCTACTTCTGATTATCTGTGACCTCCAATGTATTTTGTAATTCGGATAAAGAATTTATATTTTTTTTGGTAATTTTTGTGTGTTTTCTCGAATTTCTGTTCTTTTACTCCAAAATGCATACATTTAATGCACTTGTGACTCGTAAGTCACACTGAGTGACTCATAAAAGCAGATAATTGATATTGTTGATTGAATTTCAAGAGGTTTATGTATGGTTCTGCCAAAAAAGCAATTCACTGACATCCGTTTCTTAAAAGTTTGTGACTGACATTTAATCAGAAGAATATAGCTAAAATTGTAGCAAAGTGTACATGTTTGACTTCGTACAATGATTTCACTATAAAATACATTGAATTTTGTAATATTCCCTACATCTATTGATTCCAGCTTGGGTTTCAGCATCTTGATGCCATTGTCAAGAGCGAGAAAAACATTGAAAGCATATTGTCATCACCGTTAGCATGTTTTTTTGCCTTTCATAATAATTGAATGTGCCACTGTTTTCAAGGTTATTATAGTGTGCGGAATATTGCAGAGTTCAATTTATTTCAGAAGCTCTAAAATTAATATGAAATGCTCAAAAGAACTGCTTATTTTTCTCAAAAACTTCCTCTTGATAATGTTGGTAGTCTAATTAATGTTCTGGCAAAATCACATTGATTATTCCCATTTACATCCATTGATAAGTATGCCACTTTCCTTTTCTGATATGTTAGACAGGGTAACTTTGAAGTTCTGAAATTTCATTCGCAGTTCTCAATTGAGGGGGTTAGTTAAGTAACTGTGAAGGTTGTTAATATGGCTTAATTGAATCATTAGTTGTTAGCAGTGTGCAAAGCTTAGTGTTGGCAATTTCCAACTAAATCAAAAGTCCCCCATGATAGATCAAACCTTAAATGACACATGCGTCCAGTGCCAGCTGAAGTAGATTAACCACTATTTCTAACTCCCGAGTAAAATATGTTTAAATGAAAATGTTTTTCTAAAAATAATTACTTAGTTTTGGATCAAGTGATCCTGGTCTGTGGTTCTTTGAATTAGTTCAATTAATGCTATCTATCAATGAGAATGTTATGCTAAATCAATCTTTTGCACTTTTTCCAAAGCTTGTCGTTATTGATTGATAATATGTGTGAAATTATTTACTTAGTAGTTAGTGAATAAACACATTTACTACCTTGATCAAAAGGTTCCCAGAATAACCACCGTGTGGCGCTCCCATCGTTCCGATTTGAGTTCTGTTTTTTTGTTAAATTGGTACATCTGTTGTTGATATTCCCTTTAAATCTTAGTGTCATAACTTGACATTTGCAAAAGTTACGTAGCCAAGAGTACATGTATCTCTGTGTGTGTTGGAGATTTTTTACAATTGCAGAAATGGATTTAAATTTGCAACAACGAGCTTGTATTAAATTTTGCGTAAAAAACGGATTTAGTGGCGCACGGACGTTGGAAATGTTGGAAAAGTGTTTCGGCAACGATTCTCTAAAAAAAACGGTCGTTTACCAGTGGCACGAGCGGTTCAGAAGTGGTCGTGAGTCAATCGAAGATGATGAACGCAGTGGCAGACCATCGACATCGAAAGTCGGTGAAAAAATTGATAAAGTAAAAGAAATGTTGGTCAATAACCGCAAATTAACCATCAGAGAAATAGCGGAGGACTTGAACATTGCCTATGGATCCGCCCAAGACACTGTGGTTAATGATTTGGGTTTCCGTCGTGTAGCAGCAAAGTTGGTGCCAAAAGACCTCAATTTCATGCAAAAAAGAGACCGTGTTGACGTCGCAAAAGACATGATTTGCGAGGCTGAATCCGATCCCACATTCATCAAAAGGATCATTACTGGAGACGAGACGTGGGTTTATGAGTACGACACGCAATCCAGACATCAGGCAAGTGAATGGCGTTCACCAAATGAGCCGAGACCAAAAAAACCACGTCGTTTTCAGTCAAAAAAGAAGGCAATGCTGACGGTTTTCATGGATTACAACGGTGTAGTGCATCATGAATTTTTGCCAGAAGGCCAGACAGTAAACAAAGAGTATTATTTGGGCGTTATGAGACGTTTGCGTGAAGCAATTCGCCGAAAGAGACCAGAAATCGTCGCACAGTGCGTCGAGACCGTCGCACAGTGCTATCATTATTCGTAATTTTTTGACGAAAAATGCAACAAATACCATCCAACAGCCACCGAATTCACCTGATTTGGCTCCCTGTGACTTCTTTCTGTTCAATCGAGTTAAAAAACCATTACGGGGAACGCGTTTTAGCAGCCGAGAGGAAGTAATGGAAAAATCGCAGGAAGCACTGATGGACATACCGAAAACCGAATATAAAAAATGTTTCGAGGATTGGATCAAGCGCTGGCATAAGTGTGTTGCAGTCGATGGGGATTACTTTGAAGGGGACAATATAGATTTAGATGAATAAACTTGTATTTTTAATTTTCTGAATAAATTCCGGGAACTTTTTGATCAAGGTAGTATTTCTAGACTTAATACTGAGCCCATGATGCTCTGCAGAAGAAGAGTAAGATTAGTATTCTGTGGAACATTCTAGGAATCCCTTGACCCTGAAAAATTTAGGTAATGTAATGCAAAAACATTGTGCCTGTAGAAATTTTAAAAAATCTCCCATTCTTTATAAATGAACAGACTAGTTTGTGGTCTGGTAATAGATTGGTGTTGATATGTACCTGAAGTTAGAGAGATTGGTAATCTAGATGTAAGCTGATGTGTGGGCATATGGAGATACCATTTCTCTCTCTGGTAAAGTAAATAATTCAGGAATAAATTCTCTTTAATATGCCCTTGTGCTTATGAGTGAGACAAATCGAAAATTAACCAAGAACACCAAGCAAATGGAGAAATAGTTACTCCTCTGGTATGAATTTACCGGTGTAATTTTAAGTGTATGGTATTTTAGTAAAAACCACCTAACCCTTTTTTCATTGGCATATACATTCAAACTGTTAGCTATGTTGTTTCCTAATATTTGTTTCTTTATCTTTGTAGCTGTGCAGAGAGAAACAGCTGTGGCAAAGTGAGCTGAAAGACCTCATTTGGCTAGAGCTGCAGGCTTGGCATGCTGACCGCACCCCTACCGAACAAGATCAATTTGTTTGTGAAGAGCGAACGAAAATTGGAGAACTTCTAGAAGAGATCATAAATTACCATTTTGTGCGGAAGAGTGCCAAAGAATTAAAAATTAAGAAGAGCTCGAGTCTTTCATCAAAATTAAATGAATTAGGCCAAAAGAAAGTGGATCGAACTATCAGTGATACAGTGTTCGCAGATGATAGCAGAGAAAATACTCTGGTGTCTGAGGAGCTGAGGAAATATGAATTAAGCATGGGAAATGCAGCCACTGAAAACGGAGATGTCACGGATTGCCTGAAACTAAAAATTGATTTTGCCAATATATCTGGACCAGGACAGAAAAATATTGAGGACAATTGGCGGAACTGTGAGACATCGAGTAAGAAAGACCGTGGAGGCAAAAAGGGAAAGGAGTTGAACGCAGATCATTCCCAAACAAATGAGGAGGACCCCTCTGATGAATATGTTGATGATTGTCCTGGTTGCTACTCAATGTACTGCAAAGTCTGCATGGCCAATCAGAATTGCGCATTGGGTGAAGTGGAGAGCATTCTTCATAGACTTGGGGTAAATTTATGTTCACCTTTGTAATCTACTTATCCAACTACTCTTACCATAGATTTACAGAGAGACCTCATTATGTGGATCCCACACTATTGAATATTTGTATTGCACAGTTAAATGTGAGAAGCAGTCCCAAATCAAAAGCATAGGGTTGTGTGTGCTTTTTGGTATGGTCAAATTACAATACAGTAGTGATTTTACACGACAAGGATTCATGGGCCCGATGAAATCACTCACTATATGGAGTTCCCATTATTCCTGATAGCTATTCAATAGTCACACATTAGCTAATTCCAATGAATTTTTAGGATAATGTAGCCATCAATGTGGGTATTTTACATCATAGGTGAAAAATTAAAGGGTGTGAAACTAGGAACTATCAACAATAATTATTTATGCTACAATTTTAAGACTTTGCAGGATTTAAACAGTAATTACCTTGTGGCAATAACCTATATGAAAATGTTTGGTCTGCAGTCTTGGTGGCAAACACCAGTTTAATACCACAAATATAATGTGTTATTGGTGAGAGGTTATGATTTATATCTTGGAATGAATTGGAAAAGCAATATTTTCAAGCAAAAGATTTTGAAAGTTTTAATTTTTGCCTTTTTTTTTAACTTTCAATTACTCATTTTAAAAATTTCTTACTGATCGATGGATGCTCTCCTGTCATATTTCATGTGTAACCATATCTGCAGTTGCTAATGTGATATTGATGAAATTAGACATTGAAAACTTTAATTATATAATAGGACGTCAAGTCATGTCACATGCTTTGTATTTAAACTAGATAAAGATGAAATGGCATTGTGGTTTACTGGCCAAATATGGAACCATGAACAATTTTTCATCCAAAGTTCATATTTAAAAATCTGCTATTTCAAATCTTTTACCTTTAAATTTTAAATGGTTAATTTATTCAATTTATACTTAATAAGTGTTTTGTCGCCCATTTATATAATACATTGAAGCACCTGAGAACACCCAGCATATGACATGCATATATGCCGAAACTCAAAGCCTGGACATCATTCTCATGCATGCGACTATGAGTAATGTTCCTGAAAATAATTCTCAGACATTTAATAGTTTTTGCATTCCAAATGGACAGTGTGATCTGTATTCAATTAATGTAACCAATGCTGATCCACCATATTTCTCCTGGAATAATTGAGTTGACTTTACTTTTATTATTCCTGCTAATTCATTGAATTTCAATTTTGTTATTATTTGTAATTCATCTTTGTGGAAGATATGCATTAGTACTCCTTAAATATATTAGAACTAACATGCAAGGTAGTAATATTTTTCTTCAGGAGCACAAGGAAGCTGAGGAAAGTACTGAAATTCACGAAAGTTGTAAAACATACTTATATTTTTAATGGTAATATCAAATAAACTTATTAAGTTGAGACCACTAATCATTAATTATAATTTTGCTTTGCCTCCACATATTTTATGCAGCATGCAGAGTCACTCTATCCTTCGAGCAAGGCATTTGCCATGGACTATCCCCTTTATCGAAGCCAGGAGTTCATAATGCGCATCAAAGCCATGTGTCTGTGGTACAACATGACCCGCCATCATCTCCTAAAGATCATCATTTTGGGGAAACTACTTCTTCAGTTTAAATCAAAGAAACAAACCTGGCCCCTGGATTACAGAGATGGGAGCGCAACACCAGTAGACCCAGATTCATCTCCGTGGACTTCTACCTCATCCACACAGTCAAATACGACGACTCCCAGTGAATCTTCCGGAAGAATCTCAGTGTCGTCATCCACTTCTGGCATTGAATCAACAAGCTCAGCTTTAAATTCTACCCACTCCCCTGTTGAACTGGATGATGAATTTGACAGGTAGGAATTTGGTTATCAGAATACAAGAAAATATGGTAAATTTGTAATAGTTGATCTCTATACTGTGATTACCCTATTTTATGGCATATAAAATGTACCTTTTATTCCAAAATTATGGTTAAACAAATAACCCATGTCCCTTATGTGAAGGTTTGAACTCATGGATTTATCTGCAATAATGAATGTCATTTTTACTCCACATGGTCAGTACTACCAGTATAGACTTCTTTATGTTTTGATCAATATATTTACCTGTATATAATTTTAATTATTGAATGGAAGAGTGATTTAGTTGGGATTATTACTAAGCTCATTGCTATTATGTGACATGATTATCATGTTGCTCACTTCTGAGATGGTGAAAGAAGTGCGAGCTAGATATTAAAAGAACTTGATCAGAAAGGTGTGTTAAATAAAAAATGAGAATTTGATTTATTTGGAAAGAACTTTTTTATTTGTCTATATCATTGTTATTTCTTCAAAATAGTCCCCATTAGACATTATACACTTATGTTGCTGCTTTTTCTAATCTTTGAAACACTTCAGGAACATGATCATTAGCATAGCTTTTAGCTCTCTCGGCAAGGTGTTTTTAATCTCATCCATACTTGTAAAATGATGGCCTTTTAAGGTTCTCTTTTTTTGTAGGAACAGAAAAGTGTTAAACTTCAATTTTTTTTGCTGGAGCAATTTTTTAAAATCACTCTAAAACAACACCACAGCTTCGACTGACCTTAGTTACATGTTATTTCGTTTTGATATTGATAAATATTCCTCTGAAAAGGTTGAAGGAAAATGAAACATTGAGAATCAAGCAGAAGCAAAGCTTGGAATCCTGCAAAAAGTATATGTGAGTGTAGGAAATCTGAATTATGTTTTTTGCCTACTTTGTGCTGTTTTATCATTGAAAATTAATAATTATTCTGAAATTTTGCCAAAAAATTGATATGATCAACAGAAATGAAAACCTAAATGGCTGATTTGTTGGTGTTGACATTGATTCATGATGTATCTAACTTTCACTCATTGGATCTTGGGTTAAAATATTTGTTCACACTTTTAATATGCATGTACAAAATCTGTTCAACAAAAGATGAGACTTGGAATAAATACTTAATTTTATTAGCTAAGCTACCCTTTCGTCATGCTTATGCACACCCTTGGCCAACAATACAGCACTTCCAATGTATTTAATGTATTTTCCACTTTACCAATGCTTCATGGAAAGCTTTTTTTGGGATAGTCTTTAAGTGTGCAGTATAATTTTGTTGAATGTCTTCAGTAGTTTAAAATCAGCATCCTTTCATGGTGAATTTCATCTTAGGAAATAGGAAAAAGTCTGCTGGAGCTAGATCCGGAGAGTAAGGTGGCTGGGGGATCACCGGTTTGCTGTTTTTGGCTAAAAACTCAGTAACAACCAATGATGTGTGCTCCGGGTCGTTGTCATGATGAAAGTACCAAGACATGTTTTTCCACATTAATGGTCTCTTCCGCCCAAAATTTTTGTCAAAAAGGGTGAAACTTGATCTTACACTAATATCAGCTTCATTGGAAATCTTCCGGACAGTTAACCTATGGTTTTCACACCCTAAATCATTCACACTATTAACATGGGCATCATTTGTTGACGTTGATGGTCCTGTAGTTCTCGGTGCTTCATCGGTTGAGGTTTTTCCATACTGAACGTGGTTGTAGCAATGAAAACACTGTGCCCAACTTGTAGATTCATTGCCGAATGCCTTTGGAATCATTGCTTAAGTTTCAGTTGAAACTTTCCTGAGGTTAAAACAAAATTCAATGTACACTCTTGTAATATGTTGCCTCTCTAACACTGTCATTCCTACCAACATAAGAATTTGTAATGCAAGTATGTGCTAGCTCAAACAAGCATTGCCGTTGTGCGGAGACATTTCGAGATAAGGCCATGGGCAAGGCGGTGCTTTACTTCTCACAGACGTTGTTAGAAGGTGTTGCCTCACCGATTGTTATCCGTCAAGCAGTTGGAGCGTTGAAAGACCAGTGTCATTTTTTTTTGTACAGATCTTGTAGTCTTGGTGGAGTGACAATAGAAATTAACAAGCAAAAGAGAGGAGATGCATATCTTAGTTGCAGAGAGAGAAAAGAAAACATGCTAGAGACGGATATGCTATGCATAATAAAGTTCTCCACAGCTGTACAAAGAGGAGAGATCCAGCTGGTACACTTCCCTTCTGCTACATCCCTTAATTGGTCTTTCTTCTGTGATGAAGCTCTCTGGCCATCTCTGTGCCACGGTAGTATGTTCAGAGCATGTTGTGTTGCTCAACTTGAATTCATGTGCTCACTCTCATTTGAAACGAGCTCTGCAAATTGTCTCATGATAAAAAAAATAAAAAGAGACATTTCAGGCGTGATATGGTGGAATAACATGATTAATTAAAATTAGCAATTTTCCACAAAAATAAAATGTTATTAATACGACTGGTTTCAATGCAACTACATCATCAAGATGATGTAGTTGCATTGAAACCGGTCGTATTAACAAAATTTTATTTTTGTGGAAAATTGCTAATTTTAATTAGTCTCATGATAAGTTGCGACTCAGAAAAATGGCAAATATATATGAATCGCAACCACAGTTTTAGTACTTCAGCTCATTATCGGGTGAACACTCTCTCATGTAGGAAACTGAGAGAAAAGAACAAGTTTACCTTTCCCTGTTTTGACCTATATAACTACCCATAGAGTCATCTTAGGAAATCAAAATCTTATTTTAATTTATTTTCTATTCTTTCCTTTTTTTTTCCATAGGGAACGAATTGAAATCATCAAATCGGCGTACAGATCTGAAATGGGAGCAGAGCGTGAGAATGGAACTTCTGTGAGAAAAGTCACCTTTGCCTTGGACTGTTTTGTGGATGAGCCATCTGAGGGTATAGGTTCCAACATAACATGCCATGGTAGGACAAGTAGCAGCAGCAGTAGAGTGCACTCTGTGTCCGGGGAAGAAATCAGTAGTCATGTCATATTTGGTGCTTCAATGAGTATGTTGGGTGAAGAGACAATGACTTTGAAATGCAAAAATGAAAATGGACTTGACACTTCACCGTACCAGGTTTACATTGAGAGGATGCTTAAGACCAAAGGCCTGCGCAAAGCACTTCATTTCATTGAAAGACTGCACCGGTTCCTCCTGTGCAAGTCCAGGATCAGTTTGCAAAGACCAAAGGGTACCAAACCAAACACAAAGGTAAGCACCAATTTATCCTATTTGTTTAAAAATCATTAATTATTACATGTCTCAGTATTAGGTAAGTAAACATAGTGGGGGATCAAGATGGTGGGGTGACTAGCATACTGGCTTCCCACCAAGAGTGACGGTTCGACTTCTGGAGATGGAGGGGAGGATGAAGTAGGGAAAGGGAGGATGGAATTATGCAAAATCGAAGAGCGACCTATCGTAATGTCAGATGTCAGCTGGTGTTTTGTAAGGAGAGGTAAGTGAATGTATTGTTGTACTATAGTATAGATTGTATCCATCCACTACCTACCGTAAGGAGTAGGATACTTATAGTAATAATGGTGAAACATTGTTTGTAAAAGTCTATAAATATTGGCAGAAACTCATTAAGGCTGGCCTCAAGATATGAATGGTTTCAAAAGTCTGATCAAGGTATATGCATTGCTTAAAATATAGAAAAAGAAATTTCTCATCCATAGTCATTCTCATCTTTAGTCAAATGTAGATTTGTTCATCTTTTTCGTTATGATTACCTACTATGTATTTCATTGAAAAGTCACAGCAGTCCCAAATCAAAAGCATAGGGTTGTGTGTGCTTTTTGGTGTGGTCAAATTGCATTGCTGTAGAATTTTTACACAACGAGGATTCATGGACCCGGTGAAATCACTCACTATATTGAGTTCCCATTATTCCTGATAGTGATTCAATTTTCACACATTAGCAAATTCCAATGACTTTTTAGGATAATGTAGTCATCAATGTGGGTATTGTACATCATCGGTAGCATACTAAAGGGTGTGAAACTAGTAGCTCTTAAAGATAATTTATGGTATAATTTTAAGACTATGCAGGATTCAGTAATTGCCATGTGGCAATAACATATGAAAATGTTTGGTGTGCAATCTTGGTGACCAGCACCAGTTTCAAACCACAAATATAATGTGTCATCAGTCCTTGGTCATTAAAACCTGCTATTGTTTGTGAAAATGGTATCCAATATCATTATTCAAAAGTGCCCATTATCCTAATAGCGTACTTAGACAGCAATAGAAAACATATAATAATAATAACTTTTTTGTGCTATTGGTCAAGTAATTGATGTACTACATGGTCGGTAGAGTAAGGAAAAAAATAAAATAATGATAATAAGCAATAGCATTACAATACAGGACACAATTTCATGCAATAAACATTCTAAATATAATTTTCAACCAAGAATTCATCTATACTGTAGTAACACTTGACTAACATAACATATTAAGTTCAATTTTAAAAGTAGTCACAGTGAGCTTATCATCTATCTTCTTTGGCATTTTATTATAAAGAAGTGGGACTGTGTGATGGAGGCCTTTCTTACAAGACAGTGAATGGTAGATTTTTCAGGTGTGCATTATCCGGCCTACCATTCAGGTGACCATGCACCTTGGAATTTGGTAAAAACAAACATTATTCTCTTTTGCAATTAAATGGCAATGAAGGATGTATAGGCATGGCAGAGTTATTAATTTCATTTTTTTAAATAGTGGCTTTTCTGGAATCATTCACCATTGATTTTATAGATCTTTTTCGCATGGAAATTGCCTTCTTTGCTACACTAGAGTTCCCCGAAAAGACAACTCCATAGGCCTGAACAAGGTAGGAATGAATTTTGGCTTTGTATACCAATTTCAGTCTCAAGGGAAGTAGCTACGGCAATTTTCCTAATTATGTATGTCTCAGTGGCCATTTTACCGATTATTTAATCAACACGAGAATCCCAGTTAAGATTTTCACTTAGATATAATCCCAAAAAATTTTACTGGACTGGTGAAAAGATTTATGTGAGTCTGTTCTAAGAAGAGGACTTTAATTTTATGAGAAGTCAGCAGGCAGTAAATTTTAAAAGATAAGTTGGATAAATAATGGGTAATTAATCTAAAATGATGTCAGGCACATGCATTTGTACATTTTATAGTTTTTATTTAATCTATACAGCTAATACAGGGTTCGTCCGGAAAATAAGTGTACTGAGCTCAGGAAAAAAAAATTATTACACTTTTACATATCTTAAGCTAATATTCCTCAGAATAGGACCCTTGTGAGTCGATACACTTGTTCCAGCGGCGTTCCCATTCCTGGAACGCTCCCGCGAAGGCATCATCGGGAACCTCTCGAAGACACGTCGTCACGGCCTCTTTGACGGCGTCCAAAGTCCCGTATCGCGTTCCTTTCAAACTCCTCTTTATCTTCGGGAACAGAAAGAAGTCCGGTGGCGCCAAGTCCGGGCTGTAGGGCGGGTGCGGCAGCGTTGCCACGCCGTGCTTGGCCAAGAAGTCCGACACGACAAGCGCGGTGTGAGACGGCGCATTGTCGCTCAGGTTGTCAGTCATACGGTTGATCGCTGGCCGGACGCGGGCGACTCGTTTTCAAAGTCTGTCGAGCACTTGGACGTAAAATGCAGCATTTACAGTTTGTCGTTCAGGTACAAATTCGTAGTGGATGACTCCCCTTTTGTCAAAAAAGACAATGAGCATCATAAACTTATTTTCTGGACGAACCCTGTACATATGTCATGTAATTGTATATTTGAATGAAACGTACATTACATTGGCAGTAACAACATCCTACAGTGTAGAGCTGATGAGAACATGAGTTGTTAGTTATGCATACAGATATTTAATGAGTAATTTCTTTAATTCATTCCAGTGCCCTCTGCTGGAGTCCCGAGTTCCTCCAGTAGTGGAGGGAATAGTTTCAATGTCCGAACAAGAGGAAAAAGAATTACAACGCCATGGCTATTGGTCACCAGAAGCACAGGACACAGGGCTCCCATCGTACATTGCAGCATTTCTATTCATATGCCGTATTCCTTTGGATGTTATTCATGCTTACCTGCAAATACGATATCAGCAAAAGCCCAAGGATCCATCAATATTGAGTATAAGGCAGGCAAGTGGGTTGGAATAATATTTATTTTTTTATTTAATAGTTACAAGATTAATCATACTCCCTTCCCTACTGCCCTGACTTATGTACTCGTATGTCAGGAACAATAATCTTAAATCCCTATAGAGATTGAGATGTGAATTAAAACCTAAAAAGCAAATTCTCATGTCCTGAAAACTTTGTATCCTGTTTTCATCACTTTAGAAGTATGCCATTAAAACAGTTTATCAGTACGCTTTCCTTTTTAAATTATTCCCTATTTACTCTTTGATTTAGGAGATTTTGGTTTGGGGTTTTACCATAGAGAAAGACTATGCATATATGGTAAACAAGATAAAAAAATAAAAATAAGATAAGATTTTACAATAATTATCCAATTCTATCCACTCCTAAATATTTCCTTGTAGAGTGAATTTTGTCCATAGTTAAAGAAATGTAGGCTTTTAATTAGTCTAAGGTTAGATTGGAATAGGACATTCAAATATTAAAAATAATTTCTGCCTTTAAAAAAAGTTTCAGTATTAAGAAATTTGATTAACTGAATTTGAGTTGCAATGTTTTTGTCTTCCAACATTTGTAAATAGTGCATTTTTTTATGTTTTTAGCTAATGAGAGAGTTCAAAGAGGGATTACAGATAGCAGTTCTTCAGAGACAACGGTACTTGCACCTAATTCGTACTGCCCTGTGGAATGCTGAGCCAGGAGTTTTAAGGTCATTTGAGGATGGTGTCAATGATTTTGACGTCACTATGAAGAATGTTCTTGAGGTACATAAATTTGTTTTAAGGTTGGTAGCCAGCATAGATATGAGGTCATACCTTTCTAAGGTGTAATTGCCAGGGTCCATGTTCTATTTTTGGCTAAATACCAAATTTTGATAAAAAAATCCATGTTAAAAAAGATGTCATTTGAGATGTGGGTTCTGCTTGGTTGCATTGTGAAATTTATTGCCATTATCACGGTAAAAATAATGCCACAGCAACACTTGTCTTATCTCAGAAACTATTATTATAAGCTAAAGCTATATCATTACTATTTGTGTAGTACTCATGACACTAATGCTGTATTTTGTAATCTATTCCTGGTATCAATATTGATGATAATGGATGGTATTGTGGACACATTGAGTAAACTAAATTTATAATCGTTATTTACAATTTGATAAATACTATTAAATGTGTTAGATTGACTTTTTATTCTTATCACTTGAGACATACATTTAACAAAAATGTAGAAGTTGTAATTGTAAGTAATTCATAGTTGTAATTGTATTAGCAGCATTTAAAAATTACTAGAAAAACTAAGGTTGACTTCTACGATGCATGTTCGAAAAGGAAGGCACCATTTTCTTATACTTATATATTGGTGGGTCAGAACAAAGTTTTATTCATGCAGTGTCATTAATTGATTGTGTCTTTATCAAATGAAGTTATTGTTTCGGTTCAGTGATCATTTGTTTGGCTTTCATTGAATACAGAGAACAATGTCCATCAAAATCATTGCTCCCAGTTGCCAGTTATGAAGTGAGTGTTGTGATTCAATTTTTGTGTGCAAAAGGATCATCAGCTGCCCGAATCCAATGGGAGTTGTGTCTAGTTTATGGACCTAAAGTAATGATTGAAGTAAGGTTGGAAAATGGTGTCAAGACTTCAAAAGTGATCATACAAATGTGCGTGGTGAAGAGTGGATTGGAAAACCCAGTATCCAGATCAATGAAATCATTCAACTATTGGACCAAGAACTGCATTCTGATAAACGATTCACAACAAGTGCTGTGGCTGATATATTTCCTCTTGTTTGTTACACCACAACTCTACAACAGAAATTGTGTGCCAGGGGGTCTCTGAAAATGCTTACCAACCAACACAAATAGCAAAGGATGTTGAGCGGACAAATATTTTTGGACCCCACCCTACAGTCCCAACCTTCCACCTAGTGACTATTTCCTCTTCTTGCACTTGAAACGGTGGCTTAGTGGACAATGGTGTGTAGATCGCAACAAACTCTAGACTGCCATTGTCAACTGGTTTAATTCCGAGGGGGTGAACATCTATGCTGAGGGATTCAAGAAGTTGATGCAGCATTAAGAAAAGTGCTGAGATGTGAAAGGCGGCAATGTAGAAAAGTGAAGTAGACTTGCAGGAAACTATGAGGCGTGTTCATAAAGTAAGGCCCGTTTGGTCACAGGAAAAAATAT
The DNA here is from genome assembly GCA_037158775.1 of Hetaerina titia. NCBI lineage: Eukaryota > Metazoa > Arthropoda > Insecta > Odonata > Calopterygidae > Hetaerina > Hetaerina titia. Next base: position 71,251,979 of record CM073774.1, on the reverse strand, counting down.
ACTCATATGAAACACATTTTATTGGCACTTTTAGTTAGCTACAAACCTACTTCACTTATCTACATAATCGCCGTTCACTTCTAAGCATTTTTCGTACCGCTGCACCAGCTTCTTTAACCCCTCTGCATAGAAACTCGCCGCCTGAGGGTTGAACCAATCGACAACGCCATTCTTGAGTTCCTTTTCGGTTTCGAAACGTTGTCCACCGAACCACTGTTTCAAGTGCAAGAAGAGGAAGTAGTCGCTGGGTGTAAGGTCAGGACTGTACGGTGGGTGGTTTAAAGAGTTCCCAACGGCCCAAAAACTCTCGTCCACTGGACATTCGTTGCTCTTTGTGGTTGTCGGTGAGCATTTTCGGTACCCACCTTGCACGCAATGTGTGGTATCCGAGGTTTTCCGTGACAATATTGTAGACAGTAGTGCGTCCAAGTTGAGGAAATTGTTCAGCCAGGCCATTAAGTGTCAATCGACGATCACATTGCAGTTTTTGTTCCACTTGCGAAACAATTTCATCGGTCAGAATACTGGGCCTACCACTTCGCTCTTCTTCATGGACATTTGTTCGTCCATTTTTAAAATCACAGCACCATTGTCTAACCTTTCCTTCACTCATAACTGTAGGTTTATAAACTAGGCATAATTCTCGATGAATTTCAGCAGCCGAAAATCCTTTTGCATACAAGAATCGTATGACGGAACGCACTTCACAGCTGGCAGGATCAATGATTGTCGCGGACATTGTTGTTTGCATGCACGGACAAGCAAACGACTTCTGAAACAAAACAAATGCTGCTATAGCTTCTCAATGAATCAGTAGATGGCGCTGCAGGAGCAAAACTGTGTTCTGAAGCGCCAATATTTAAATATAAGCAAACGGTACTTACTTTAAGAATACGCCTCGTAAAACCATCCGTAGAAAGTTATTTCAATGAATAAATTTTTTTAATGACCTCACGGCTTACTTTTTGAATATGCCTTGTACATGAGATCTGTTTAATACGAGGGTCATCCGGAAAGTAGTACCCGTTCGTGCCGCATGAAGTGCTGACGACGCGAGTAGCCGCTGGACGAGGTCAGATAGCTTCAGTGGCTTGTCTGCCTTCTCTGAGCCAAGTTGCGTGACGCTAGCATTGCCTGTGTTGTTTCTGTGATTGTTTACAATGTTTAAAAAAATTGAGAACGCCGCCAGTTGTGAAGTGAGGGCAGTGATTAAATTCCTCAATGCAAGAAACGTTCGCCCATGTGATATTCATCGCCAATTAAAGGAGGTGTATGGAGACAATGTAATGGACGAGTCGTCTGTTCGGCAGTGGTGTCGCAACTTCAACATGGGGAGGGGGAACACACACGACGATGAGCGTTCGGGGAGACCGTCTGTCATTACAGACCAACTGGTGAGCTCAGTTGACGAATTCGTGAGGAACGATCGGCGCGTCACAATTGATGACATCTGTGAGCATTTTCCCAATGTTTCTCGAACAATTGTTCATGAAATTGTTAAACACCATCGGCATTATGCAAAAATTTGTGCAAGATGGGTCCCTCGCATGCTTACAGATGAGCACAAAACCAAGCGTATGGCTGCAGCACTGACGTTTTTGGGACGTTATTCTGATGAAGGAGACTCTTTCTTGACTCGCATAATTACTGGTGACGAAACATGGGTTTGTTATGCATCACCTGAGAGTAAACGACAGTCAATGGAGTGGCATCATGCTCATTCACCAAACAAACCAAAAAAATTCAAGACAGTTCTGTCCACCAGGAAACTCATGGCAACCATTTTCTGGGATCGACGAGGTGTATTGCTTATTGATTTTATGGCCCGTGGAGACACTATTAATGCCAATGCGTATTGTGAAACATTAAAGAAATTATGGCGGGCAATACAAAATCGGCGGCGAGGTCTATTGTCTACTGGTGTCATTCTCGTTCATGACAATGCCAGGCCTCATGCAGCTGGGATAACACAAAAACTTTTGCAGCAATTCAAATGGGAAACTTTCGACCATCCACCGTATAGCCCGGACTTGGCCCCTTCAGATTTTCATCTCTTTACAAAGCTTAAAGACTTTTTGGCAGGAAAAAGATTTGACAGCGATGAAGAACTTAAAGAAGGAGTGACCCTGTATCTCAATGAGCTGGCGGCGAAGGACTATGCAGCAGGAATACAGAAACTTGTCACACGTTATGACAAATGCCTTAATTTGCTTGGAGATTATGTTGAGAAGTAGTTTAAAGTATCCTCTTTCAAATAAAATTTTTTATGTTTGTTAATATTTACTTTTGTGTCTTTATTTCACGAACGGGTACTACTTTCCGGATGACCCTCGTAAATGGAAATTTTAAGTCAAAATTCTGGGATCAACATATACACTTGTGTATATGCTGCTAAGATTCCAATATGACATATTTTAATTTTTTTTTGAAAATTTAGATATTTAATGAATTGAAGTTATAATATCAGGTGGCAGGGCAGTGTAAAATACCTTTGCCCTTGAACATATCATGAAGTGGTTAAAAAGCAGGCTATTTTTTAGACATCTTTAACATAGCTGGCATGCATTTGCATTGCTGCATGAAGAATTTTGAGAGCATGCATAGTTCTAAATGGCCATGAGTGATCTTCCCTGTTCTAATAATGATTAGGGAAGGTATCACTTGATGGGCCTAGAGCAGTTAGTAAAACCAGGTGGTTTGAGTTCTGAGGTGCTAACTGAACCTGTATGAGTTTTCCTACATTTTAAATGAGTAACTAATCCTCAAAATTAGTTTTCTATAAATGTATTCAATTTATATATTTATGCTCTATATATTTGCTATGTTTACCTAATGAGATCAGCATTGGCTTTAAGTGGTATGTAATGACCATCACTGTGGAAACACTCATTAAACTAAATGCACACACACATTTTTACATATTGTGTAAACTAAGTATTTATCCTCCATTGGTAAATATTTTCTAGTTGTGAGCCGCACTTTACCACTGTTTCTAATACTTAAATGTAATGTGCTTCACAAATATCTTCTAGACTTATTTGGAATACATGAAGCAATGGGTGTTGATGGTTCAGCAGGAAAGCCTCCTCATCTCCACCTACCAAAAGAGTCTGTTGGAGGAAGAGTGGTCATTTGTGAAGTCAACTTGCCCTCACATACCTGGTGGAGAGGCACTGGCTGGGGACAGCTTCTGGTAGGCATAGTAAACGTTTACATTTCATACACATTGCACCCAAGTGTTGCAGCAGAATGAAAATGGAATTGCCTCTTTCTTTGCCAGTGACTAACTGTGAATGCTAAGAGTTTTTTGATTCTTTCAGCCTTAATACAGAAATCTCAAGAAGTCATGACTGCAAAGGGGAAAACAGAGGTTAGCAGACATGTTTACCATCATAAATAATGTGAGAATTTTGATCGAAAAGGGACCTTTTGTGATATGTAACCATGGAAAATCGTTGACATTGATTGGCATTGATATTTAGGTTGTTGCAACTACTCTGCGTCTTGCTGCATGAATTGCTTTTATTTCATGCTGAGATGCTATTTGAGGCTATGCAGTATGAAATTGCATGGTAAACTTTATAATATTGCCTGATAGTGTAGGAGGTCACATTTGGTTTCACTAATATGCTAACCATCATTCATTGTTTAAATGTATCTTGACAGCTGTTGAGATCATTGCATTAAATATTAGAATTTGGTAATTCATTTACGATTTGTGAAATTCTCGATGTAGATGAGATTTTGTTTTAAGTAATTCTTTTGTTGAAGTTGTTCATTTGATTAAAAACTTAACAAGTGGTATTTAGGCAAGTATTATATTAACACCATAAGGCTTTAAAATAAGATGAGAAATGAACTTCTATGAGTGATGGTTCATGAGTTGAGATGCTCTTGTTTTTTGTCTTATTACTGTTTTACTGCCTTATGACTGCTTATTTACTCATTTAAAACATCTAATTGCAGCATGTAATTCAAGTCCATTAACTCTATGAATCAAAAGAAAACAGCCAGATATAAAATATGACAATTCAGTTTTGTTATATTATTTTCATAATTGAAATTGTTTCCTTAGAAAAATAGATTGAAAATACTAATTTTTTTTAAAAAGGAGAATCCACTCATTTGTCTTGTCACTAAAATTAAAACTTTTTAAATTAGCGAGTTGCATGAAATGAGCATCAAAATGTAGATATTTGCAGTTTTTATTTTTTTGTTGTCATATTCTAATGATTATTTTTTCCCCATGCAGTCAAATGGCGAAAGGCATGTTGAGAACAATTGGAGAGTATTTGAGCTCTGAAATTGATGATCTTGTGAATACTATGGATGAAACTTGGTCCGGAGAAGACTGCACTAAGTATGCATCAGTTGTTCATGTTTGTTGGAATTAATCACACAAGTAATTTGTGAACTTCACTCTTGAAAGAATCACTTTTGGTTTTACTTTGCAGGCATGTGTTGCTAGCTGCCTGCAGATCTCTTCACAGTATATTCACAGAGGCCAGAGAGAGAGCACTGAAGGGGATTTCATTTGCTAAAACGTTGAGAAAGGATTTGGAGATAGCTACATCATTTTCTTTGGAGAGTAGTCCCCAACATTTCTTGAAAAGGCTTCACGAGACTGGTCATGTACGTGTGATGCCTCCTCACACCTACAAGCATCTAATTTTTATTCCTGGTGAGCATTAATGAGAATAGTGCAAATTGAAAAGTTCTTTCCATTAGAAAGAAAGGAAGTAAATGCAGATGATTTATCAAAATTTCTCTGTTATACCAGTCTGTGCTCATGTGGGAAGGACCATCCAAGTATATCATCCCAGTCCATTAAATGAAGAACAAAATGCATTTTTCCACTGTCCTTTCTTTTGGTACTACTAGTTTCAATGCATAGGCATTATCATCAGGTACTCTAGTACCAAGTAATTCAAGTAATACCAAATTAAAGAACAGAGGAAAAATACATTGTGTTCTTCATTTAATGAACATGAACTTTCCCAAAATTGAGTCAGAAACTATTGAATACCCATCCCAACTCTGCAAATTCATCTCAGTGTATATTTAGACTACTTGGCTCCTTTTCAGTCAGCATTGTGAAGATATTGCAATTGTAATGGGAACATTTAAGATTTGAAGCCCTGAGGAAAATTCTAGTTGGGATAGAGGGCCCAGTCTTCAGTGTTCAATGAAGTATCCATAGATATGCAGGGTGCATTCAAGTATATTTGATCAACCAATTGTATTTTTTTTTCAAGCTAGAAGAAGTAGGTATAACAATGTGGTTGTGCTTAAAATATGCCAGTGCTCTTTGTGGATACAAGACACAGATGACTGCAGTACAATGCACTAGGTTTTCTTCATCTGCCACTAGTGTGTGAACTATTTTCAATGCTCACAGTGACATAGTTTAGTGTACCAATAAAGCATTTAATCATCTTGTTTTCTCAATTTAATTTTTGAGCACCCATATAAGTTCATTATGGGGTTGTGGTGATCCAGTGGGTAGAGCGTTGGACTACTGACCGGAGGGTCCCGGGTTCGATTCCCGGGCAAGGCACTCTGGGCACCTGCTGCTCCACCCAAGCTAGTTGATTTTTTGGGTACCAGATCTTCCTGGGAAACCATAACCAGCACAGGGAAAGGAACTGGCCCTGATGTGTGAATATTCACACGCCGTCGGGCTTAGTACATGGGTGAGCTCTACCATCACCTACTAAACCGACCTTCGGGTTGATTACTGTGTTTATGGTTTTTTATAAGTTCATTATCAATTGAGTGATAGGATTTGCAGTGATAGTGTTATGGATATGAAAAATGTACATTCGTGAGTGGGGCAGTTCAAATTTGGTCAAAATGTCATGTCAGACCCAAGAAGTAAGCCTCAGGGCTATGAACCAGCCAGTGTTTCCAATGGGCAAAAGGGACCCCATTTAGACAAATTCTTGGTGGTCATGGGATTGTGGCATCAGAGATGTGAAAAATATGTGCAATTCCAGGAAGATTATGTTGAGAACTAACAGAAGTTTAAACTTTCTGGTGTAGGTAGTTCATCAGGTAGGGAGGCCATTTAACTTTAAGACACCTTGCAGACAACGCAGAGGGGTTTTCTTTGAGATAGAAATGAAGCGTGAAAAATGGCAGTTTTAAAATTTGTGTAAACTTTGAGCATTACCAGAATTTTATCACACTCTGAGAATATACATGTATTACAAAATGCATGGAACTCTTTCTAAAATTATGCATTTTCTGGCAGCGTGAAATTTTCTATGTTAATGATTCAGGGAAGAAATTGTTTGCCAGTATCTGAGTTACATACTTAGGATAATGCATTTGTTAATCCCTTCGGAGTGGTTCTTCTATAATGGTTTCAAGGTATTGCAATCATGCGGTTCTCATTATTTATACTGTTCATTAATTAGTATTCTTTCAACAGAACAGTTAGGAACTGACATTTTTCCCATTTTGGTAAAGGCATTCTAATTCCCTTTTAAGGATCCATTCGACACTGTCCAGAGCAGATACGCAAATTAGTAAACATGAATTGCTCTGTTGGTGAGTATATGCATGCTGGATCTGAGAAGATTGGTGGAATGGTGGGATTAGCTGCATTTGATCAAGAAACGTCCTCACCAAGCAATCCAACGGCTCCTGTGTCCCTCTCTATGCCAGGATCACAGTGTGGAGTCTATCTGCTGTTTGTTCATGCTGATTCCTCTGATGATTGGAATTGGGAAGGAGAATGTGTCAGTCTTCAGCCAACAGCCGAGATTTCTGTCACTCTGGCTCACGTTGAGGTTGGTTTTTCTGAAGACATTTTTCACATTAAATGGCTGGGTTAGGGTGAAGGCAAAAAATCTTTATTTTCAGAAATCATTTAATGTTGATGGCTTATTTTTTTGTTTTGATCTGGAACCTTTTGCAGAGAGGTGGGACTCAATGAAAATTATGGAGCCTAAATTTGTATGACTCTTTCAATGAACAAAATAATCTCAGGTTATTTTTTTGCATGACATGCACTACTTAAAAAATTTTTTTTATCTCTAAGGTGATAAAATGGAAGTGCTAATGAACTAAAAATGAGACAGTTGTGTAGCTTTACATATTTTGATGAAAATAATAGAATTATGACATAGTGGCCAAGTGACTTTCTGGCACAGGAAAGAGAACTGACCTCTTAAAACTTAACATTTGACACTCAATAAGGCTTAGTACAAGGGGAGATTTGCTCTTACCTGTCAATACCAATCAAAATTTCAGCAGTTGTTTTGTTTCTTAGCATTTAATTATCATTAAAAAATTCATATTTTTATAATCAATAAATAATGTTGCTCCTAAAAAGGCTGAACAAGTTGCATAGTATCTCAATTTAAGGTGTCAGAAGTCCTGGAATCCAGATAAGGGAATGTGTGGATTGTTCAAACATTTAGTCAAAATAGAAAGTGGTGGTGGAAAAATAGTGTTATCCCTAAATTCTGTTGAAATTAAGTAATGAGTTAATGTTTCCATGATAGTATTTAATTTTAAATGTAATATTTCTGTCCATAAAGTAGCTTAAAAATAGTCTTGTAAAAAAAACTTTTTTATGTACACTTATTAATGTGGGTTCCTACTTCAAAATTTAAATTTTTGTCTCATCCAATTAAATGGTGAAAACCTCAATATTGCATTTATTCATGTGTACTTTGGTTTGGATAATCTTTTGTGCAATCATATATGAAACGAATTAGATTTTGTATACCTGGTTCCTATGGCTGGGTAACTAACCAAGATGACATTATATAATTTTTAACCCATACTTAACAACTTAATATGATTTCCTGAACACATCATAACTTCTTGCAACCAATTATGTGTGATCTTGTGCCTGACTCCCATTGGGTTCTTAAGTTAACTCCTGTGTTTTTATTTTGTTGAATTACAGCAATGTTGACAGGGTGTTTTATATGTTTGACTAAAATATCAACTCAGAACTCAATTTCAATTTGTTACATTTTTAAAAAGTATCATCTTTTAACCTTCAGGTTGAAGGTGTGCTGCTGGTTGCATGTGACCCTTCTCAGCTTGCAACTCATCGTCGTTTGTTCATGGAAACAATGGGATGCATTATAAAAATAGGCTGTGAAAACCGTCCCTCAAACAACCATATTGCAAAATCCTTGACGGAACTTAAAGTGAGTTACATACTGTTACGTATTGTGTTTTACTAATACTGATTTTCTTATCAAAACTTGGCAGTGTTCAGAAAATGGTCCAATGTAGTGGCAGTTTTCACTGTTCATGTAACATTTCTTAACTGTAAATTCATGAGTAATATTTTGGAGATATGACTCTTCTCATTGAAGAAATTAAGTATCGAGCGGTCCATTGCTATCATTGTAAATCATTCTTATACATTGTAAGGTATTTCATGACTTTGGTAGGTCTTGGTCTCCCTAAGGTGTTCCATTCAGCTTTTCATAAATTAGTAGTTAATAGTTAAAAAAAGAAAGCAAAGAAGCTGAATGCAAAATCAAACTTAATATTCTTTAGTCCTCGCATATCTTAGCCTTTTTTTCAAATGGGAACTAACACCGAATTTGAATTTGTTTGAATATAAATTTATTTTGAAAACATATTTTTTTGCTTTTAAAGCTGTGTGTGTGTATATATGGCTCCCGAGAGCAACTTATCCAGTATAGAGCCTTAGGATATTACAGTAATTCTCAGTATGTATAGAAGAAGAGTGTAAAAGTAATATAAATAAAGAGTATTAAAATATAAATATAAGATTTCAAAATAATAATAAATAATCCAGGAGGTACAATATTGACTAATTAAAATTAGTATGAAAGAGTCATAGTATGAAATTGTTTTTAAAACCTCTCTGAAATATTTCCTTTTTAGTTAGATACATGTGATAATATACTATTCACAAAAGCTTTAGGTCATTAGTTAGGGGCATGATGGAGAGTTTTAAGATATGATCAGTCAGCCTTAATTATATGGATGGACATAAAATGACACATCGAAAATGTTTTATGATAAACACAGTTATTCATAGTCGTAGGCCTTAATATCTAGTATTATTCACTATATTGATGAGGTGCCTGAACGAGGTTCCCATCAACACCTGCCAGGAAGCATACCACAGCTGGCAGAGGTGCTGGCATTAATGAGTCTATGTGGAAGGGTACTAATTTGAAGAATTTTAGTAATTTGTACTCACATCTGCAATAATTTTTTCCCTAGATTTATTCTAATTATTTTGAGACAGGCAATGTAGGTAACTTTTTTCACCCGAATGTACTGGGTGAGAATACAAATAGTCACAGATAAAGCATTGTAGGTTAGGTTAGAGGTCCTTCTATCCATTTACTATGGTGAATTTTATTCTTGTGATACTTTTAGTTACCTCCTCTGGGGTTCCTCTCCCCATGTGGGCATAATCTTCAAATTCCAAAAGAGGATTATATGTATTATGAGCAATGCTCCTTGCGATGACCATGTGAACCTCTCTTCAAATGACTTGGGTTTATTACCAGGCCAGGCCAATACCTTGCATATATATATTTAATGTCATCTTGCGTGCAAAGGTTAATATTTCTCAGAACAGGTCCAACCACAATTATCACAGTCGTTATACAAGGACCTGCAATGACCGGCATCAGCCATTTTTCAGAACACAGAATACTCCTCATGGGCCCAAAGCAATGGGCTTAAGGTTATTCAATAAACTTCCCCATGAAATCAAATATGAAACAAAGGTACATATTTTCAAGAAAAAGCTGTTCAACCTATTTAAAAATAATCTTCTATTCTGTAAATGAATACCTTTAATATATAATGGAAAACATTTATGTATTTTTCAGGGTGAAGCCTTGCATCTAAGGGATTGCTTCAAGGACATAATTACACTAGTTGAGGAGAAATGTGATTTGAAACACCTCCAGGGATTAGAGGATTCTGAAAAACTTTCTATCATTTTGCGAAGCAGGGAAATATTACACCAAGGTTACAACTTTGGATTTGAAGTAAGAATGTGTGACGTTTTTTGAATTTAGTTGCTTAATATAGTTGCTCTTTTAGTCATGGTTGTTTTGTAACCTTACTGCGTTCACATTAGGATGTTAAAAAATTATTCCTATGATTTTTCAAGAAACTGTAATAGTAACTTTAACGGAGTCACCCGCTATGTGTGCATTATAATGCACACATAGCGGGTGACTCCGTTAAAGTTACTATTACAGTTTCTTGAAATTTGTCTAAGGTATGAACAGCCTAAGTGTTTGAAATTGGCTTTATTAACATCGTGGACTGTGGCGCGTCGTGCACGACTGCGAATGCCTGTGACATTGTATGTACGGTATTTTGTCATAACATCTTGTTCCTTTAAAGCCCCCAAAATTTCAGAGTGTAAGAGGACGTCTCGGTAGCTTAAGTGGTTAAAGCACTCGGCCGGATATCGAGGGATCCGGGTTCGAATCCCGGTCAAGGCGAATGATTTTTACTCTCTGAAATGGTTGCATTATATTCCTATGATTATTTTTGGCAAGGCACAAATTTGGTGTATGCTGATTACAAAAGTTGCCTTTGGATATATTATTGAAGTTGAGGGCAGTGTTTAGAGTTAAGTGGAGAAAATGTGTGTCTACAAGAAATTTGAAGAGCTATCCTTGATGTGGACCCAGAAAAATAGTTTTCTGACCATATACTTGATGGCATATGAGACAATTCTTTTTTCCAAAGTTATGGTTAAAATCACCAGTGTATTTGTGTGAAGGTTCAAGCTCCATGGATTAATCATCAAAATAAAGAACAGATAGTAACAATTTTCCATAAGATACTGCTCAATTTGGTTAATGGTCAATACTGAATGTTATTTTTACCCCAGATGGTTAGTACTATTTTGGCTCCATAATATTTACTTATATATATAATATTTGTTGTTTAGTTGAAGAATGTTGTGGTTTGGATTTTATGACTAAGCTCGCCAGTATTCCATGACATGAATATTGTGTTGCTCGCTTCTGTGATTTTGAAATAGGTGGGAGTGAGGCATTGAATGAACTTCATCATATTTTATCATAACTGATCATAGCAATACAGTGTAGCACTATTCCTATTAGAAATCATTTACAAAAATGGAAAGTATCAAAATATTGCTAAAATATATCTTTAATAATTATAATTGAATGAAAAAAATGCAAGATATGTGCCCCTACATTTGGATATGAAAGTTATCTGAATGCTATTTATGTTGGCTAGTTTGCTATTTTTATTAGGTAATCTACCGTTTAAGGTAGGTTTTTGGATGGACACAACTATCAAATAAACATTTTGTGACTCCCCACCTAGCAAACTAATCTATATCAGGTCCCTCTTCATCTCGGTGTATTTCTTTCCTCCCTTCATCCCATCCAACATCCCTGTCCTGTTCCTGCCCTTACCTCGCTTGCCCAACATTCTCCCCTCTATTACCCTCTTCAACATTCCACTACCACTCAATACGCCTTTCATCCATTTTTCCTGCCTCCATAGGATTTCTCTCAACAAACCCATGTCCTCGCCCACCATCTCCAGTATTTCCTCATTTGTTTTCCTTTCGGTCCATTTCACCTTCTCCATTCTTCTCCACACCCACATGTACTTATAATTTTTTTGAAGAACTTCAAGTCATGGACGTCTGTATTCTAAACTTAGCATTACCCAGTCACCATATACCAGGGTTGGTATTTATATTTTCAGCCTAATAATGAAAAGACGGTAATTTATTGTTAAAAATGGCTTTATTGTTTTCCGAAGTATTCTCCATGATAACCAATACACTTATGCATGCACTCGTACCAATTTTCATGACACCTTTTACACTCCAATTGAGGTGCCTCCAAAACATGGTTTTTTACTCAAATTTTTTATTATTTAATTATTAATTATTTTAACTCAAAACATCAATGACTTCTTCAGGTGGCGAAAAACGAAAAAGGTAGTTGATTCAGCTGATCTTTGAGATGTTGCATTGTAATGATGAAGAATGATCCTTCGTTGCTGCTTCTTTTTCCATATTTCACCAAGCACTTCTGGTAAACAAATTCTGGTGTACCAATCAGAATTCACGGTTCTACATTGCTCTAATGGAATGGTTGCCACATGTCCAGTTATTCCGAAGAAACAGGCGATCATTTGCTTCGATGTGCTTCGTGCACGAATCACTTTTGTCGGATTTGGCTCATCTTGGAAAATCTATACAGTGGATTGCTGTTTTGTTAGGGGCTCATACGCATAGATCCAAGATTTGTCACCTGTGTAGATGTTATACACAGCTTTTGTTGCACCGTGATCATATTTCTGGAGCATTTCTTTGCACCAATTGACACGAGTAATTTTTTGAGCTTTTGTCAAGTTATGCGGGATCCAACGAGAACAAATTTTTTTCACAGCTAAATGTGCTACAATATCTTATTGATGCTCATCAAACTAATTCGCAAGGATGCCTCAATCTCACGATAAGTCACATGACGATCTTCCTTTATTAGTTCTTGCACAGCATCAATGTTATTTGGCACAACAACTGATTTTGGACAACCTTCACGACTTTCGTCGCTGAGCGAATGGCGGCCATGATGGAATTCATTATACCAGCATTCATTTCAGCAAAGGATGGGGCTTCAATGCCAAAAGTAGAAGTAAGTTGATAGTTGCACTCTTGTCTTGATAATCCACGTCGAAAGTCGTAAAAAATCATTGGACGAAAGTGTTCACGAGTTATTCCATTTTTTCACCGAGGCAAAATTTTCGAGTCACCTTAAACAACGCAAATTATGATCAAATGACAAAATGTTCTGAAGAAAGTTAGTGTTAAAAGGGTCAAACTTTCAGATGGAAAGTATTAAAAGAATTGGGTTAGGTAGGGAAGCTTTTACAAGGAGACAGGAGTAAATGATTGGCTCCTTAAGTAAAGAGATAAAGTAGACCAGTGAAAACTTTGAAGTGAGACAGGTTTGTGTATGGTTTGGAAATTGGTAGTTTGAGGGAAGAAGATAAATGCAGATTGGAGATCTTAGAGATGTGGGTATTAAAGAGAATGGAAAAAATGAAGTGATGTAAAGGAAGACAAATTACGTTATAGGCAGAATGAAGGTTGCTGGGAGAAATTCTAGGAAGGCAGGACAAGTGGGTGTACTGATGGGCAATGGGATGCTTAAGACTGATAGAAGGGAGAATGTTGGAAAAGCAAGGTAGAGGGAGGAAAATAATAGGCATTTTGGTTGGATTAAAAGGAGTTAGGAAGTATGTTGAGCTAAAAAATGAGATATTAGATGTGAATTCTTGACATACCTTGTGACTTCATAATTGATCGCCTTCAAGGGGAAGTGAGTGACCTTGAAATATTTTTTTTAATGTGAAAAATTGTGGAACCTTATTATTTTCTCAATTATTAATACATTTATCCCCAAGAACAAGGTAATTATTAAAATTGCCCTACAGTTATTTGAACTTCCTCTTTCTACTACACCTTCTAAAACTAAGCATTCTAAAAATTTTTGCAGTACCACAAGGAACTTTCCCGGCTGATGACTGGTGAAGCTCGAACCAAACTTTCCCGTGGCATGATTGATTTTGCTCGGCAGTGGATGGCTTTTGTGCAGTTGCGATGTGAGCAGGGTAGAGGCCTTCGTCCCAGTTGGGCCCAGCAAGGTCTGGAATTTCTTTCTCTAATATGTGATCCACGCCACACTCAGTGTATATCGGATGCAGAATTCCAGGTATGTACTATCAATGCATCATAATTTCCTAACTAAGGCCCTTTTGCTTGATCAATTAATTATAATAATAATTATTAATATAATATTCCCATATCATCATGTAGAAGATTTTTTACGTAAGTAACAACATATCTATATCTTGAAAACTATAGCTGATAGGAAAAAACTAGTGTCATAATTGGATTCAGCACCCCAATTGTTCTTTAAATTAGCATTAAAAGCTCGGGCACCAAAACCACTGTTGGCCTGTGTTATTAATATAATATTCCCATATCATCATGTAGAAGATTTTTTTACGTAAGTAACAACATATCTATATCTTGAAAACTATAGCTGATAGGAAAAAACTAGTTTCATAATTGGATTCAGCACCCCAATTGTTCTTTAAATCAACATTAAAAGCTCCGGCACCAAAACCACTGTTGGCCTATGTTATTTTCTCCTCTGCTCATTTATCTGATTAAATATGTTACCTAACACTCTGAATCAGTCTAGTAACGACTATATTTGGTCATATTCTTGGAAACTGTACGAAGTGTTTACTATAACTTTTATGGAGTCACCTGCTGATTTGTACTTGAAAATGTGAGAATTTCACAGTTAAAAATCAATTACCTTGACATAGATTTGAGCTATGATATCTTTAAAGCCTTAGAAATCCATAGTATAAGGGGACACATCAGCAGGTAAACTGTTTACTTGACTGGATATTGAGGGATCAGGGTTTAGATCCTAGTAAAGGCAAATGATATTTACATTTTGAAATTCTCACACACACATTTGGTCACTTTGTTATTTTCTTCTTTGGAGACAAAATATTTTAGAAAGGGAAGCAATGATTGACTTGGTGTAATTTGGGACGCTGGAAGAACTTTTGACATTGTGCTTTTAAATGCTATTTCCATCAGTATTAAATGTGGGCAATTAAAAGATGATTTTTTGTGGTTCATTTTTAGATGTTTGAGGAAATAAATTTTCACTTACTAATGAAAATATCCTTGCCTAAATGTAACTTCGTACTAATGATTGTTTATGTCCATTAATGTGTGGTCCCAGTAGATCTTCAGGAAAGTTTTGTTGTGAAATCTCAAACCTTTCCATTTAATGTTCATTTTCTATGTCATTTCAATGGACCCTTAGGATCTCAAGAGTAGCATGGAGAAGTGCGTCTCATATGTGGTTGGGTGTGCCATGGACCGAAGTCCATCCTCATCGGCTTGCCTCTCTGCTCTTGGAATTCCAGCATCTTTCGTTCCATCTCCTGTTTCCTCACGACCCAATTCTCCTCATCCAGTGCGAAGAATGTTTTCCAGCAATGATGCACATTCACGATCGACTTCTCCTCATGGGACAAAGTCATACCGTAGCTCACGTTCTTTGCAGGAGGGAATTCTTAATGATCCAGCGGAAAACAGGTAATTGCAAGAATAATATAATATTCCTGGAAGTGGACAATAAATGAATATGATAAAGAGTAAACTGTTAATTAACTGTGAGTGAATTATCCATGCTATTCTGTTCCCAGTACCTCAAAGTTTTAATAAAATTA
Organism: Hetaerina titia; assembly: GCA_037158775.1. Classification (NCBI taxonomy): domain Eukaryota; kingdom Metazoa; phylum Arthropoda; class Insecta; order Odonata; family Calopterygidae; genus Hetaerina; species Hetaerina titia. The sequence continues at coordinate 71,236,688 of CM073774.1, read as the reverse complement.
CAATTGTAAAGATAATTAAATCCTTTGAAACTTTGATATGCTATTTTTTTAAAATACAAATCTTAGATACATTGTCTTTTTTTAAAGTTTTTGATGTCTAAAATTAAAAGTTATCAATACAAGTATTTCATGTTTTAATTTAATAATTTTTTATACTCCCTGTACTTTCCCATTGTCATTTCCCTCACATTAATTGGCCCTGATAACTCCATATTCCCCTTTTAGGTTAGCAAATACATTGCTTTACTATGGTGCGGCAAATAATATATTATATCATTCATATGACAAAATATGTGTGGAATAGAACCAATATACTCTTCATAAATGCTTGATAGAATTGAATATTCAATCTCAAGTACATTAAAAATAACAGGAAAAATTATATCTACATATAAACAAATATATCTTATATAGCTGTATTAAATGTTATATTGAATTGAGGAAATATGCTCACACGTAGCATGAAAATAAATACATTTAAAGAGTTTAAGCTTGGAATTATTCTTCTTGCAGGAAAAGGGGTATGCTGCCTTTGATTAATGGAAGTGAAACTTTGGTGGTGCCAAGCAAAGGTATGTGATCAGGCCATACACAGAGGGACTGATCTAAGGTGACTAGAAAAAAGTGGTCTTTGTGGCAAATGATCACTTTTAAGGGCTATATTCTGATAGGAGATACCTTGAAGAACCTTATTTTATGAAATGATTTTGTATGAATTTTATTAAATATGAAAGGTTTGGATATTGTGCACTTAATTCCTATTTTGAAAACATTAAACATGTGTGTATTAAAAATATACACATGTATAACAGCAAACATTATTTGTTTGATTTCTGATGAGTGCATATTAATAATTTTTTAAATGCCTAAATTACCTGACACTAGAGCATTGAGCATAGTTTTGCCTGTCTTGGAAACTTGGTTGTTGAGAAAAAATGATGAGGGTAGATAGATGAGGGCTTTAGGTATGTGAGAGTGGAGAAGAATGGAGAAAATAAAATGGACTGAAAGGGAATAAACAATGAAGTTTAGGGAATGGTAGGGGAAGAGTGATGGCTGTCCTGTTGGGAGTAATTCAAGGAAGGCAGGACTTGTCGATGCAGGAGATACTGAAAGGCACTGATATATTGAAGACTGTGATAGTGGGGAGAATACTGGGAAATGAAAGAAGCAGTATGAAAAGAAGAGGCGTTTTGGATGGAATTGTGAGTGGTAGAAAGTTTGCAGAGATAAAGTATGAGTTATTGTAATATTTAGTTTGGAGTTTAGAAAATTTTGTGTCGTGTTCATTAGGACATACGTGTATGATGGTTTGTGTTGTCAAGATATATAAAATACCAACCATAAGCTGGTAGACTAGAAGCGAATAGAAAAAATCAAGAAAGTATATATGTTTGATGTGTTTATTATAAAAATGAATAATATTTTATATATCATCTGATAACATTCCAAGTTCATCCACATTATAGATAGTCTTCAAACTGATGGCATAATATTGTTCCATTTAGCAGCTTTTTGAAGGTCCACATTCTCACCACTCATGCTGTGAAAAAACCATTTTCGTGCCAATTTCTAAAACCTTCTATCCTAAAAACACCTCAAGTTGCACAGAAGTATTCAATTTGCAATATTTCATCAACCTTTTTGTCCTTTTCTGGAATTGCTTGAGTACTAATTGGAATTTTTTGCATCGGCTTCTTGCAACCTCTTGATTGGTGTCTTAGTGTGTTTCAAAATGTTGGCAATACATTTTCACTCGCTTAAAGGACATAGTGGTGGCAAGATTCGAAGAATTATGCCAGCAAAGAGGCATTTACAAGAAGATCATTTATGCTAGGTGCAAGAAGTAAAAATGTGAAGGAAAGACTAGTTAAAGCCTTTAATATGGAGTGATTTGTGTATTTGAAGCCTTGTCTTAAGGCAAGAGGACTTTCATAGATAGGAGGCTTTTGAAGTGTGGATGTTGTGAAGAATAAAAAAAACTAAGTTGGACAGAGAGGAAGCCGCAGAGGAAAATCTGAAAAAGGCAGAGAAAGTGGAAGGAGGAAATATTGGAAGATTGTGGGATATTAAAAGGTCTCGAAAGAAATGAGAATGTTGGGTAAGTATAGTAGAATAAGGGAGAGAGTGAGCTTCCTAGACATCATGAATGTTGGTAGAAGTTATAAATTAATGGAGAGAGAAATAATGTTGGTGAAAAACCGAGGAAATCTCATGATAGTTAGTAGTAGGAATCTTCGGGACACAGTCTTTAGGGACTTTCCAAAACCTACCTTTGAATAGATTGAATGCATGACTAAAATTTTGAGTTAGTTTCCTTCATTGGCCATCATATTTCACCTGGTTACCTGTGACTGGTAAAGTTCGCCCAAAAAGTGAATTTTATTTGGCCTGATTGTGATCACCCTGATAGGTGATCATGTAATCAAGGTTTAATTAGTGTTAGGTCTAGTTCCAGTCCTGGTAAAATAGTCATTTTCGAAGATGATCGTCTACTGAATTAGTTACTGAGGAGATAGATTCCACTGTAGTATTTTCATTCTTAGGCTCCTTGCATTTGTTATAAAGTATTTTAATGACCAGTAAATGATGTAACAAATCTTTTCAAATATATTATGATGTGCATCTTAATGTTTTTATCTAGCACCGAATCCATTCTCTATTGAGGAATGTGCCATCAGACATACCGTTTGTGAAGATCTTATTTTGTTATCTTGGTCTTATCATCCATGAAATTGCCAGTCCAAATTCACATTTGCATTCTTCCTCTGTCAGGGCACAATCCACGGATATCATCCAGCTGTGATACTTTCTGATAAGAATTTTAACTTGTATTCACAGGATCCTCACTAGATTTATCACCGCAAGCAGAAACTCCCACATCTCTAAGTCGGATGGACAGGGTTCGCTTGGCAGTCTCAAAGCTGGAAACAAAACTCGAAGATAGATTGATGGATAATGAGCTAATTGGACATGTGGCACCCGAGGCCCAGCGTAAATCATTAGATAACTTTCACATCCGTGCCAAGAGTGTAGTCTTCAGTTGGCAGCGTGGTATTAAGTTGGGTGAGTGACCTTTCATTTGGCAGATAAGAGATGAATAAGTTTGGTATGTACTTTAATTAGGGTGTTCTCACTGAGTAATGGGGATGTGGTAGTCAAGTGGGTAGAGTGCTGGTCTGTTGACTAGTGGGTCCCAGTTTGCTGCTGGGTAATGACGCTAGGCATGCTCAGTTTCACCCGAGCTGTGTGGTTTTTTGAGTACCAGATCTTCCTGAGAAACCATATGTGGTACAGGGAAAGCAACTGGCCCCCCTACCCTAATGTGTGAATTTCACCCTATCCTGGGCTTATTGCTAGGTTAGCTCTACCCTCACCTATCAAACTGACCTTCAGGTTGATAAGTGTGAATATGGAGTAACTGTAATATGGTGTCATTCTCAAGAACTCTCATAATCATTTATGGGGGATTTTTATGGTGTCTCTTAGATGATGGTGACTTTGGCTATTCTGAGTTTTGTTGTCATTCCAATTATCTTCTTCTGAAAGTAGTGGGCTAAGCACATTTGAATGCTGGGAAATCTGTTGTGATAAAAACTAATACATTTGAGGCCTTTCAAATAAAAGTATTGTATTACATAATGATAACCAATTTTCTTCATTTTCACAAATTCACTGAAGACATTCACTATTGATGGCGGCCAAACAAATACTAAACAATGGGGCATCTTCAAACTTGAAACATGCGCTTTATAGATTGTGTACTTTCTAATACAGTGATATTTTCAAACAACTACTGCCATCTCTAGGTCAGGCTGGATACAACTGGGACCACTCTCATATATTTGTGAAAGCAGTCGGTGAAAAAATTTTTGAAATCAGTACATGAATTATTAAATTTGCTTTTACTGAAAAATGGTACATGGGTGGTACATGTTCATGGGTAGTGACAAATAAATGTGAGGTGGCATTAACAAATTATTTTTGCTTTGTGCATAAAATAAAAAGATAAAAATAATAAAATGATTTTGCCTAAATCTTTATGGTAAATTTTTTTTAACAATATGAATGGTAAACTAAATTATTGTTACTTATTTTAAACTTTTATCATTGTTACTTTTTGTCCATTTTGCAATTATAATTAATTATAAAGTTAGTGATTCACTGCCATTTCACTTCAGGTCAAGGGTGTTTTGGTAAAGTTTACACCGCTGTAAACAATCGAACTGGAGAGTTAATGGCCATGAAGGAAATACAGCTGCATCCCAATGACCATCTAACTGTTATTCGTTCAGTTGCTGAAGAGTTGCGTATTTTTGAGGGCATTCACCATCGCCATTTGGTACGGTACTATGGAGTTGAAATTCATAGGGTGAGTATTGGCATGAGCCTGGTATCTTATGGAGGCTAATTAAGGTAAAACTGGAATGGAAATCAATTCACATTCAAAAATGGTAGTAGATGAAATCAGTGTTACGTGTTAAATATGTTGTTGTGTTCTCTGTGAGCAAGCGAACCCATCATGAATTATTTCCTGAATAGAGATTGTGATTGATGAGTGATTCATGCACCATATTCATATAATCCTTGGTTTCACATTGATGAATAATTTTAGTGAAAGAGATGTGTGGATGAACTAAATAATTCGGCAGCCAAAGTTGTCAACATATTGAATTATCTCTAAGTTTATTGGTGTAAAGAGAAGTAAATATTGTTCTATAGGAAGCATGTATGAGTTGTATCGTAAAGTTTTAATTAATGCTAAAAATATTAAGGATATAAACTTCATTTTTATTTGTTATTCTTCAGACTTTCCACATAGTCACCATCCATAGTTATATATTTCTCCTAGCATTTCTTGACCTTTTGAAGGCCATCATTGTAAAACTCAACAGATTGAATTGATGTCTTTTCCAGCTCTTGAACTCATAAATTATTCTTCCAGAACACTTATGGACTCTGCTCCTTCATATTCAACTGTTACCTAGTGGACAAACAAGTTTTAGTTTGGTCAGGACAGCTTAGATGATCATTCGCGTAGTGATAGATCAAATTGTGCCACTACTCCAGAAATTATTGCTTAAGCACATTAAATGGTCATGTAGGATTGTCAACCAAAAGTGCGAAAAATTGTTGAAGTTATAGGGATGACACATAAATGAGCATATCACAATTTAAATGAGAAAATTATCTGCTAGATGGGTGCCATGACTCTTGATGTCGGATCACAAATGCATCAGGATGGAACATGCCTATTCTATTTCTACATCTTCCGTGTTCTCATAACATTCTCCCATCTAACACAATCTTCAACATTCCATTGCCATTCAAAATACTCTGCATCGATCCATCTTCTTGCCTCCTTTGGATTTCTTCCAAAGATCCCTTCTCCTCCCCCCACTTCTTCGTTTGTTTCTTTGCTGTCCATTTCACCTTTTCCGACGCTCTCCAAACCCATATTTCAGAAACCTCCAATCAAGCATTTACCGTGAAGGCTTTTATTGCATTTAGCACTCACAATTTGGGATCTTTTTTTGTCCTTCTCCCTTTTTCCCTCTTAAACTGCATAAACTAGTCTTTCTCTTTTTTTTGGCAGTTTTAATAAGTTTTTTGACACCACTCGTCACTGATGACTTACCTGGTTACCTGATTCTGCTTTGCTTTTCTTGAAGCCATTCTCTGTCAAGCTCCTCAATTATGCTTGTTGCCTGGACAAAGGCACTTTAAGGAGCATGCTTTGGTCCTGGTGTCTCTGGAAACTCAATGGGTATCTTCGGAGGGTCATCACAATTCACTTGCACTTCGGCCCCCGTTCACCTTTGCCTAGATCAGCATTTCCATCCTCTTGTTTGTCGGGTCCACATGAGTCATCTCCCTCAGAGAAAGAAGAGATATCTGAGGTCTCTCTATCCCTGACCTTGAGGTGTGGGTGAAAGATTCTTCCCTGCTAGAATAAGAAATCTTTTCGTTGTAGGTCTCAGATGGCAGATTACCATTGTTATTATTAGTGATGAGAGCATCTTCAATATCCTTACTTTTCAAACGCTTTGACATTTGTCACAGATACAATCCTAAAATAATGTTTTATAAATTGTATCAAAATAAAAAATTATAAATCGCAAATTGCTGTATCTACTTGTCCAACACTAAATGACATGAAGAAAGAGGGGTGCATAGTTCATGGGAATATATTTTCTTGAATTCATAAAACATAACTATTTCTCCAATACGACTCAGTTCAGCAAGAATGTAACACAACAGGATTTGCACTGATTCTTGGTAAAATTAGACCGCAGAAAAGGTTAACCAAAATAATGAATATGGCAAAATGTGATAAACGGAAAGTTCACTAATTTTTAGGAGATTTTGTGAAAATAAAATGAAAGATATAAAAACATGGAAAACTCCGTATTTTATTGTGATGTAAAATTGTAATTTTGTCTTGAACTTCTTTGTCAACAATTACTTAGTATTTTTTAATCTTGCTGTAAACTGATGCTGTAAAATAAATGTAAAGAGACAGATGAAACATAGTCCAGCACGATTTCTCACCAGCATGTAAGATCATATGCTACCGGTCTAAGGGTAACAAAAAACATGGGAGATCTTAGGAGGAAATCATTATGTGCAAAATCAGCATATATCCTGGGAATAGGGGTAAACCATCGTAGTAAGCAGCAGAGATAGAGCAGAAGCCGTTTTAGAAAGAGACAGAAGCCATTGACTTGGCTGCATATCACAAAGTAAAATAGTCAAAAACATCGGGCCAATATGTCACCCATGGCAGTTTTTGCACGGGCCAATATATCGGCCTGCTGGCTGTAAAAGGATCAAAATCCTTACTCAACATCTCTGTTATCAATTTCTTGTGAAAGCTTCTGGCTTCTTTGCTTGATGTAATTCTTCTTCTTATGTCCCTACTACTTTGGTCATTTTGATCCAATCACTTCTGAGATAGGCAAGTTAATAATAATAATGATTATGCTTGTTGTTGCAGGAAGAAATGTTAATTTTCATGGAGTATTGTGCTGAAGGGACTTTAGAAAATCTTGTGTCTGCCACTATGGAAGCATCTGCCAATGGACTTCCAGAGCCTATCATTCGCAGGTATACCTTTCAGCTGCTACAAGCTGTGGCCACTTTACATCATCATGGAATTGTACATCGAGACATTAAAAGTATGTATACTCTATGGCACATATTTCATCTGTATCTCTCGGACTTGTTTTGAGCTATTAATCATTGAAGTATGCCTAGGTTGAATTACATGATAGTTTTATTTATTGAGGATTTCACATTTTTCCAAATTTTTAAATTTGTAAGCTGCAGATTCTCTGATCACCTATGTTGGTTTAAATTAATGATTGAAGCATTCTGAAAAAATTAAATTGCTTTTAAATCATCCACTAAGAATTCATTTGCTATGTTATGTCAGATTTTTGTACATATGTATGTACAAGTATAATGATAAAGTTGAAATACAAGGTCTGTACAAGAAAGATGAGAGACTGGTCTTTCTATGTGCGAACTGCTTGATGGATCACAATCAGTGAGTTGTCTTCGTCTAACAGTATCTGTGAAAAGTAAATACCACCTTGCTTGTGGCCCTATCTTGAATTGTCTCTGTACAACAGCAACGCTTGTTTGAGCACTGTGCTTACTGTACAAATTCCTGTGTCACTGAGAATGAAGGTGCGTGTGAATTGAATTTCGTTTTAACCTTGGGAAAAGTGCAACTGAAACTTCTGTAATTTTTAATTGGCATTTAATAGGCATGCAGTAATGAATCTGTGAGTCAGGTCCTGTGTTTTCATTGGTACAATTGTTTCGTCTGGACAAACCTCCACTGATGAAGAACTGAGAAGTGGATGACCTTCGACGTAAATTTTGCCCACTTAACAGTATGAATGATTTAGTTCATGCAAACAATAGGTTAACTGCTAGGGAGATTGCTAACGAAATTAACATGTTTGTAAAGCATGAAGTGTCCTTTGGTTCTTATTTAGAAATTCCATTCCGTTTTTCTGATGTAGCTGGAGTTGCAGTAACTGCATTGGACATTGTATACCCCACTGCATTTCTGGAAAACATTTGACCTAGGCAAACTTGAGTAGGCAATTTGACCTAGGCAATTTGAGTGCAAAGGCTACTCAATAGAAGGTTCGGGTTTGATTCCATGTAATGTCCTTAGCCATCCTAAGCTTCACCCAAGAGGTGAGATTCTTTTTGGGTACTGGGTCTTCCTGGGTGGACCATAGATAGGAGCATGGAAAGGAACTGGCCTTCCTACCCTGAAGTATAAATTTCATATGCAATTGAGCACAGTATTATGTGCTCAATTGCATATGCTATTGCATATTATTAGCTCCATTTTGACTTCTTAAACCAAACTTTAGTTTGATAATTTTTTTTTAATTCATCATAAAACACTTGATGCATTAAATTTTTGTACGTCAAATGAAATTGGATCTTCATAAAATTAATTTTAGGTTGGCTGAAGATAAAAGGGGGTAATTTGCCCAATGTACCCAAATGGGATTCTTTGCCAAAGTGATTTCTTTCCTACCCATCATGAAAGGAGTTCCATAAAATAACATAATCCAACATTTCACATTCTCTTACTATATATGTAATGGGTATTTGCCTAACCTAATAAGAGTTCATTTGTTTTTTCAAAGGGGAAGGGAAGATGTTAGGGTGAGTCTTGAGAGCCAAATTATCATTTTCATTAATAATAATTTTTATTGGCTGCAGAGTCAGGTCAGCATATTCCATGCACACACAGATGTTTAAAAGATCCATGAGCATACCCTAAGGCATATTGCTGACATTCTCTTCATGTCTTTTTCCTTTGTTTTATAATATGACATTTAGTGTAAATAGGCATTAGCAGTATGCAACATTGTATTGTCATCCTTTCAATTTCAGGTGCAAACATATTTCTAACAGATGAGGGAAACTGCTTAAAACTTGGAGACTTTGGATCAGCAGTGCAAATAAAAGCTCACACCACCATACCTGGTGAACTCCGTTCATTTGTGGGGACCCAAGGTAAGTGTTTTTCTTGGGCAATTGTTAATTTTTAAAACATGTCACAAATCCATAACTTTTGCATTGCTTGTCTGTGTTGGGTCAGTGGCCTACCTGAGGGTTTTTGGTTCATGGTGTAGGAATAATTGCCATATTTGCTGGCATATAGGGTGTAGGGTATACACTTTTTGCCCTTCAAAATATGAGTTGTATTGTATGTGCTGGAAATCAAAATTGTGAGTTGAAATTTGTGTATAAAACTTCTGGTTTATATTAATATACATTTTTTAGTTTTTTATTGCAAGAGAGTGGTTTCAAAAATCTTTCTGTAAGTTTTTTCTGTTCTTTAAAAATGGTAAGTTTTTTGGAATATATTTTTCTTTGCTCTGATAGAATGACCATTCCAGTAAAATGAGTTTCGATCCACTGATATTTAAATTTATGAAAAATCCAATATGCACATGCTCATGTTAATTGAATAGATGAAAGCTGATAAAATCATATACTCTATATGAATGTGGTTGGTGCAACTCCCAACTTGAAACTAAACTGCCTTGGGGTTTATGCTGGCAGTAATTCTGCATGCTCAATTACTGTTTTGTGTTTTAGTAAGGTGCTGTTGGCCATATAAGTGGCTATTATAGGTGTGTTCATCATGAAAAAATTTGGATGTGGTAAGGAAGTAGCCATAATGACCATTGCTGAGTGGCCAGAGGCCTATTCTGCATGTGCTATTGCAGATAATTGCAATTAATGCATTTGTGTATCAATGAAAACATAGAAACAGTATGGTTTTACTTCATTTTCAAATATTTGAATGTTTTTAAATTAAACTAATTTTGGAGTCTTTTGATGAGAATAAGGAGAATGGAAAAAATGAAATGGTTATGTTGAGAATGGGACTGTGAAGACTGTGCTGGAGGGGAGTACTTAAGGAAAGCCAGGAAGGGGTAGTAATAGGATGGGCAAGTTGGACAGAATGATGGGAGAAAAGTAGTATGCAGAATTGAAGGTCTATTGTAATGCCTAATGTCAGGGTATCCTTTGTTAGGAGAGGCTAAGAAAAGTAGTAGATGTTCAGTCTTGTGTCCAGCCATAACATACCTTAAGTGATAGACTATCCAATGATGATATTTTTTCCTTATGTGCAATGCATTCAATTTACGGTGGACATGAGCTTATTTTGAATGTGTATCATTTTTCAGCGTACATGGCACCTGAAGTTTTCATGAAAACAACCCATGAGGGGCATGGGAGAGCAGTTGACATATGGTCTCTTGGATGTGTAGTTGTGGAGATGACATCTGGGAAGGTAAAAAAGAATTTTCCATTGAAAGAGTAGTATTTTGATTCATTAAGGTACCTGACTGCAGTGTGCTATCCAAACACTTTAACAGTTGCATGTCAAGGGTTGCTATTAATATCAAAGGATGGTAAAAACAATTGGATCAAAGAATGAGTGCAACAAGACAAATTAAGAATTTTATGACCACACGGAATTCAAGTTTTTCCAAGTTTTTCCATTTTAATGAACAACACAAAAGACATTTACTGCGACAATACAAGTGAACAAACTACACTTGAGAGAACAAGTTGAAACTTGTCTTAAGAACTAATGACACATGCACCCAAGCAGGGATCATAAATTTTCACTGATTGGAATGCCATCTCTGTGTCGTGGTGAGAACTTTTCATCTTGCCTTTGTATGTAATTTAATACCCCCATGAAACATTGTTCACTACCAAAGTATCTCAGGCATTTGATCAATCCATAGAAAAAATACCAATAGGTTGGCTATAATGATTGTTTTTTTTATGTAATCATAATATCCTTGAGGAACCAATCATTACCAGTAGATAAAAGAGTCAAATGCCTGGAGTATATTTATAAATTTCCTAAACATAAATTTCAAGTCCTCCAAAAATAATGGTGAATGCAGTTTATCCAGAGACCTTGAAAAAAATCCTGGAAAACTCAGGTAATTTCAACATTTTTTATAAAAACCTGGAAGAATAACATTTATTTAGATATTTTTAAGGCTAGCTAAAAGCCTTAAGGAGATCTCTCTGACTAGCTTATATCAGTCAAGAGTTTGTAGTACACCGTTTGGATTCCCTTTTCCCTATCTGAACCTTATCCATGCTAAAAGATTTTGTACTCTTCCTCAGACTTTATTGTAAGGTACAGTGCATTTCAACAACTTATGGCATCATCAAGTACAAATTACATTTGTATACAGCACTTGAACATACAATTTTGTTGTATTGTACTACTTTGTGCTTAGGACAGAGGGAAGGGGAAGTGGCTATGGTTGGGGGGTTTATCACCTTTAATAATAATAAATATAAATAATAAATTAAATTTAATAAAAATAAATCACCTTTTTGAAAGCATCATTTAATAATCTATTTTTCAAGCATTGTGGGAATTGATTTAATAGTCTATTGCCCATTTCTCTTACTCCCATTTTGATTCTTTTAGTTCTAACTGGATTTCAATGAAAGTTCTTAATACCTGTTGTACATGTGTATGTAACCTAATTATATTCATAATTAGATAATATTAAAAGTAAATTTATTTGGGTAATTTACTTTAAATTAAAATTATGAACAGTTCATTAGAGTCAGAGTCGAAATCTTCCTACTCTTTTGACACCTAGGAAGCATCTTAGAATATTCTTCTTGTATCTTGCACTACTGTACTTAGTACAAGGCATACTTCAAAAGGAGAGCCGTTTTCTTATATTCAAATATTGGTGGATCAGAGCAAAGTTGTATGCATACAGTGCCGTTTATTGATTGTTTCCGAAGCTACTGAAGTCATTGTTATGATTCAGTTGTCGTTTGCCTGTCTGTGATTGTAGGTAATAATGACTACAAAAATTTGGCTCCCTTCGCCAGTTGCCAAGTGCATGCTCTGATTCTATTTTTCTGGACAAAAGGAAAATGTGCTGCCCAAATTCATCAGGAGTTGTGCCTAGTTTATGGACCTGAAGTGATGATTGAAGGAAAGTCTAAATGGTGTCGAGATTTCAAAAAATGACAGACCTAATTTCCAGACCAATGAAATTGTATCAAGAACTGCATTCTAATCCACAATTCACGATTAGTGCTCTGGCTGATACATTGACTTTTGTTAGATCCACAACTATTTACATGATTGTCACGGAAAATTTAGATATCACAAATTGGGTGCAAAGTGGGTTGAAGTTTCTTGCCAAGAGGATGTTGAGCAGACGAACATATTTGGACCCCAGGCATCAAACTTCCATATTGAGGGATTAAAGAAGCTGGTGGAGCATTATGAAAAGTGGTTAGAAGTGAAAGACAGTTGTGTAGAAAAGTGAAGTAGGCAAAAACCACCAAAAAATAATTTCTAATGAATACTTTTTGTTATAACCAAATGGACCTAACTTAAAAAAATAACCCTCTTAATAAATTTAAATCTTCTGACTTACTCATCCCAATAACTTTTATCATTTCTTCAGCTACAACTAGCAGTTGGACTGTTTTAGAGTTACTTTCTCTTGTAGTAATTATCAAAAGTATCTCCCAATGTATTGGGCAATGTAGAATCGAAATGAGCATTGTAGTATCTAGGATTTCTTTAAAAAAATGGCATTTAATGTTGAATATTTTAACTAAACTAAGAGATCTTATTTTAGCTTAGTTTTTAATAAATTATTTTGATTTGTTAGTATTCTGCTGTATGAAAGTTGAATCTAGGCATTAAATACATGACAGTCGGTTGTTAGAAAATTATTTTGCCATAATTTTACAGTTTTAACTATGTAATTTGGCTGCAAGACTAATGAAGAAAATTGTAAGGGTTGAATACCCAAAATAAAAGTATATTATGTCAGAATTTATATCATGAGACTAATATCAAGTAATTTCTTTTTCAGCGGCCTTGGCATGAATTTGATAGCAACTGTCAAATAATGTTTAAGGTGGGAATGGGTGAGATTCCAGCTTGGCCACCAACACTCAGTCAGGAAGGGGAGGATTTTCTTAATCGTTGCCTTCAGCATGATTCAAGGAAGCGTGATACAGCTGCTTCCTTGTTGAATCATACTTTTGTCAAGGTAAGAATCCTGTCAAATTTTGAAACACAAAACAATGTACGAGGGTCATCCGGAAAGTAGTACCCGTTCGTGAAATAAAGACACAAAAGTAAATATTAACAAACATAAAAAATTTTATTTGAAAGAGGATACTTTAAACTACTTCTCAACATAATCTCCAAGCAAATTAAGGCATTTGTCATAACGTGTGACAAGTTTCTGTATTCCTGCTGCATAGTCCTTCGCCGCCAGCTCATTGAGATACAGGGTCACTCCTTCTTTAAGTTCTTCATCGCTGTCAAATCTTTTTCCTGCCAAAAAGTCTTTAAGCTTTGTAAAGAGATGAAAATCTGAAGGGGACAAGTCCGGGCTATACGGTGGATGGTCGAAAGTTTCCCATTTGAATTGCTGCAAAAGTTTTTGTGTTATCCCAGCTGCATGAGGCCTGGCATTGTCATGAACGAGAATGACACCAGTAGACAATAGACCTCACCGCCGATTTTGTATTGCCCGCCGTAATTTCTTTAATGTTTCACAATACGCATTGGCATTAATAGTGTCTCCACGGGCCATAAAATCAATAAGCAATACACCTCGTCGATCCCAGAAAATGGTTGCCATGAGTTTCCTGGTGGACAGAACTGTCTTGTATTTTTTTGGTTTGTTTGGTGAATGAGCATGATGCCACTCCATTGACTGTCGTTTACTCTCAGGTGATGCATAACAAACCCATGTTTCGTCACCAGTAATTATGCGAGTCAAGAAAGAGTCTCCTTCATCAGAATAACGTCCCAAAAACGTCAGTGCTGCAGCCATACGCTTGGTTTTGTGCTCATCTGTAAGCATGCGAGGGACCCATCTTGCACAAATTTTTGCATAATGCAGATGGTGTTTAACAATTTCATGAACAATTGTTCGAGAAACATTGGGAAAATGCTCACAGATGTCATCAATTGTGACGCGCCGATCGTTCCTCACGAATTCGTCAACTGAGCTCACCAGTTGGTCTGTAATGACAGACGGTCTCCCCGAACGCTCATCGTCGTGTGTGTTCCCCCTCCCCATGTTGAAGTTGCGACACCACCGCCGAACAGACGACTCGTCCATTACATTGTCTCCATACACCTCCTTTAATTGGCGATGAATATCACATGGGCGAACGTTTCTTGCATTGAGGAATTTAATCACTGCCCTCACTTCACAACTGGCGGCGTTCTCAATTTTTTTAAACATTGTAAACAATCACAGAAACAACACAGGCAATGCTAGCGTCACGCAACTTGGCTCAGAGAAGGCAGACAAGCCACTGAAGCTATCTGACCTCGTCCAGCGGCTACTCGCGTCGTCAGCACTTCATGCGGCACGAATGGGTACTACTTTCCGGATGACCCTCGTATAATCACAATGAGGTTTCACCAAAGAAATCCTGATTTTCACCATAATATGTTATCTGGATGAGTATGAAGCTCAAATCCTCTTTCTCTATCACAGTTAAGAACTGTTTTCTGTACTGTTCTGTTGCTTCTGTGAACTGTTTCATGACATTTTTAAAAATAACTGAATTGAATTTTGGAATCTAATTTTTGTTAGTTATCCCAGTTATTTGGTATTTTATGTAAAGACTAACTGCAACAAATAAAATTAATGAAATTCTCAAGAAGTAGGATAATCAAGTTAAACATGGAAGTAGGAGGAAGTAAACCAGTGGATGTGGAGCAGATCATGTCTTTTTGGACAGTATTTTTGAGAAAAATGGGTCTGGTATTGGGAGCATTGGGAGTGGAATTGCATTAGCAAAAGAAGAATTTTATAGAAGAGAATTAGTGACAGGCACTCCGTGGAAAGATGTGAATAAGAGATTAGTAAAGACTTAAATATGGGGTATAGCTGTTAAAAGCATCAGGCCATCCACAACAAGAAAAGAGTAATTTCCAATCTGGTATTAACTCTTTGGCTGATGACCTTGCCATTGAAATGGTTTTACATCTCCCTTTCATCTGTTGAAGGGTACCTATTTCTTCTTTTAGCTATTTGGGTTGGGTATATAAGAAATACTCATGAATAAAAGTTTGAAAAAAGTTTAAAACTAAGGTTGTTAGTTGCAATAATTCTTTCTCTAAGCCTTTAAAAAATATGTGCTTAAAAATGATCTGCCAAAGATTAAGTATTTCAGTATGAAAACAAGATATGGAATAAATTCCTAACACTAAATGCAAAATTATTATTCTACATTGTTACATTATCGGTGATGTCTGATGCCATTGCTAGCATGTAAACAATAAAAAAGGACTTGAAATGAGTGTATGAAGTGTATTGATGGTGTATTCTTATTATCAAATTGAAAATATTCCCAGGTAATTTACGGTTTTAACAAATAAGTTGGTACCCTGTGATTAAAGCATAAGA
The DNA here is from genome assembly GCA_037158775.1 of Hetaerina titia. Classification (NCBI taxonomy): domain Eukaryota; kingdom Metazoa; phylum Arthropoda; class Insecta; order Odonata; family Calopterygidae; genus Hetaerina; species Hetaerina titia. The sequence goes on along the minus strand of CM073774.1, from coordinate 71,221,188 downwards.
TTTTGGAACTTTTTTGGATTTTCATGTACAAAACCATTTTATGTAGTTTGCCCATAATTTTATATCAATAGACTCCCAATGGAAATCACACAAATATCTATAAATTCTTAAATTGAAGACATTGTATAGTATCTTAAAAATGGAGTAAGCAAAACAGCACATGGTCTTGGATTTTGCAATATTTAAAAAAAACTTCAATAGTTATCTTAAATTCCATGCCATTTATGATTTTAGTTGAAATTCATTAACCCTTGTCATCTTGAAAATTTATGTTAAGTTATTCACTACAAAAGTTCTTGACACTAAGTTGGTAGAAGGGATTAGAGAATTTTTTCATTCTGGTTGGGTAACCCTTTGTTAAATTCCCTTTCCAGAGCATTGATTAAAGAATAAACATTATTTTTTAAGAAACAGCCCAGGATTTTTTAAATGTTGAAAAAAAGTTTTGTATTAATATTTTAAATGACAAACTTTTTTCTACTATTATTATGTAAAATTAAAATACCTAAGCTTATGAAGTTCGATATCACATAGAAATTCATGTTTAATAATTTGTAAAGGTTAAAACGTATACAAAACCATCTTTGTTTTTGCTCTATATTTTTTTCAATTTCTGAGTGACTGTTAGAGCTTTTTTCATTTGAAAATTTTTGGATCAACCAACGTTTAATTATTGCTTACAAAATATGTAATACAACATATATTTTCAGGTGGAGGTGGATGAGGAATACCAGTCTCTCCGTCTACCATCCATGCTTGAAGAGTATTTGAAAAACAATCTGCAAAAATGATTTTTATTCTACCAAAATTATATATATATATTCTTGGAAATGACGCTCTCCGGCGACGCACAAACACACAAACACTTAGACAACAAACACCACACACATAGAAACATAAAAGAAGGGCACTTACATTGGATATTTACGTTTCGACGGCACGGCCGTCGTCATCAGATTCTGATGACGACGGCCGTGCCGTCGAAACGTAAATATCCAATGTAAGTGTCCTTCTTTTATGTTTCTATGTGTGTGGTGTTTGTTGTCTTAGTGTTTGTGTGTTTATATATATATATATATATATATATATATATATATATATATATATATATATATATATATATATATATATATGTATATATATATATGTATGTATGTATGTATATATATATATATATGTATGTATGTATATATATATGGTGGGACAAAAATGATTAAGGCTTATTGGGATCCTTTTCACAAAAAATTGTGAGATTCTCTTCATTTTAGGATAGAAGTGAATTTGCACAGGGTAAAAATACAAAAATGCAAGGCCTAGTGAAATATTAGACATTAGTTACTAAATTTATTTCTTAAGTTTGACCGAGGTCAGTCTGACATATTTCGGTTATTCCAACTTCAGATTGATTATATTCAGTATTTTATGGCAGTGTCATTTCATGAATTAAGAGCAAGAATGTAAGATCTGATCTGTTATTTGAAAAGGTGTAATTAATTCTTCTTTGCTTGTTTCACATTGCTTTACCTATTCCTAATTCACTCAGCTTTAATGTGTTGTATATGTAATTCTAAAAATCAAGGGTCAAGTTCTTATTAGGTGTAATGATATTGATACATTATCATGTGAGAGTGCAGTAAAGTGTGAGGCACAACCTTATTTCAGCAACAGAGCAAATTTTGGAAATAGACATTTTAGTCAATTTTGGTGATTCAATTAATTTTTTAAAAATGTTCAACTCGTTGCAAGTGGTTGAAAACCCCAAAATCATTAAACTGAATTTTTTCATGGTTTTTACGTGATATTTTTTACTTTACGAAGAATTTATTCTCTAATATGCATACCAATCTTTTCTTCTCATTAAAATTTCTAAATTCTGTCCAATTTTCTTCACACCTGAGGAAAATTCTGAGTGATAATGTTTATTTTTATTCTGTTTATTGATCTTGCAATGGAAAGACTTTTCCATATTGAATAATGCACAACAATTTTCTGTTTAAAAGAGACTAATATTTGTCAAATTACATCACGTTGTTATTACTTCAAGGTATTTCCATGTTTAATCTTTCATTGTGCATAATTTTATTGTAAATGTGTTCATATTCCCATAATGGCAATCTCATGGATAATTTCTTATTGCATTAACAACTAGAGTAGGGGATTATGAGGAATGTTTGTGAATATACCATTTACCAAGGATACATTTGTTTTCAGATGGACAGAACATCGATGATGTATATTAAAATCAGATGGGAGCGAGATTGATAAAAATTCAGCGGATGTGTTGAAATTTTAATGGGGACTAGTTACCAGTGTCAGTCGTCATAAACACTTTTGTCTCCCTTCGCATCATGTTTGTGGAAAAATCGGAGAGCTTCAAAATTGTGCCTTTAATACAGATTCCAATTTCATGAGATTGCTTAATTAGTGATTTCCTCAATTCTTTATTCCTCATTCCTAAGACTGACCAACTGTTTCACTTATGCCAATGTTTCAAGAGATATAATTGGGGATGGGTTTGTAAAGGCCATTAGTTAGAATCTCAGTATGAAACCAGTGATTAATTTTTCTACATGAAGTATATGTAAATGTCTTTTCCACTAGTGAGGTTAACCATCTCCTGTATAAGTTTGATATTAAGAGTTGTTAAATCTAGTCCAAGTAGGTGTGCAAGACCAGGGAATTAGAAAATACATGATGGTTGAATGCAGAGGAAATTTAAAAATCAGGAATAATCCAATTAAAAGAACATGCCAACCAGTGTCATGCCTAAATTACCTTCACTTTTCATGATAACCAAGCTGAATGAGATTTTCCCTACCTGAACTTCTGCTCCAGAAATAGCATGTGTAAGCTCATCACTTAAATCTTTCACATGCCTCTAACACTATGCAGGAAGAAAAAAGAGGGTAATAATCAGTCACTATGTCTACACTGACTTCATTCTTTTTTTCCTAATTTAATTATTCAATAGCTTCCATGGTGGACATGTTTTATTCATCAATAGCATTTAAGTAATCATTTAATTCAACATTAGTCTAAAGGAATGGAAGCAAGTATTAATGGCTTTTTCTTCCTCAACTGGGAAATGGCTTATTTTCTCAGATTAAATCATTATATTCAACTGAAAGCACCAACCTTTGATTTTGATGTTTAAACAGGGAAAGGCCTTTTTGGATCTCAAAATTTCATTAGTGGGCTATTTGAAGGTTGGCCTCTTAAGTAAGTGATTTTCATATTGTAGTATCAGTTCTACAGTATGCATCAATTACAAATAAGACATCAATAGTCCACATTACAACTTTGTTGCTCCTTTCATAAATTGAAATTTACTCTAATGAGAACAATGTTCTAGAGTTGTTATGTTGCCTTAGAGATGATTGTATGTATTGTTATAAAGTAATGTTGTTTACTCAGTGAGGAGTTATCCCATAATGCAATGCCAGATATAATTGGTCTTACCTGCTATATAATCAAGAATCCATCTAATGTGGGAACATATAAAAAGGTTTGCCATATTGAGGATTGGTATATATATATATATATGTCTTATGATTTAATGCAAAATATTTAACTCGTTGCTGGAAAAAATAATTTAGTAGCATGCTGCATTATCATTACTAAAACAATATGTTTTTAATTTTGTCTATTGAAAATAATTGAAATTTTAAAGAATCAGAGAATAGATACTAAAGATGCAATATTGGACCATACTCCTTCCTATCGATTTGACAAACAATGCAATTTTACGTACAAAATAAATTATGGAAAACGTTACAAGATAGTGAAGCTACAAGGTTGAAATCTTGACAAATTACATGGATTTTGTTTTTCATTTTTGGTAGCAAGTTGTATTGTGTATGCTGGTTTAACCTTTCATTAATGATAGAAGGTACTTTATCTCATCATATGAATGTATCGTGATGATTTTTTAGTATTAGTACAAATGTATTTGTACTGTAACCTCAGGTTTTGTGATTAGTGTACTTTATTGTATGTAAATTGTGGTATTATTAAAGCCAGAGCAAGTTCAGCTTGCCATATGCATCAATAGTGAATTCCTTCCTGGCAGTAACTTCTCATGTTTACAATTAGTGAATAACATGTACAAAGTTTATAAAAGAGCATCTATAAAATATTGATGAAACATAAACATTTCTTAATTGCACTGTTGTCAACTCTGTACCATAATTTGACATTCATCACACATACAATTCACTCATTGGTTTAACCAGACAGCAGAAATGTCTGTTCAGCAGAAAAAAATTGAAAATACATGAGTAGCCTGGAAACTAATTCACACATGCTTGTAGACCACAAACAAAATTACCTTCAGAAGGACCCCTGGTGGTATGTGGAAATAACATTCTCAGACCTCAAACCTGAGCATGCGTGTTGAGGGGGGATGTTACTTCCACGTGCCACCAGGGGTGCTTCTAAAGGTCATTTTGTTTGTGGTGTACAAGCATGTGTGCATTAGCTATCAGCCTACCCTCGTGCTTAAGATTTTTTTCATAACATCAGATGTTTTCACAATCAAGCATGCTGAAGTTGTAATATATCTTAATCAAAAGGGGGATATTTAGGTAAGGATATTCATTTTGTTTTCATTGAAAGTTATATCTGACATTAGGTAACAAGTTATCATTCTTATCTTACCATCAAAAAATTATTTGTTCAGCATTTAAGTTGACCCCTGAAAACCCATGCATTAATGGCACATTTTACCTTGTGCCTGCAAACTTTGTTGACAATTAAGTCATTGAAATAATTTGCACTCTGTGCAATGTATCATTATTTCTTCCAAATTATTATTGGGATCCAGCCTGTAAAATCGTTCAAATGTAGTATAAAAATATTACACTTAATTTTGCATCTGAAGTTTCATAAATAGTCGTACATTGGGGGTTGTACAAATATTTTACAATTGCATTTTCTGAAACAATTTTCGTTTTAATGTTCTTGGTAAAAGTAGTCTAGCTTTGAATAGATTATTTAGAACTCCCTGTCCACTAGTGGATAAGGCACCACACTGAATTTTGTTAAAGTAATGTGCTGTTTATCATTGTGCCTGAGCTCTATATTTAATTTGTTGTGAGATTTTGTTAATTAGTTAAATTTTTCAAGAAAATGGACATTTTTACTCTTAGATATTAGTCAAGGTTGATGGTTTTAGTTCTGTTTTAATTCCTGAAAATCAAAATATTATGAAGTTTTTATCTCATTACTTGAGATTGAATTCTGGATGTGCCAGACTGGAATACACTCTGATGACCATTGACGTATGACACATCCATTGGAAAATATCGAGCAACTCCAGGGGTGTTCTAAAAGTAAAAACAGCTCTTTAGAAATGTGTAGATAACTTGAGAAATGTGTGCCCATTTAGTTCATCTGTAGATTTTTATACCTTGAAGCATGCCATTCCTCGTTCTGATTTATCTCTGTGGGAAAAAGGGGGATTGAGTCCATATTTTATCTTGTGTACATTTCTTGGGTAGTAATGAGCAGGACCAGGTTCTGATGGATCCTAAAAATTAGATTTTGTGTAGGTGTGACAATATTTTAAACTTTTTCTTTAGTTTTCTTGACAGTCCAGCTGTTATGTAATACACATGCTAAAGAACATGGCTCTCCCGCTCTCTCCCTATAGCAAGATTACTATTCTTACTCTTTGAACAAAGGAAACATTTCCGATAAGATGCCGCTGAGTTGGTTTTGCCTCACATCGGCTTTTCTTCATCCTTAGGAGTATTTCTTGGTCTGTGAGTTCGATCCAGCGTCCAAAATAATGTTTAGAAGGATTGCTCAAACAATTCATTTCTGAAGGCAGCTCATAAAACATGGTAGCAGACCCTTTAAATTTTGGCACAGCGAAGAAACCTATCAAAGGAATTTTTCTGCTAAGTTTACAATGACCACTCCTCATTACGTTGAAGTATATTTTCATTCACAGTCTAGCTTAACAGTAAGTTTCACTTGAGAAATCAACTAAGGGCACATCACTCATTTTGTGAGAAGTGAAACCTATCGAAACACAATCTTGTAGGAGAAGGATTCTCATGATGATGATGGCCGTTAAACTTAAGCATAATTTCTCCTTTGACCATATGCCTTGGGATCACTTAGGACCTAATGAGGTAAGGTTTGCATATTTAGCCCTAAAAATTGCATTTTATTTTTCACAAGTAACTCCAAATCCAGTTTTTCCTCTTACATATATGTGACTGCTGCATTCAGCTTACCCAGGAAGCTTTCATTGGTTTGGCTGTGGAGGATTTGAGAATAGGAACAAAGTGATTTTCAGAAGTTTAATTATTAACTGAATTAAAAATAAGGTTGAATGAACTAGCTTAGTTACCCAGTCAGTCAAGGGGTGACCATCAATGCTACTGCATTATACAATCAGTGTGATAGGTATGGGGTAAGAATAAGTTGAAATAAAATTATGAAATTTCCTAGAAAGAGGGAAGGTAAATTAAATGTTAAAATAGGAGGTAATAAACTAGAGTAGGTGGAACAGTTTACTATCTTAGGTGTGTTTTGAACCAAAATGATCCAAGTAATAAGGACCTAAGACAAAGAATTATGTTGGCCGAAGAAGCTTTCGTGGGAAGAAGGTAATTAATGATAGGATTATTGAGTAAGATGATATGCTGTTGCAGTGTGGATGTGAAGAAGGTGGAAGGGGATAGGAAGGAAATCAAATGATGTCCTAGGTATGGTAGGGGAGATGGGATTGTTCGGAGAAACCCAAAGGATTCAGAATGGATAGATGCAGATAGTTCTGATTGGCAATGAGATGTTGATAACCTTAATAGAGGGAAGGACGCTAGGCAAGCATGTAAGGGGGAAGAAAGGGATTGACATGTTGGACAGAATGAAGAAAGTAAGGAGGAATTGGGCGTTGAAGAAAGTTTAATTTTTTTGGATATCATGTTGTGTTTTTTTTAGCGTAGGTGGAGAAATTAGATATTGCTCAGTCGGTGTCCATCCAAAAAATTACAGTAGAATATCAGTAATAGTAAAGAAAATAGGATATGTCATGAAGAATAGGTTGAACTACTTGAAAATGATAAATGAAATAAAGGGTGTTGCTAGTAAATATGTAATTGCACAGCCACAATTTTTCTTTTACACAATAAGTTGCATGAGACATATAGGAATTGAAATACAGACTACTTTTGGACAGCTTAGAAAGATTTATTAATTTAGTTTGAGAGCCTAGTCACTTTTAGAGATTTTCTGACCAGTTAGAGTTGTCTCATCCCTTTCTCCAGAGAATAGTTGATATGGGCCTTTTGCGCTAATCCTCCTGTCTAACAGTGCTTGGATTGATCCTGGATCTTTGACCACATACTGAGCAGGAGTCATTTTCCAGGAAGGTGCCACCAAATACTCTGGATATCTGGAAGATTTAGCCTTCGGAAAGTTTCCAGAAAACTTCCTATTTTTTGACCAGTCTTCTAACTTTTGAGCGGGTTTGTGGCCTTTTCCATAAAAACCTGTAAAAATAAGTGTTCAATTTGTACAGTTATAATTGTTAGTGTGGATGTTTTATAAGTATGGTCTTACATGCATCTACTAAAAACTATTAAAAGGTATTATCATTACTCAGTTAATGTTGAACAAATATGCTTTGAATGAAGATTAATGACAAATTTCTGTTGCCCTCATATGACAGTACAGGAGAGTGAATATTACTGAGAAAGAGCAACAACTATGGTGACAGAAGTAAATCACTCGAAAGTATCAAAGTACGATTTTTAGTTATTGGGAATGTAGTCCATGCATAATGGCTTACTCTTCCTGTTATACAAGTATTGTCATTATAACATGCTACAGGAAGGGAACATGCCTGGTTTGGTACATATGTTTGTCTGAAAATAATCCGAGCATTGGTTAGTTAACAAAATGACTGTTGCAAGACAGTAATGCTATGTAAATGGAAGTAGTACCTCGGGAAAACTCAGAATGAGAAATTTATTTGTGATAGCATGATAGAGTTTAATTTAGATGAGATCTTAGGTGTGTAAGAACCTTTACTGCAGAGGTCAGTGTGATATGGTCCCCAACAAAATTAATAAAGTCCAATTTAAAAGAAAATAATAATGTTCAGAGAAATGCTTTGATATTTACCAGGCCCAGGAGTGGAGAAGGTATCTTTTGACTGCCATTTCGATGCCAATGGATGTGACTTCTGCTTTTTTTGTATTGCACCGTTTTCAGCATTCCCATTAATGTTTGGCTTTGCCGAATTAGACAGTTTGTCAGACTTCTGAAGTTTAAAAAAGTACTGATATTAATAGCTAGCATTTAAATTTAGATATTTTGGCATTAAAACTGAAATGTTCCACTTACAAAAATGTCATTAAAATTTAACTGCAGTTTAAATTTCATTTCTTCTTTTACTTCTGATCTTGCCCATTTAGCACCAGGAATTTTTTTCTTGTCCCATTCTTCCAATTTCTGGTGTTCCCCTGGTGCAACAGTGGAGTACTGGGGGAAAAAATGTACTAGATTAAATAATTTAAATCTAATACTTGATTTTTTTAATGGAACATTTATTACTGCTGGGCATGTCTATTGCAACTATTAGCCAAATTTTTAAAGGCTGCCTTCTTCTTTCTGGCATTGCTGGATTTAAATGACATGCATATAATAAACAAGTCAATGGACATAACATATATAGGTATGTAAATTAAAAATTTGAGTGCAGATAAAAAGGTATATAGTATGATGTGCATGCTTGTGTTAAAAGTTTTGTGATTCATATGATTAAAACATAAATGAGTATACATTATCATATTTAGTTTTGCAAACATTTTTCAATAAAAACCTTAGTAATAGCAACACAAAAAAGTCTAAATATTAGGGAGGACCGTCAGCATGCATAGTGGACTTTGCCAATTTTAAAGAACCTACGCATGACTATGTTAATTTTAATTAAGGGCTCTAACTGATGAATAGTAGTAATACATGTATCTCCTATTTATCAAAGTAGTAAGATTCAATAAATATTATCAGGAGCCTACTTCACTACAACAAAGAGAAAAATATTTGTAATCAAAATCAGTTCAGAAGATGGATTACGATTATGGATATCATCTCTAAAGTTTCATTTGATGTATTCATATATTCTACAGTTATTCGCATCTTAGTTTTGGAAGTATGATCTAATTATCATGCCAATGCCAGGATGCTAATTTATTTATAAAACATTGAACTACCTCATTTGTTAATCCTAAATTAGGATGGAGTCCTTTATTGTTGAACCTATCACTAGTACTGCCAAAAGCGATGGCTTTATTATCCTTGACCATTATCAATATTGTTAAATATCTAGACCTAAATGAAGATTAACAAATTGTTATGGTGGCTCATTTTGCTGCCTTGGCTACCATAAACAAATTACTACTGAAATTTGATCATAAAGATTGTTTTCCAATTATTCATTAAAATTTCAATGTTTTTCAAGAAACTATGCCTATTCTAGAAGAAAAAATATTGTTTTTTGATCCTCAAAATATTTTATTCATGATTCAACCTTGCATGATTGATACTCAATTCATTTAACTATGATGAAGGCAAAATCTCATGTTAATTATTGAGGTCAGTATGTTGAAAATTATAGCAGTGCTTGTTGAAAAATGTACGAGGAAATTGTTCAAACTTTATCAGTATCTGTGATAGTAAAGCTTCATTAAGGAAACTCGGCAAGGAGTGCTGGATTTGTTAACAGAAGAGATTTTATTTTATCACAAAAATTAATATTTATCAAACCTCTTACATTAAATATACCCTCACATTTACACTTTCCTTGATTCATTGGCTTTCATGCTGTCAACAATCGTGTTCAATGAAAAAGATATATCGATCATGTAGGAACAAAGGCGTAATGCATTTGCCAATGTAGTTAGAAAGGTGAACATTGATTGGTCAACAGGAGATACATTACGTTTTTGGAGAGGCAATTGGTGTGGGAGCAAAATGGGGAGGTAATGAGGGGAGCAGGGCTGATGAGTGGACATGTTTTACATCAGGGGCGCTAGCAAGTCAGGCAACGATGAGGATATTTGTCGAGGGGGTTCGCCAAAGGGTTGATAGACCTCAGAATGTTTCTTTAAGTTGACGTAGTAACTTTTGCGGCGGCAATGTACAAGTAGGCTCTGATTGGCTGTGCTGTCTGCTGCTTCGCATCGCTATACTAGTAATATACCGGATGCCTGAGAGAAGAGATACTGCCCGTAGGCGTTTGTAACGAATTCGTAGTGGTACAGTAAAACCATCCAAGGGCAGAATCGCAGGAATTCTACTTTTTTTCCGGAATGTGCAGGTTCTCCAACTTACACAAGTTTTAAGGAATTGAAGCGGACGCACTCGCAAAAATAAATTGCATGAATGAATTTTTTCAATCGAAGGGTTTACCTTCAAAAATATCGTCTATAAACGAAGTAATTTACAAAAAAACCATGGGCAGCGCTCCACGGGGGGAAGGGTGGTGGGGAATCCTTGAGGAAGGAGGGCAAGAAGGGCGGGGGAGAGTTAAAGGGGGGCGTACGGGGGAGATTGGGAGGAGGGGTCATTCAGTCACTTTCGGCTTACAATGAAGCCGCCAAGGGTGTCTCATTTCAGGAGACTTATGGTTTCCCGTTGTCTATCGCATCGCAATACTGTGGCCGCTTCGTTGCACAGCTCTGTGGTCGTGGTGATTTACGCTCTCGTCCACAGTTGTGGCGATTGATGGGTGGCCCTACACAAAGGGTTGAGAGAGGGGTAGTTGGGGGGTGGAAAAGCGGTTGAGGGAAAGAGTGGCAATTCCTTAATCGATTTTTTTCGTTTCAATTTCAATCCGCGCTCTCCTTGACGATCTCTCTCCCTCTCTCTCCGTCGACGTACGCGCCCTCACTTGCTCTCCGTAGCCGCCTCTTCCACGGATTTTTTTCATTTCCTCCCGCTTGTCCGAAGCCCTTTCCCCGAGGCACCAGTTGCTGCCGCCGGGGGAGAAAAGAAGCGTTATCCCGCGGCAATTAAACCTCTCGAGTGAAGTTCTGGAGAACTGCTTCATTAATTGCGGAATACTTGTTGATATAATTTGATAAAATATTAAATTGGACCTAATGTACTTTTAATCCAGGACCTTATAGCTAAACCAGCGGTCTTTTTACGTCCCTATTACGGCAACCGATTACATTAATGCTCCTTCGACATCAGATACAGCATCCAATTTGTTCCACATTTCCCAATCGGTACTTGTATAAAAAGGGATTGCCGATGAAAAGGGAACAGAAATATGAGTTATGATGTTCGGCAGCATTAATGACCGTCGTCTTGTCGATTGAAAGTCTCGTTCCGTTACATATATTCAACGCTCGATCCGATCCAGACCTGATACGAACACTACTCCGTTGAAAGATTTCCAATTAAAATCTTCAAACAAGGATTGATTGTGGGTGAAAAAAGGAACGACGTTCATCCGTGTTGATCTGGAGGAAGGAGGAGGAGAGAAGAATATGATAAAAGCAGTAATGGGAGGGAGAAGGATTTTCGAAGCGGGCATTTATTTATTGGATTGGTTCGCTTCCCAACTAATCAGTAGGATCCGAAGCCTCGAAAGGAGCGGCTTGGCAAGAGAGGAGGAGTTGGGCACTCGAGAATTTGCGACGTCCGAGGGGCTTACAGGAGACCACCGCTTCGCACCATGTCCGCCCGCTGCTTATTCCTTGCGGCAATTCTTTCCCTTGGAGATGTCGTCGTCCCAGAGGCCTCGCCGACTAGTCTCCAGTGCGCCGGCGTCGCGAGTCGGGTCGCCTTGGAGGTCAGCATTCGGAGCACGAGGAACGCCAGCGGGGAGTGGATCACGAGACTCGAGGGTCATAAGGAAACGGACAACAGGACGGACGACTTGGTGATGGGTTTCAAGAAACGGGTGATCGAGTGTGGAGAAAAACAATCATTTTTTTTCGAGGGAACATTCGGAGGCAAGCATTTTATCCGCTGTAATAACGAGACGAGACTCTTCTACGTCAAGGGAAGTCCCAAACTTTTCGACATGATAATGAGAGGGATCGAGCTCACGAGGGCGATTGGAAGAAGCGAATTAAAAATTACTAATATAATAAGTAACTAAATATCATTGCCTTTCAAATTGTAGATAGCCAGTAAGCACAAAGGGTTACAATCATTACTGAGAACATTAGAACATCATTGTAATAGATATGGGATGAAGATCAATGTAAAAAGATACAGATTATGAGGTTTTTGAAAAGAAGGAATGCTAAGTAAGAAATGAAAATAGGAATTTATTTCCTAGTTCAGGTGGAAATGTTTTTCTGAGTCTATGTTTTAAGGCCTAAATTAAATATTAGATATGTTTTAGATCAAAATGGTCAATGCAGTAGGGACATAGGAAAAAGAATGTGTCAGGCAAAGAAACTTTCACAAGAAGGGGGGAGTTGAGTGCGAATTTTATGAAAAGATAAGTGGAAACTCTGATGTGAAATTTGGTCTTGTACAGTACAAAAACGGTCATTGAAGCAAGATGACATGTGTAAATTGGAGGCTTTTAAAATGCAAGTGTAGGGAAGGATGGAAAAGATAAAATGGATGGTAAGGAAAACCAATGAATAATTGCTAGGCAAAGCGGAGGTAGGAGAAGTCCTAAGGAGGTAGGAAAAGTGGATGAAGATTTTTTTTATCAGCGCTAAAATGCAGAAGATTTGTGATAGTGGGAGGGCCAGCAAGATAGAGGGAATAAAATGATGGGCATGCTGGGCAGAATACAAGTAGAGAGAAAGGGTGTGGAATTGAAGAATAGTTTGACGTAGAGGGAAGTAACTAACTGTCTCTTTTTGGATGAGATGGGAAATATAGTAATGATCAGTCTGTATCACCCGAAACCTATCATAAATAGTCGACTATTACTAATAAAATTATGTTTTACATTAACCCTTTCATTTCATGAGTCATAAATGAGTTAACATGATGGCTTGACTAATAAATATATTATTATTATTAGGTAATCTACCGGTTAAGGTAGGTTTTGGAAGGACATGACTACCAAATGATTATTTTGTTACTCCTAACAAAATACAACCAAACTGCGACCCTACAATGAGCTCCCATTTCATCTCTTTGTATTTCCTTCCTCTCTTCATCGTGTCCAACATCCCTATTCTATTCCTGCTCTTTCCTCATTTGCATAACACTCACCCCTGTCTCACAGTCTTCAACATTCCACTGCCAATCAATATGCATGCCCATCATCTATTTTTCCTACCTCCTTATGATTTCTCCCAATGTTCCCCTCTCCTTTCCTTTTCCTCGGTTTTCCTTACTGTCCATTCCACCTGCATCCTTCTTCATACCCGCATTTCAAAAGCCTCCAATCAACATATTTATCCTCCTGCTTCTGTGACTATGTTACCGCACCATAAATAACTATGCTCCATATCAAAGTCTTGACAACTTCTCTTGGCATCTTTACTCAATGTTCCTACCATCAACTCCCTCCTCCTTGTGAAAGCCTCTTTGCCTCTTGCAATTCTTCTCCTTATGTGCCCATCTTAATGTAAAGCATAGCCTTTGTCTTTCTGAAAAATCATATAACCTTTGTGTTATTAATATTGATTCTCATTCCATATTTATCGCACTGAACCTCCAATTCACTCAGCAATGCTTGCAACCCCTTGGCTGACTGAGCAACTAATGCTTGGTCATCAGCAAACCTAACAGATTTTACGAATTCCCCTCCGACGTTCATTCCTACCTCCAGTTCTTCCCATGCCTCTTTAATCATTTCCTCCACATATACGTTGAACAGCACCAGTGACAATGGGCAACCCTGCCTTACACCTCTTCCTAACACTGCCCATCCGGACTCTCCATTCCCCACTCGCACCTGAGCAGTCTGAGACATGTACAGGTTGCGGATCAGCCTCCTGTCCCTCCAATCCATTCCTATTCTCTGCAATACACGTATTAATTTTTCCCAATTCACTCTATCAAACGCTTTTTCAAAATCTACAAAACAGACAAATACGTCCTGATTGTATTCTATATTCCTCTCGATTAGTGATCTCATTACTGCAATGGCATCTTGCGTACCTCTTCCTTTCCTAAACCCAAACTGATCATCCCCTAAGTAATCATTTGCCTTACTCTCTATCCTTTTGTTGATGATCCTGAGAATAACTTTAGCTGCGTGGGAAATCAAACTTATTGTTCTGTAGTCCTCACATGACATACCTTTACCTTTTTTGGAATAGGAACTAACACTGATCTCACAAAATCTTCCGGCCAGATTCCTTCTTCATAGATACTACGAATCAGTCCATATAGAGTCTTCTTCCCACATTTTCTAAAATTTCAACAGTTCCACAGGAATGTTGTCTACACCAAATGACCTAATTTGATTTCATCTCCCTAAATGCTCTTTCTATCTCATCGTCGAGCATTCCTGGACGTAAGCTATCTTCATCTATGCCATATTCTCTTTCTATGTCTAAGCTTGATGGCCTAAGTTCTTTACCATACAGTTCTTCTATATGTTCCTTCCATATTTCTTGGATCTCTTCTGTGTCAATTATTATTACCTGACTTGTCTCTAACTGTTAACACAGATCTTCCCTTCTTACTTCTAAGAAGGTTAAAACACTATTCAGGAACACCATCTAACCTTTTAAACGTCTTGAATATTGCACCAAGTGCAATATTCAAGAAGTTTATTGAGTTTACGGTCACAGCTATCTTGTTTTCATTGCCTCACAAATGTAGCTACATTCATTCTATATTTACATTGCACCAATTTCACTCTTACTCTACATACTTTCCATATCCTTGCACTGGGTCTTCCACCGTGCTTCTTTTAATGAGGCTATAGAAAAAACTTTCCAATCCACATAAAAAGATTGAATATATTGCACAGTGATGGTTTCAATGCTCCACATCCTACATCCTACTTGATAATGATGATGTGCAGCATTGAAACCATGGTTGTGCCTTGTATCAAATCTTTTTATGTGGAATGGGATGACAACCATGGCAGCCTTATCTCCAGGCATGACACATGGCCGATTGGGCCAAGTCCTGCATTTGCCTGGACTCATATTCTCTATTATGCCCATTATTATTTCTTGGGAATGGTGATTGAGGTGGTTGTTGTTGCCTTCCTCAATAGTGTTTTCAACATGACACCATCACTCAATGGCCACCCCACTGGGGGCAAACACCTTTGCACCCCACTGAGGGTGACCCTACCAGGAGTAATTATCATTGCTCCCACCAACATAGCTCTAGGGTTCATTGGAACTCACTAGCCTTCCACCATGTCAAGGTTGTAGTCCATGGTGGGGTAATAAATATATAATTATGCAAAAATATTTTCAATTAAAGTCAGACTACCAAAACATAATTTTAAAATACTCCACACAATACTTCAAATTTCATCTGGAATAAATGTTTTTAAACTTTTTCATTCAATATTTGTCAACTAAAGGTCTCCAGATTCCATCATGAGTAGATATCAGTTTGTAGCTATTTCTTAGTTCTCTGCCTGACCAGTCAAGAGGCTGCAGTAAAATTAAATTGCATTTGTGGAGAGTGCCATCTGTGCATAGAAAACTTCAAGCAAGGGCCACTTAAAGTGAGGTTGTAATTAGACCAGGTAAATATCTTGGAACATAAGAGAATGTAGCCACACCTGTCCACCAGTGAAGAGTTGATTACTGTCACAAATCAACTAAATTGTTCAGTTTAATTACTCTAGCATAACTTACACTTCTTTTGCTTGTTCTATTATTGTAATGTATGAGTGAAGAGGAGGGGATTGATAAAAAGTTTATAAAAAAATTATTTGAAGGGATTGACAACCAAAAATCCTTGGGCTGTATACCCTTATGTGACTACTGTGGCAATTGTTCAGTCTTTTGAATTGAAGGCTAGATGGAATGAGCCCTCAGCCATTTCCTTACTAACTCCAGTCATGTTAATAACCCATCTGTCTTATATGCTTGTTGGTGTTTGGCCCACCAATTGGTCACATGGTCTTCCTTGCTGGAAATTCCCTCCTAAGTTGCTTACAATAAATCCACTGTTTGTCAAGTCAAACCTGTCCCATGTTGTGCTTCTTTTCCATGTATTGGTCCATTCACCCAGTCATGTATTTATTCCAAGTGATCCTAGTTTGTATAGCAATTTATTCCCTATGTACTTATTAACTGGAGTTTACTTGCAAAAAATAGGTTTTTGATGGACCTGTACATTACACAGTACTGTATTCCTTAGCCCTATACAATATGACACAAAATATTAATTCTTAAGTCCTATACATCCTGAATTTTTCAAATTGCTCCCAACAACTTCTTTTTTCCTCCACCACACCCAGAACTTCATAATTTACATTCTTTTGCAACAATTTTATTTTTTTAAACTCTTTTCCACATCCACATATTAAAAGCCCCCATGGTATGCTTATTCCCTTTCCTCAGCAAGATCTATGAGCCATACAAAAATACAATCCATATTATAGTTTCCACTATCCTTTTCCTTTCATCTTCTTTTTTTACTTAATTAACCCACTGTCAAATCCAGCCCCTTTGTTAATGCTTCTTTCTTGATGAAGTTCTTTCGAAATCCTTCCACTCAGACCTCCTATTCCTAAGAAACTACCTAAATAGGAGACTAGACCTATCTTAAGTAAAACAGTAAACATATTTACAGTGTAGCAGTAGGTAGCATTAAACTTCAAATGAGAAAAATAAAACGAAAGGTTATCCTTAACGAAGGAATATTAAGCAAGGCCTAAACAGAAGTGGAGAAAAATAACATGATCATGTTATTAGGATAGCCTTAATTAAAGCTTGTTAATATTACTACTTTAATAGTACTAATTTATTCATTACAGAGAAACCTACAGAAGCCCATGATAGATTACTTTTTCATCCTAAATGTGGAACAAATGCAGCCATCACCAATATGGGAAGAAGTATTGAAAAGTTGAAGTAAGTCTTATTTATGACAAAATACAACTTCATGAAAACTGTTTATTGAATTTAACTTAAAATAAGAAAAATTCTATTAACATTAATTATTATCTTTCAAAACATATACACCTCCTCCCATGACTCTCATTTTCAACATGATTTTCCCATTAGAAATTAAACAAAAATGCCCATGCAACCATTGAAAGGGTAAAGGGCATGCTCCAAAATATGTATTTTACTCCTTTGAAATTATATTTTAAGAGGTACCAATAGCTATTACATATTATTCAATGAGTTAATCCTTGGCTACCTCCTGGCTCTCAAAATTCTGGTCACTAAGTGTGAGTGGCAGACATCACATAATGACTTTCAAATTTTTCTGCATGGTTATTTGTTTTACTGAACTTAGAAAGAACTCACCTGCCTTCATTTTCCTCAGTGGTGAAGAACGATTTTCTGGAGTGGCCTACACAAATAGACCTTTACGACTGAATGAGCTTTTCGAAGTTGTGGTAGACAAAAGAGAGGGCAGCAAATTTGGCTACTTTATGGGCATTGGCATCACCACCACATCTCCAGATGATGGTGACATACCAGTCCACATCAACCGCTTAAAGTGAGTAGTGAAAATATTGATACGAGTATGTCATTTTTCTTTTGAGGATGGTAGCACTTTATATTCATGTTTTTTAAAAAAATTTTCAACTAAATCGATCCAGTACATTTCAGAATCTATCTTGTATTTTTACGCATTCAGTTTTAAATCTTCCTCAGCTCTGGAATCAACAGCGAATCCTCTTGTTTTGGATCAGTGAGATGAATTTTTGGAGGATCCTAGCCCACATGTCAGAGGTCTAAACATAAGATTGAAAAGTATGATCAATGGAACATTCATTGTCTTTATTATTATTATTAGGTAATCTACCGGTTAAGGTAGGTTTTTGGATGGACACAACTATCAAATAAATATTTTGTAACTCCAAACAAAACCCAATCCATCAACCTACTCTACATCAGGTCCTTCTTCATCTCTGTGTACCTCCTTCCTCCCTTCATCCCATCCAACATCCCTATCCTGTTCCTGCCCTTTCCTTGTTTGCCTAACATTCTCCTCTCCATTACCCTCTTCAACATCCTACTACTACTCAATATGCCTTTCATCCATTTTTTCTGCCTCCATAGGATTTCTCCCAACAATCCCCTCTCCTCCCCCACCATCCCAAGTACTTCCTCATTTGTTTTCCTTTTGGTCCATTTCACTTTCTCCATTCTTCTCCACACCCACATTATATGAAAAGCCTCCAATCTTTGTCTATCCTCCTGCTTCAGCGACTACGTTTCTGCGCCGTACATAGCTACGCTCCATATTAGAGTTTTTACGAGTCTTTTCTTAACCTCCTTGAGAAGGGAGTTGATGACGGGGACATTGAGTAGGGAGGTTAAGAAAAGAGTCATAAAAACTCTGATATGGAGCATAGCTATGTACGGCGCGGAAACATGGTCGCTGTCATTGTCTTTGTGACTCGAAAAATATTAAAACAATTAAAATATTAAAGTTTGAGGTTATAAAGAGATAGATTTATGAGGTTTGTACAAAAACTTCTCAAACTTTATTTATTATGAAAAATACTTCACTTACAAATTGTTGGTTAAGGTCCCCTATGAAGTAATCTCCCCCACCCAAACATATACGCTTATTCCAAAGGTGTTTCCACTTTTTGAAACAGGCAATGCTTCTTCTGGAATGCTCATAAGCTCCTCTGTCGAATTTTTTTCTTTCTCGGGAATGTTGGAGAATCATTTTCCTTTGAATGGGATTTTTAGTTTGGGGAACAGGAAAAAGTCACATTGGGCCAGGTCTGGTGAGTAGGGTGGGTGGGGAAGCACAGTGGTTTTGTTTTTGACTAAAAACTCATGAGTTCTGAGAAATAAATGAGCCAGCATGTTGTTATGGTGAAAAGATCACTTGCTGCACCTGCAAAGTTTGGGCCTTATTTATCTGATTCTTTCCCTTAGGTATTTCAAAGTTTGGGGAGTTTTTGAACAAACCTCATACTAAGAATAATTGCAGCACACACCAACTACAACAAGTTGTGGAGAGCCATGATTGCTCTCACATTGTTAACTGATTTTGTTTAAAATGTCTGTCCCAAAAATAAGTAGAATAAATCCAAGAAAAAAATGTATTGAAGATCAAAGTACAAATTACTAATATTCTTCAAAATAGCATTCTTGTGCATCAACACACCAATTTTGGTGCCTCTGCTAGCTGTGGTACACTTCCTGGAAGGTGTCAAAGGGAACCTTGTTTATGTACCTTGTACCATGGTCTGTTGAATGTTATCCAGCATTCTAAAATAATTGCCTTTTATGCTACTTTTAATTCTTGGGAATAAAAAGAAGTCCAGCAGTGCCACATCAGGGCTGTAGGGTGGCTGAAGCAGCGTTGTTACCTTGTGCTTGGTCAAGTACTCAGTCATGAGGAAGGGGATGTGAATCGACACATTGTCATGGTATAAACTCCAGTTGGAAAAGATCCCCTTCCTGACATGCCACACTCTTACCACAGCCTTTTCAGGACATACACTTCCGAGTATAACTTACTGTTCATAATCTGTTCTTGAAGAGCAAACTCTTTGTGAATAATACCTTTTGAATAAAAAAATTCTGCTTATTTTTGGAACACCCCGTACACAGAGTGGTCAGCTATTAGATGGTTTTTCATTTCAGATTTTTAAAAGACTAATTTGTCACCATTTTTACTACCTTGTATCCCACATGTCACAGCAAACAGCACAAACACAGCACACTTGACACAGCAAAATTTAAATTCAAAAATATTTCTGTGTTATCACCTGTAAATAAAGCATGGAGATATTGAATTACTAATGAATAATTTTAATAATGCTATGACTCATCTAAATAAAAATCCCTACTAAGTTAAAGAGATTGCCTCCCTTGGAGTTTTGTAGTCCTGCAGTTGATTTTTTGAGTTTTTTAAGCAACTTGATGAATTTTAACCATACCATGACTTTTTTGCATTATTTATCCCTAGCCTCCCGGGTATGTACATATATATAAATCCATAAATGACTTTCGATGCAAGCTCATTGAATTGGAAGTCACTATGGCCTTCTCAGGAAGTGATGCCTGCCTGAGGATTAATTATTAAAAACAGAATGGTAAAATAGTTTGAACCACTTTAAATTGAATTTTCTGTACCAAGTTGATAATACAGAAGAATATCAGTACACACCTGGTGTTCAGGGAAAAAATAACTCCTATTTTGATGTATTCAAGCATTAAATTTGGGGGGCACTAACAATAACAGGTAAAGCATTTCATCCATTCAGGAAATGTTTTGAATAAGTGTGGGCAGAGTGGTAGGGACAAGAAATGAAGAATCGAATCAAATAAAGAGATTAATAAAAGATGACAGGGACCTAGAGTAATGATGTAAAAGAACACACTAATGAAAACGTTTACATGGAGCATAGTTTTACATGGATGGGAAACTTGGTCATTAAGGCAAGAGGGCAAGCATAGATTGGAGACTTTCAAAATGTAGTATGAAGATGAATGGTCAAAAATAAAATGGGTAGAAAGAAAAACAAACAAAGTCCTAGTCAGGGGAGGAGACACATTTTTTAGGATACATTCAAAGAAAAAGAACAATTGGATGCAGGCGGTATCGCGAGATAATAGCATGCTGAAGACAGTGATAGAGAGGAGAATGCTTGGAAAGCGAGGTAGGAAAGGAAGAAAAATAACAGGCATTTTGGATGGAATTAAGGGAGGTAAAAAGTATGCATTACTAAAGAATGAGTTGTTTTATTAAGGGTTTAAGTATATTTTGAGTCATGCTGGTTAGAGTTTAGAAGTACCATAGTGTTCCATTCAAAACCTATCCTAAGCTGGTGAACTACTAATAGCATACAGTGAACTACTAATACTATACTGTATTTATCAACCATGATGTCTTCACTCAAAGAAGTAAGTAACTTACAATTACAATGTTATTTTAGTGAATTAGTAGGTAGGCAGTCATTTTGTATACATTTTTGGTACACAATTTATCACCTTTGTGAAATGCACACACTGAAAGTCACTACTTAAAATAAGGCATGATTAGTCATTGATATAAAACTCAAATGAACAAAACACAACAAGTAATTTTTCCTTCTTTTAATATTCAATTCTAGGATTTTTTCCAAAGTTTTCCTATTCCCATTGTCCACCAATTCAGGTTTGATTTACAACACTGATTCATCTATTTACTCGTAATTCCTTATGTCCACTCCCTCCTTTCTCTATGTTTCTATTAATAAAATGATTCCACCAATATCCCCAATTCTGAGATGCTACTCGACTACAAAAACTGTTCGATTTGCTATAATTTATGCTTTGTTTTACTTGAAAGTGAAAATTGTTCACATCATTGCATGCTGAATTATTTATGGTACATATTGCCTTTGCAAATTAAAATGAAAATGGATTCTAGAAGGATTTAGGATAATTAATTCACTATCCATTTTTTAAGGACTGGGACATGGGTATTGTATCACAACCATGTGTACCATAATGGGAACCAATTGCAGAATAACAGAAAACAAAACCTTGATAATCTGAAGGTAGGTGATAAAAGTATTACTAGTTTCAATCGAGTCAGGTTTGATTTAGCATATGAATTTTAAATATATAGTTTCATTGGATATATTTGTGCCTAATTTGGCACATTTCATTCATTACTGAAACTTAGGAGGTTAGTTTTTCAATTTTGAATTATTTCACATACTTAGAATAATTTGCCTGCATGGGAGGAGATGCAAATATTTGTTATTTCTGTAGTTTTGAGTTTGTTCCTTCTGTTGTGGGATGCTTCAATTGTAATTTATCCCTTGGCGAATATCTTAAACTTTCAGGTTGGTGACCGTATCGGACTGATGGTAACTGACTCAAGAACATTGCTGATGTCCATCAATGGGAAAAAAGAGACAGCTGCATCCAACATCCCAGGCCATGTTTATGGCATGTTTGAATGTTTTGGTGACCTAACCAAGGTGACGCTCACATCATAATATGTGCGATTAATGGCCATGGGGTGTTGCTGACTTAGAATGGGATAAAAATATAAATGGAATATATTAAGTGGAATATTATACCATTATAATTTTATATAATTTAAGATGAATTCTAAATATAATATAAATAGTAAAAACAAAGGTACATCATTTATTGAATGTTGCTGGGCTTTATCATTTCACCTTGATATGTATTGAATAAAAATGTAATATGGTCCATGGAGCTTTTAGTTAACTTTATTTATGAAGCAATCACACACTTTAGGCTAGATAAAATGTACAAATCAGCATTGATAAAAGTTTTAGATTGATTTCGAGTTTCTTAAAATTTGTCATAAATATTAATTTAAATGTAATGTCTACTACTAAATTTTCATGCATCAGGAATGATTTATTGGTTAGGCATGAGTATTTTAAGTATAATTTTTAAATATTATTAGAGTTAAATTTTATAAACATTACATATTCATGTTCTCAAAAAGAAAAGAAATAGACAATTTAATATTTTGCAAGATAACGTAGATATTTAATAATTTTCGCAGGCTGGGATATTATACAAATAAATAATTCTATAGGCATCACAATAGGAAAATATTTCTGAAATTTCACGACTCAGTCAACTTTATTTCTTATCAATGTGTGTTGTTTACCTTTTTGTTGCTTAGACATAAAAAACAAAGCTATTTAGCATGATACCGCTTTTGAACTATGAGAAAGTTTAATATAATTGATTCTAGAATTTCAATCACCCATTGATATTCTTGATATTTTCCAAGTGAGGATCTGTCAACAAAAGGCATCTGTCATTTAGCATATATATTTAACAATTTTATTTTATGCAGTAGTTTTAGAAAGGGATCCATAGTTTGAATGAAATTCATTAGCTTTTCAAAAGAGTTTTATTGTCCAGAATTACAGTGATAAATAATTATACAAAATATTAAAAATCAATGTTTTAATTATTATAATTGTTAATAAAGATAATAGTTCCCTGACAATTCCTCCTGTCCAGCTATCGGAAAGAGACATTGTGCATGCAAAAACAATGTTAATAATTCTTTCATGACACCATTTCAACATTGTCCTCAAGTTCTTACAAAAAAATTTCTGCTAGAGTTTTTCATTAGGGAATATTTTCAAATACCCTTCACGATTTAAAAGAACAAAAGGAATAAAGTCTCCACAAAAACAATTTGAATTGGTTAAGCATATCACACACTTGTGCTTTTGATGTTTTTATTGATGGGAAATTTCAATTTAGAACTATTATTATTAGGTAATCTACCGGTTAAGGTAGGTTTATGGATGGATACAACTACCAAATAAATATTTTGTAACTCCAAACAAAACCCAATCCAGTAACCTCATCTACATCAGGTCCCTCTTCATCTCTGTGTACTTCCTTCCTCCCTTCATCCCGTTCAACATCCCTATCCTGTTCCTGCCCTTTCCTCGCTTGCCCAACATTCTCCCCTCTATTACCTTCTTCAACATTCCACTACCGCTCAATACGCCTCTCATCCATTTTTCCTGCCTCCATAGGATTTCTCTCAACAAACCCCTATTCTCACCCACCATCTCCAGTACTTCCTCATTTGTTTTCCTTTCGGTCCATTTCACCTTCTCCATTCTTCTCCACACCCACATTTCAAAAGCCTCCAATCTACGTCTATCCTCCTGCTTCAGTGACCACGTTTCCGCTCCATACATTGCTACGCTCCATATTAGAGTTTTTACGAGTCTTTTCTTAACCTCCCTACTCAACGTCCCAATCTCAATTTAGAATAGCATCAGTAATTTACAATGAAGAATGCATACATGAGTTGAAAAAATATATTTAAAATCACACCATATATAATTTTTTAAACAATAATCAATATGAAATCTGTGAACTTACTGAGAACTTCTTATTCTTTAAGATGACAATTTCCTCATGTGCAACATTCTTTGAGTGTACTTCATCTTGAATCCTTGTTGACTGGTATTCATTTTGTTATTCGAATTTTATCTTCTCTTTTTTTCTAGCACCTAGAAAAGGCTACTTACAACTGACCATGTTTAAATATTGGCTTGAGAAATTAAATCCCTACATATATAATTTAATGTTTGTCCCTGCGTTTTTCTAATCCTCATTGTAAAAAACCAGCCTAACTGAAAATTGTATTTTAGAATCCAAATTGGATGGATAAATTTGTATATTAGAATCCAAAAGGTAACTCCTTTTCTGATGATTGTAAATACATTTTTGGTGTTCATATTCTTTCACCCAGTTCAAATTCAGATATTAACTTATGCTGGAGTACATGGTCACCCATGGGATGTTTCACAGTTCTAGAATCAATGGACCAGCTTAAGTGTTTACATTTTTAACAGTATGGCTAAATACCCCAACTTGTGGAGAAAAGTGATGCAATGGCATTCCAGACCATGTCAAACTATTGAGATACTCTGTGGGGTAGTTCACTTGTCCTTCAGGTTGATCAAAAGTGATGGAGTCTACATTAATATAGCATTTTCATTCATCTTCCATTTGTTTTAAAATCTCATCATTCATCATATTTATCTCGAGATGGGTAAAAAATAAAGCAAAATTAGCATGGTGGAAGATGCAATTCAAGGATATAAAAAGTTTTTAGAGGAAGGGCGAAATTGGTGCACTATTCAAGAAGGTTAAAACACTATTCGGGGAGTAAGAAGTGAAGGTCTATGTTAACAGTTGGAGATAAGTCGGGGAGTAGAATAGTTGGCACAGAAAAGATCCCAGAGAGGTGGAAAGAATATATAGAAGAACTAAATGGTAAGGAACTTAGGCCACCAAAGCTTAGACATAGAAAGAGAATACGACATTGATGAAGTTAGCTTTGGTTCAGGAATACTTAACGATGAGATAGAAAGGACATTTTGGGGAGATGAAATCAAATAAGGCCGTTGGAGTAGACAACATTCCCATAGAACTACTTAAAGATTTAGGAAAATGTGGGAGGAAGAGTCTATATGGACTGATTAGTAGTATCTATGAGGAAGGAATCTGGCCAGAAGACTTTGTGAGATCAGTTTTAGTTCCTATTCCAAAAGAGGTTAAGGCTACATCATGTGAGGACTACAGGGTAATAAGTTTGATATCCCATGCAGTTAAAGTTGTTCTCAGGATCATCATCAAAAGGATTCAGAGTAGGGCAAATGATTACTTAGGGGATGATCAGTTTGGGTTTAGGAAGGGGAGAGGCATGCATGATACCATTGCAGTGATGAGATCATTAATCAAGAGGATTGTAGAATACAATCAGGAGATATTTGCCTGTTTGTTACACTTTGAAAAGGTGTGCGATAGAGTGAATTGGGAAAAAAGTAATGAGCATATTGGAGAAAATAGCAATAGATTGGAGGAACAGGAGGCTAATCCGCAACCTGTACATGTCTCAGACTGCTCAGGCGTGAGTAGGGAACAGAGTCAGGATGGGGAGTGTTAGGAAGAGGTGTAAGGCAGGGTTGCCCATTATCACCGGTGCTATTCAACCTATATGTGAAGGAAATGATTAAAGAGGCTTGAGGAGAACTGGAGATAGGAATGAAAGTCGGAGGAATTCGTAAAATATATATGATTCGTGATTGTCTCTATCCTTCTTTACGTACTTTATTTCGGTAACCGAAGCTATCAACATAATGTCTCGCCATAATAATTCCTTCATAGTCGTAAGTAAACTCACTTACCCTACACCTTTCTAAAAGTACGGGCATAAGTTTTACGTGCTATTTTTGTGAATCAAGGGGATACTAACTGATTTTTTTCAATATTACCGCCACACTCTCTTCTCCTAGGATTTTTTAACAAATATACTGGATTTTCTTGAACTCTTCTCCAATTCCTTACGTTAACGCAAAATCTCATGGAACCTGAATTCTTGCCGCGCATTCCAAACGCGGCCTAACAAAAGTGAAGTGACACCTATCTCTTAACCTTATCATTACATTTACCCACAACTTCTGCAATGAAATTAGATTTTTTTTAGGGCTGACCCGCGTATTATCATAATGTGCCTACTCAATCAAAAGTTTGATGTTAGTATAACACACAACTAGCCCTCTTCACTCGATAAAATGGTCAAGGGTAAGAACGTCATTATCTCCCACCCCCCTTGCTGGTATTGCCCACTTTTTTCCGCGATCGATAGGCACTCATAAGGATGGAGGACAAAGCCTCCTTTGATAGCAGCTCCCGAAGAGGAAAGAAGGAGAAAGACTGAAATGGGGGAGGAGGGGCCAACCTCTTTGAAACGAATGAAGAGGATCGTCTTGTCATTCGTCTTGGTAGATGAAAAACAGACGCCTCGTGCGGAGTTTTTCTCGCTTCCGACGGGACCTCGGGGAGACGACTTGGACGGGAGGGCGGGGTGGAAGGGTGGTATGTCTTTCATCAGCAAAGACGCGGTCCTAGAAGAGGGTCGAAAGTTTTAACTGGTGGCTTGGTCCTCGGGTCACTTATTCCAAAAATTATTGACATTTTAAATTCGCTGCGCTGAAGTAAATCTTATCGACTATGACGATAAAAAAATGGTCTTCACGAGCTACTTTTTGGGTAATTCTTCCTTAAATGTTAGAAATGTTATTTTTAGCTCGTCATACCTCATTTAGAATATGCTGCTATTATATGGGATCCTTATGAATTTAGATTGTTTGCCGTAATCGATCGAGTGCAGTGTATTGGAGTAAGGAAAGAGCTTTGTAAAACGTCATTATGGCAAACTGAGTAATGTATCAAAATAATTAGAGGATCCAGGTTAGGAATCATTCACAGAGCGAAGGTTAAATTACAGATTAAATCTCTTGCATGGATTGGAAGGATGCCTCTGTAGCAATGATGTTGAAAATTTATTATTAGTGCCATCACATTGGATCATGTGAATTAAATTCGAGAGATTGAATAGAGATCAGATAGATTTAAGATTTCATTTTTTCCACGGACGATAAGGGATCACAATGACATTGTCCGATCGCGCTAGGAGGGAAGGTGGTTTGGATCAAGTGACGTCTGGTGCGTAATAACCCCCTGTTTCACATCCTAGCGGAGGTTTTCAGGGTGTTACTAGACTAAATATTTTTTACGATTTTACCACGAGTGCTTTATGTACCACTCCCTGATAGAACCCAAAAAATTTGAATTGGCAAAAATAGTCCGAAATGTTGAGAAAAAGTTGCAATTTATAACTTGGAACTTCCCTGACCGTGCAAGAGTAAAAAAATATATTGGCATAAACCGAATATGGTTTTACAGGTATTGCATTTTAAAGGGATTGACACATGTATATTTCGGCGCCTGCTGAAATACAAGATGGAATATTTATTATAGGTGGAATAACTTGTAGATGGACTTTTCCAAATGCAAGTTTTTAGAATGAGAAGAAGAGGAAAATTAACAAAATAATGTAAATTGTGCTTTTAAAATAAGGCGCTTGTGTTGCGCTTGTATTGTGTTGGTAGAATGATATTAGTTGTCAGCGACTCTTAAAAAATTAATTTAGTTCATTGGCTGACAAAGAAAGGATACCGACGTAATGTTTGCCATTAATCTCACAATTTATTACCTAGCCTCTGTCAAACTTATTTTCTCCGTTCTCCTCCGCCACACTTACACGTCAAAAACCTCCAATCCACCCTCATCCTCTTACCTCAAAGACAAGGACACTTGCCTCATCCATAAAAAAACTACGTTATTTCTTTTATCGGTTTGTACTAAACTTTTCTTTAGGAATTTTTCAAGGGTGCCTACCATCAAATGTCTTCTTCGTGTAAATTGCTCTTTTGCTTACGCACATTCGTCTCAGTGTCCCCATTACAATCCTTCCCGCACCACTGCTTGTTTCATTCTAACAATAGCAAACCCCTAGGGGTTTACTATTGTTCGAATTCGTTGTTAACTTTGAGATTATTTCAGTTTTTTTTACCCCTTGCTTCATTTTATAATGATGGCTGAGTGCCTAGCGCAGTTCTTCCCCTTACGGCCCCACCACTTTGACCGTATTGGTCCAAAACACTTCGGAGATATGTAAACTGTTCTACCTGCTCTATTTTTTCCCCTCCTATTTTAATGCTTAGCTTAGCCTTTTTCTTTCTGGAAAATCGCATAACCTTTGTTTTATTAATATTGATTCTCATCCCATATCTATCGCACTGAACCTCCAATTCACTCAGCAATGCTTGAAACCCCTTGGCTGACTGAGCAACTAATGCTTAAAAGAGAGAGATGTACGGTGCCATTTTTTCCACGAACCATAAGGGGTCAAAACAGAATAACATTATCCGACCGCACTAGGGTCATGTACGGGTCCAAATGGTCTGGTGTGTATTCACCCCCTGCCACACACCCTGACGGAGGCTTGTAGGATATTATGTAATTATAAAAATTACAAATAAATTAATGCCCCATTTATTCTAAAACACTGACCACATACATGGACTAATTTACCTGCTCTAGTTCATTTTCTCCTACTTTATTTTTTAGCTTTTTTTTAGCTTTTCTCAATAATCTCATTAATTTTGTTATCTCTTGTTTAATATCCATCCAATAGGCGCATCTCGCACTTTTGTTTCGCAAAGCATTCAATAATAACTGCAACCCATTCGATGTCAGACTACAGGGTTCGTCCGGAAAATAAGTTTATGATGCTCATTGTCTTTTTTGACAAAAGGGGAGTGGTCCACTACGAATTTGTACCTGAACGACAAACTGTAAATGCTGCATTTTACGTCCAAGTGCTCGAGAGGCTTCGAAAACGAGTCGCCCGCGTCCGGCCAGCGATCAAAAACATCTGGCGGCTGCTTCACGACAATGCGCCGTCTCACACCGCGCTTGTCGTGTCGGACTTCTTGGCCAAGCACGGCGTGGCAACGCTGCCGCACCCGCCCTACAGCCCGAACTTGGCACCACCGGACTTCTTTCTGTTCCCGAAGATAAAGAGGAGTTTGAAAGGAACGCGATACGGGACTTTGGACGCCGTCAAAGAGGCCGTGACGATGTGTCTTCGAGAGGTTCCCGATGATGCCTTCGCGGGAACGTTCCAGGAATGGGAACGCTGCTGGAACAAGTGCATCGACTCACAAGGGTCCTATTTTGAGGAATATTAGCTTAAGATATGTAAAAGTGTAATACATTTTTTTTCCTGAGCTCAATACACTTATTTTCCGGACGAACTCTGTATTTATTGCCCCTACATCACCACCAAACCTCTTCCTTCTGCTACCAAAACCTCTTCCTTGGCCTACCGTCGCGTTACACTTCCCCATCACAGAATTAAACAAATATTTTTTCCTCCTAGCAGGGTCAATTGCAATTATTCTGATACCTAATCGTTAACTTGAAAAAGAACATTGTAAAACAATCGTTTCTATAATTGATCAATATAATACGTTAACTTATTAAGGAACTTAGGTATGCATGAAGGAAAGCCGAAGTTACGAGGAAATTAAGGAGAAGATTATGTAGGGCGAACAAAGAGGAAGTGGTCGTGAGACGTAGAAGATAATGGTATTTTGAGGATTGTTCAAAAATTACTCTTTCAATCGACGGATCATCTTAAAACGAATCGACTGCAAATAAAAGTCGATTGTCCAACCCTCGAACGTTGACTTGTGTGGAAAATATGCATTCGCACCAGCGCGTTGCGAATGCCCAATTCACTTTTTAATGTGATTTATGGGAGAAGAAGAAAGAAAACAGACTCCCACGCGCAGCCACTCGACATTCATTTCCTTCCTCCCATAATAAAAAAACGTCCAGAGGTCTATGGGGGATGTATTCCGAAGAATCTCTCCACGAATGGCGGCTGGGTTTCAAGAAGTCCATGGCGGCGAAGATGTCAACTGTTGCTCCATTTCCCCATCCCCCAATCTCATCCGGATTTGGTCCCCGAGAGCTATCCATTCTGTTCTGAAAAAAATAAAGAAATCCGCGAACCAGATGCCATCGGCTACGAGACCATAAATGTAACCGACGGTCGACGCCGGAGTCCAGGTTTCCAGTGAGACGCCAATTGATTGGAACTTCCCGGACTCACGAGGAAAAATGTTGGCCAACATTTTGACCGCGATGTGGTTGTTACTTTGCACA
Organism: Hetaerina titia; assembly: GCA_037158775.1. Classification (NCBI taxonomy): domain Eukaryota; kingdom Metazoa; phylum Arthropoda; class Insecta; order Odonata; family Calopterygidae; genus Hetaerina; species Hetaerina titia. Next base: position 71,191,024 of record CM073774.1, on the reverse strand, counting down.
GTCTTGTCGGCGGGGTTCGCCGATGGGAAACCTGCCTCTGAACCGGAGTGCGGAATCGTTGGGGAACCCTGCGAGCAAACCATGCACTTCCATTTAGGGAGGAGGAAGAACGAAACTGGACAATGGACAACGACGATTTCCGCCATTAAGGACAGTGTCGACGTGACGGAAAGCATGAACATGGAGGTGATTCATAAGATCACAGACTGCGGAGGAAGGAAAGTTTTGAATGTCAAAGGCGTTTTCTTTGGTAAGCACAATGTAAGATAGAAATTATTATAGCCGTTTTCCTAATTAAGTATGCCAAACTGATCTTTTAACAAACTTCTGGACTCATTTGAACCGCAGTAATATTCAGCTCGGTTTAAGAATAGCGCCCACTTATAATGTAAACCTGAAGGTGGTTCGTCGGTGATCTCTAGTATTTGCCAGTTTTTCCAATCTTAGAATACAGGTAGTTGAAACTTATTCCGTATTGTAAGGCATTTTCAATGATACAACCTACCATTTTGGTTTAAGATAAATAATCTAATAATAATATAATTTCTACAGTGACATGAATTAAGATTTAAAATGTGCAGTAGCCTATATAAGTAACCGATATTATTTATGAAAAAAGCAGCATTTGTTAGAAAATTTCAGTTGATTCAAACTTAGTGGCGGTGTTACATGTCGTTGTATTACCTGGTAACCATGATCAAATTATCTTATCTTGACGCAAATGGTGGTCACTTTATTAGGATTAATATTTGGTATTCTACCCATTAAGGTAGGTTTTGAATGGACACAGATTATGCATGTTGTACAACAGTGCAATGTCACATTAAATGCCTCTCCTAACAAAGCAAAATCCGACATCCAAAATGACCTAAAACCCTCTTCAATTCTGAATACTTCCTTCCTCTCTTTATTCCATCGAACATCCCAAGCCTATTCCTTATCCTTCCTCGTTTGCCTAACATTCTCACCTCTATCAAAGTCTTCAACATCACATTACCAATTAAAATGCCTGCCCTGCATGTATCTTTCCAGCTTCCTTTAGATTTCTCCCAACAACCCTCTATCCTTCCCCACCATGCCTAGCACTTCATCATTTGTTTTCCTTTCTATCCACTTCACCTTCTCTATCCATCTCCACTCACATTTTGAAAGACTCAAATACATTCCCATCATCCTGCTTCAATAAACATGTTTCTACGCCATAAAAAACCGTGCTCCAAATCAAAGTTTTGAAAATCATTTTCTTAACATCCTTGTTCAAGGTCACTATCATCAATTCTCTCTTCATGCAGAAAGCTCCTTTGCCTAATGCAATTCTTCTTCTTATGTCCCTACAAGTTTGACCATTTTTGTCCAGAAAATTTCTGAGATACATAAACTGTCATAAAATGTAGCTTTTTATTTACATTTCTCAATCCATACGAATCAGCACTGAGTTTCCAATGCCCTCAGCAGAGTTTGCAACTACTTGGCTGACTGACAAACTAATGCTTGATCATCTCCATACCCAACTGATTTTATTAATTCCACACTAATTTTCATTCTTACCTCTAGTTCTTCTTGCTCTTTCTTGTCTTACTCCTCTTCCTAGCACTGACCAACACAACTCCCCATCCTCCACTTGTTCCTTATCAGTCTGAGACACAGGTAACAGATAAGTCTCTTCTCCAATTTCCCGAATCACATTAATTTCCAAATTTGCTCCATCAGATGACACCTCGAAATAAAATAAATACATCTTGAATTTTACTCAATACTCCTCTATCAGTAATCTCATTGATGCTATGCATCACGCATGCTTCTCTCCTCCCTGGATCAAATTGGCTCACTCCTTAGTAATAGTTTGCGCTCCTTTACATACTCTTATTGATGATCCCAAGAATCACTTTAGCTGAGGATGAAATCAAATTTGCTGCTTTGTAGTCCTCACATTTGAACGTCTTACCACTTTTGAACAAGGACCTAATGTTAAATGATGAAATCTTCCAGCCAAATTCTGCCCTCTTAAATGCTGCAAATTAGCCCATAAAAACTCTTCCTCCTAAGTTCATCTAAACCCTTAGGTAGTATACCTCCACAGCCTTATTTGATTTCAATTCCTTTCTGGTCTCTCAATCTCACCATCAGGTAACTCTGGACCTTAGAATTCTCATTTACATCATATTATCTTTCTATGTCCAAGCTCGCTGACCTATTGATTGGTTCTTCAACCAGATTCTAAATGGACAGTCACCCATTTTCAGTAGCATTAGGTTATATGGCTGCTGGTGCCATGGTATTAATATTAAACATGATTAATTTCTAAGTAGGACCATATCAACGAATCCTTCAAATGTTCTGACAGAAGCTAAAGAAAATATTGGCACAGACTCGATTAGTTTCACTATATCCCCTGCCACTGTAATTAGTCCTCAAGAAAATATGAGCACAAATCTTGAGTTACGAATATTTAGTAGTTATAATTTTTAAAAGGAAGGCTGTTTCTACGAGTAATATTTTTCCATAGTATGCTTTGGACATTTGAACATATAAAACCTCCCATTATGAAGTGCTGAAATAGATTTACTTTACATTGAGCATAAATTAAATTGGGTATTGCATAGATTACTGTTTATGCTGGTCACAAAGAAATTGATATACTTCGGCTAATCCTTATTACGATTGTATCTTAAGTTTTGATATTCTTTTGTGGAATGATTCACATATGCATGTAACATGTGAACGAACACCATATAATATTACATATGTAAACAATAATATTTCTCAAAGGAGGCTTCCACTTATACATCAATGAAATATTTATTTAAGAAGAATTTGTAACATCTTATAAAATACTAAATAGCATACAAGACCGTTTATTACCTCAACAAATGATGCTGTGTAGAGCATCTGGAAATTAAAACCAAACCGCCAACAAACTGTAAGTTTTGTTTGGAGTTTTTTCTAAACTGTTTCTCCATATGTTAATATTCCCCTCCATGAGATGATGCAGGCAACGTCATGTGCAGTATGCTCTCCTAAACTTCTTCATAGGAATGTAAATACTGAACACGGGGTTGAAGTCGACAATAATCATGAAATATCTGGTGTTTTCCTGGAGTTCCTTTTGTGTTGAATCCTCTCTGGTTTCCCACTGGGTTAGTGTCTCCATCATTGCCAACATTTCAAAAACCAGCTTGGTCAAAAAATCCAGAAGTCCTGAGAACGATGTTTCAAAAACCATCTTGGTCATTGTCCTCAGGGCTTCTGAATTTTCTGGCTGAGTTGGTTTTTTGAACTGTCAGGATCAATGGTGACACTAACCCATTATAAGTCGTGGGAGGGCTTCACTTGATGCCAATCATAAACTAGTATTATTTCTCTTACAATATATGAACTGCTAACAAAATTGCACCAATTTCATCCCTATATTGTGCATATAATTGTATTGCATAATCTATCTCCCGTGATCCTTTAGGGGAGAACTAGAGGACTATAAATTTTAAAGACTCATCATGCCAGATTTTTCATATTCTGAATTTTTTCTCCAACCACTATCAAAATATGCTGAAAACATAATTAGACAATCACATTCAACATTAGTTCATTGATACCAAATGTGCTGAGTAATGAGTTGAAAATAGAAGTCAAATGTTATAAAGCGAATAGCACCAGAAACAAAACAAATTGATAAAGGAGGAAGACCCCTCCAAGGTAATTGTGCTTCAGAATCAACATATGGTGAAAAACAATTGAATACAATAAAAATTGCAGGAGGAGCATATATAGTTCACAGGCTTCTGCTTTAGAGAAGGCTCTTGAGTGTCAATACATTCTTTTGGCAACTTTAACTTGTAAATAAATATATGTAACCGTCAGAATATTTCATTAAACTAGACTACTTACAAGCTACCACATAGCAGTAAATAAAACCATGGTGGTAGATCACTTACTAGTCAGAAGATAACATATTGAAAGGGTAGTCAAGGTTTTACATGAAAGCACAAAAAATGAAATAACTAAGCATAATTGTACAAGGGCAACAAACAAAATGGAAAATAAACTATCAATGGCCTGTGTAAACAAGCTTACATATCTGGATGAGAGAAATAGGTCTATAATTTTATTTCAATTCTACATCAATGGCACTGTAACCTCTATTGTAAAAAAAATATTAATTGAAATCTTTTAAAATTAATTAAATACGAGTATTAAATTAAGTAAGAAAAATTAAACAGTACAAAAATCAATGTTTTGTATTGAATACAAGTACTTGGTGGTGAATAGCATGCCAAAGTGACCTACAGGAGAAATGTATGAACAATTTTGTTTGGGAAAATCTTTAAAGTTTCCAGTTGAAATTCAGTCACTATGAATTGTAAACAAAATAACTGAAATATTTGTGAGTAAGAATATTGCACAACCTCCATTGCATACCCTTTGAGAGCAGTCAGCAACTATTGCTGAAACCACTGGTCTTTGTTGACTGCAGAATAAATAATTAATTTCACCCTATGCACTCGTTTCTCTTGCAGAAGTCCCTGTTGGGTTAACTGGAGTAGATGGTAACCTTCTTGCAAAGTTGAGATTCCACAAGATGGGCGGAAAAAACACATACTTTGTCAATGAGTACAGAACTGCATTTAGACAAAAGTGAGTATTGTTTGTAGCAGAGAGAGATAAGTATATGCAAGGTGTTAATAGATGTGTTGTAATATGTGTATTTATTTAACTTTGCGATCATATTCGAAAAAATACATGACAAGAATTAGCTTTTCAATAAATATGATGTTTGGTTGTACTTGAGTCTATTACCAAGATGGCCTAACAGAAGTGCTATGGGAATATATAATTACCAGATAATTCATTTATACAGACATGGTAGTGAGATACATAGAAAATTTGGCCAGGGACGTGTAGGTAATCAGCTTGAATCCAGTTTATTTCTCTGGAAATTCACAGCAAAATCTATGAAAGTATGAGTTTCAAGATCCCAAACCTTTGTGTTTAAAATAGGGTGCAGAGATGGGTAATCATCCACTTTCCTGAGTGAGAGTAATTTCAAATTTGATAAGGTTTCCTGTTTGTGCCATTAAGCTTCACTCTTAAATTAAAATTTGAAACTCAGGGTATCATCAGTTCTACTATAAAAACAAAAAACTCTCCAAGTTTTTCATGTTTTCCAGCATAATCTGCATCACTATGCATGTGTATGCTTAGGTGAATATTAGTCTTATGTTAATGATTATGAAAGAAAAGGAATAGTTGGTAGTTCTACAACGTCGGATGTCGGGTGTGCTACATAACATTTTTCTATATACATGAAGTCTCTCTGGAGTTGTTACCATGACTTGGTAAAACATCAATAACCAAAGGCTCTCCAAATATATCCTAACTAGAGTGACATGGTTGGGAAGGAAAATCACAGTAACGGGTCACAACCTATGAGGCATGGAAACTGTTTCCAGCAGTATGCTGTACACTGTAAAAATACTTACTGATACCTGAAGGTCATTTGTCCTGCCTGAGTGTCATCACAACAACAGTAGCCTAGAGACTATGTAATAGAATAGTGTACTACATATTGAATGATTTGCAACACTGTTGCAATTTTCAACTTTGTGCTATTGCCTATTTGAATACTACGACTTTTACATGATGTATATTTTTATTACTTAATAATTTTGTTAGGTTTAATTAGGTAATCTACCGGTTAAGGTAGGTTTTTGGATGGACACAACTATCAAATAAACAATTTGTAACTCCAAACAAAACCCAATCCAGCAACCTAATCTACATCAGGTCCCTCTTCATCTCTGTGTACTTCTTTCCTCCCTTCATCCCATCCAACATCCCTATCCTGTTCCTGCCCTTTCCTCCTTGCCCGACATTCTCTCCTCTATTACCTTCTTCAACATTCCACTGCCCCTCAATACGCCTTTCATCAATTTTTCCTGTCTCCATAGGATTTCTTTCAACAAACCCCTCTCCTCACCCATCATCTCCAGTACTTCCTCATTTGTTTTCCTTTCGGTCCATTTCACTTTCTCCATTCTTCTCCACACCCACATTTCAAAAGCCTCCAATCTATGTCTATCCTCCTGCTTCAGTGACCACATTTCCGCGCCATACATAGCTACGCTCCATATCAGAGTTTTTACGAGTCTTGTCTTAACATCCCTACTCAACGTCCCCGTCATCAACTCCCTCCTCCTTGAGAAAGCCTCCTTGTCTAGCGCAATTCTTCTCCTTACGTCCCTAGCACTTTGACCGTATTGGTCCAAAACACTTCCGAGATATGTAAACTTTCTACCTGCTCTATTTTTTCCCCGCCTATTTTAATATTTAGCTTAGCCTTTTTCTTTCTGGAAAATCGCATAACCTTTGTTTTATTAATATTGATTCTCATACCATATTTATCGCACTGAACCTCCAATTCACTCAGCAATGCTTGCAACCCCTTTGCTGACTGAGCAACTAATGCTTGGTCATCAGCAAACCTAACCGATTTTACGAATTCCCCTCCGACTTTCATTCCTACCTCCAGTTCTTCCCATGCCTCTTTAATCATTTCCTCCACGTGTACGTTGAACAGCACTGGTGACAATGGGCAACCCTGCCTTACACCTCTTCCTAACACTGCCCATCCGAACTCTCCGTTCCCCACTCGCACCTGAGCAGTCTGAGACATGTACAGGTTGCGGATCCATCTCCTGTCCCTCCAATCCATTCCTATTCTCTGCAATACACGCATTAATTTTTCCCAATTCACTCTATGAAACACTTTTTCAAAATCTACAAAACAGGCAAAAACGTCCTGATTGTATTCTATATATCCCTCTCGATTAGTGATCTCATTACTGCAATGGCATCACGCGTACCTCTTCCTTTCCTAAACCCAAACACTTTATAATTATATTGTTTATTTTGTATCTGTAATTCTGTTGCTGTAAAGTACAGTATTATTGGAAATGGCATAAATACCAAAGAGTTAATGAACAAACACTTCCTTTGGGCTTGCTTTGGTGAATGATGAACTGAAACCTGATATCATTCTCTAGTAGCACGAAAAGGATGAAATCCGGATTCTCTTGAGATTTATGGGTATTTTGAAATATACATTTGGGCTTCATTGCTAAGTCCATATTAAATCCTGATTCTGGAACCAAATTTCAAAGGTGGCACCTTATATGGCATTCTTAGAAATTGTGAGTTATGGGGTTGTAGTTTACATGCCATGCTTCCATAAGCTTCCAAAGATATCATTCAAATGTGATTTTCTTGGCCTTAAATGAATCAACATCATGTGGGTAATTGTCCATCACTTTATTTATTATAATTACTACAAAACCTTTCCAGGTTTTGCAGTAATTATAATTGCTATCACTGTGCGGTAAACAATTTAAATATAAAACTATTAATTGAGTAGTTTTATAGTATGTTGTGGAATTCAAGATGATGTAATTCATCGAAAGCCAGTCATACTTATCTTATCTCCAGTCATACCAACTTATCATTGGGAACATTGCTACTATCTTCTCAGACATGCCAACTCTCCCGATTTAAGCGGGAGACTCCCGATTTTTCCTTCTTACGTTCTTGATGAACTGTTCAAATTGTGTACTTCGCTTAACATGTTAATAAAGTGTGACATTCATTAAAAATTGGCAAAGTGTCATAAAGGGATTAAGGTGCCATGCAAATATTGTGGCAATTAAAAGTGATTACTTCGTGATACACTACTAAAAATCTCCCGATTTTTCATTTTTGAAAGTTGGCATGTCTGTCTTCTTTATTGTGTTTTGAATAATTTTGAATATCAGTAAAGTTCAATAAAACATACAATATCATAAAGATAATGTATTAAATTCACTGTTCTAAATGGAGAACCAACACAGTGATAATGATGTACTGATATGGGAAGAAATTTTAGATATGGATTTCAGACTGAATTAAATATATATTTGCACTAAGAAAAACATTTAAAGCATTTATGGGGACATTTCAATAACTTCACCAGAGTTTTATTTGGATCCAGTGTAGCATTTTGTAAACGATATCTTTGATTTTCAGTGATGCAGAAAATAATGGAGTGGTTTTTTCAAGCCATCCATTGAAAATGAACCAATTACTTGAAGTACAGATTGACAGAGCAACAACCAAATTTCCGTATGGTATAGGATTTGGAATCACTACCAATGATCCAAATGAATTGGCTATACCTGATCACATGAACACATTGAAGTAAGTACTTCATTTTGTGATTATTGACTGATAAGTATTGCACAGTTAGTGATCTTACTTTGGAGATTTAAAATATACATTTTCAAATTAGATACATCAGTTCAATAAACAATGCCTATCATTTGCATTCAACAATGCCAACCATAAGATTCCTTTGAAGAAGCTCTATTTCATAGGCATACCACTCCTTTAGTCAAAATATTTTTGAAAAATAGGAGCTAACTTATTTCTCTTACTGCTAATTTTTAGCAGTTTTAGCTTTTAGCAGTTTAGCTTTTTTATTTTTTAATTTTTTACGGCCAGTGGAGTTTTCCCCCTTATTATTATTTAACCTAGAGGCCGTAGAGCTCTTGAATTCTTGCTACTGCTAATGGCGATGAAATTTCTTCCTCCCCTTTCCTCAAAATCATGATTCATGGCATACCTCAAGGCTCAGTCCTTGGCCCTATTTTGTTACTGTTGCACATCAATAAGCTTCCTAACTATGTTCCTGTTGATGTTAAAAGTACATTGAAGTCATCTCACTACTCTGACTAGGCAATGACATCTGCCTCCCTCTGCCAAAATTGATAGACATTGGTTCTCTGCTATTAACATATCTGACATATCTCCTGTGACTCATGTTTTTTGATGGTCCACTGGCAAAATCAAAAATGATATTGTGTGACCTTATATATTTATATAACTGATGATTTCAAAGTTACATCAAACCAGCACTATCTTATGTGAATATAAGGCTGAAATGAGAGAGTAGATTATTCTCTCATTCAAAGTTCAAGAGAAAGTTGATGAAGTTGACTCGTCAGTGAAATGGCTACATTTTACACTATCTCAAATAGATTTTATGAAAATATATCAACTAACTCTATGAAATGCTATGTATTCAAGGGTTGGGACCTGGATGTACTATGATCGTCGCCTGTTTAATAATAGCACCCTGATAGTGAAAGACATTGGACGCAACATAGATGAACTGCAGGTAAGAGAATGTAATGATAATTCTATGTAAATTGGAAATGAATTTTTCTTAAAATCAAAATAACTCTACATTAAGTCATGATGATTTCAAAGCAATTCACCAGATTTCAATTTAACTGAGAGTAAGTATTATTCAGGAGGCTACCAATTGTCGCATGAAAGAGATTGGAGCAAAATCAGTAAATTTGTTCACTGCAGAGAGGATTGAAAAAATCTTGTTTCGGTTCGATGTCCTATACTCTAAAAATGTTCTTACAAGGGCTTGGGATATGGTGAATACTCCTCAGTAGTCAAATTCTCCATATAATTGGATAAAAATGTGAATCATATGCTGAATCAGGGGAAAAAGGATATTGGGTAGAGTGCTTGGTACTAACCGAAGGTTTCTGTGCTGAAGTTTGGCTTATTACTTTGAATTCCAGCTAGGTCTTAAGGTGTGGTTTTATATGTATGGAGTAGAAATAACTGGGATGCCACAGGTAGTAGAGACACAGCCTATCCACAACATGAAATGCCTGGATTCTAAATACCATTAAACTAAATTTAGGGTGATATTTATCCTCTCTCTATTCAAGATAAAACTAACATTTGGGTTGATTATCATGAATTTTTTCATGGTAAATTAGCCTTTTATATTCTTACATTTAAAAATTAGATACCCATTATTTGTTATTTGAAAAATAATTACATTTGGAACCTTATTGAAGTAAAATTTTCTGAAAAAATGTAAATAGCACACAAACATAAAAAAATGCATATCTCTTGTTAGCATTTTTGCCAGACATGGATATTTTTGGTCTTTGTTAAGGAAGTTACTCATGCCCAATAAAAACACAATGGTAAATATTCATATACATCACATAGATTTGAAAAAAGTTTGATGAGTCAGCAATATTGACTTTAATATGTTTAAGCTAAATAACAGTAATAAAAATAAGAGAACTGAATTCAATACAGTTAAGCTTTACAATGCACAACTCCTCATCTCATTTGTTTGCTGTATAATTTCAAAGTACAAGTATGCATATGGATTTAAAACTTCTGATCTCATTAAATTCAACAGATTTGATATTTTGGTCCCCCATTCTGCTCTTTGTCAGAAATTTTCTGTTGGGATATGACTAGTTTCAAAGTGACCAAGAAGTGTAGAGATGATTACACTAAAGTAATTCTTTTCCAAACACTAGTATGATACACTATGTCATACTGAAGTAACAATATTTTACAATTTTTCTATTACAGCGTGGTGATCAGATTGGCATCATGGTCAAAAAACCAGGTGTTTTGCATCTCTTTATCAATGGAAATGACATGGGTCCTAATATGGCTGGAATTCCGGATAATGTCTATGGAGTCGTTGAACTACGTGGTAAAACAGTTCAAGTGTCAATAATAGATAAGCATGCAAAGCTCATGAATATAATGTGAAATGAGACAAGAATAATTGACCTTAAAATTTTGTTTAGACTCTATTACTATGGAACTTCATGTAAAAACTGCATTAATGTTTTCATATGTCTAAATAAATGCTGTGGCATGAATTATAGTCACATACTCTTGTACATTTCAATATGGAGAAGTGAAGAGGCATAATGTTTTTACTCAGAACTGTTAGACTTAATCCTCAGTCCTTTATAATGTCAATGGAGGAAAGTACAGCTTCATTGTTCTTCCTTGTCAATACTCTCATAATTTGGGAATTATTTTGGCTGAAAACTATTGTTGAATATGTATTCTGTAGTAAGCAGTTGTCTTTATAGGATATCTAAGTGGCAAGAGGGTGAGGAACCAGCTGGCAAGGGATGACTGATAGCATCACCTGACCCACTATTATCTCATGTGTTTGGTAGTCTACTGTTTAGGGTAGGTTTTGGATGGAGACACAGGACTACCATCAATACATTTTTCAATATGCTTTATTTTTTTCTATGTTCATTTGGCAATAAAAAAAAATCAATATTATTCTTTATTTGCAGCATGACAGTTTACATCACAGTTACACTGATGTTAAAGAACCACACATCAGCTGTCTCAATAGGTTTTTTTTGCAGGTTTTTCACACCCCATTTTCCAGTATAGGTTTTTTCCTGCAGTGGGATTCTAGTCCACACCTTCTCCATGAACCACAACCTTCACATGATAGAAGGGCTTGTGTTTTCTGATGACCTCTAGAGCTGTGCTGTTGGGAGTAATGACAATTGCTCCTGGTAGGGGCTAGCATTCCAGATAGGTCGAAAGTTAGGAGCCAGACGAAAGGTACTCTACACAGTGTCTGCTCCTCAGCGAGGTGGTGGATGCTAAGGCATCTAACACAGCCCTTTGAGCGAAGGTGTCGCTTTAATATCGATGTTGAAGAAGGGAAAGGGAAACCATCTCAATTCAATTCCCATTCTCTTCTGATGGGCATAGACAAAAGTAGGAGTTCTGGCAACTAAAGGACCAACCCACTGAGCTATGAGTCATAACAAGCGGGAAGAGAGGCAAGGGTTCAGAGGTGTATGTAATTCATGAGAAGCAATATCCAAAGCAGCAGCGCAGAGGATCTAATCAGTCTAGAGACTTAGGATGCTGAGGACAGGGAAATTTGAAAATATAATGCAGCAGATGAAGAGAGGAAATATGGGAGATATAATTGTGGGGATTAGTGGTAGGGAAAATTTGATAGTGATAAGGGACTGTAATGCAATAGTAGGCAAATGAAGAGATGACAGTGAGATAGGGGACTACAGTTTAGGAATAAGGAATAACCAGTCATTTTTCATGCCTAAACCATTGTCTCCCACTTCATCATCATCTCTTCCCTAGAACTCCAATCCCCCATCGCAATCAAATGATTCCCTGCAGGAACATATGCCATTATGTACTATGTACTCTGCCATTATGTACTTATGTATTATGAGTGTATATCCTGTTGACTTCTTCCTCCTTGTGATTACTCAGTGGCATGTACACCTGAACAATGACCAAGTTCGTCGGTTATGCTTTTAACTCTACTAGTAATATTCTATCCATTGCTTGCTTTATGTCGACTACGCTTCTTCCTATCTTTTTATTGAGTATTATGGCCACCCCTCGTTGACTCTCGTTCCTTTTGCTGTGTAATACTCTACCTCTCCAGCAGTAATCCCTATTATACTTCCACCTCATCTCATGTAGACCTAAACTATCTATGTTTCCTCTTTCCTTCCATTGCTTTATATTCTGTAATTTTCCTCTCCTAAACATTGAACATTCCAAGTCCCTATTACAACATTGCCTTCATCGAATTTTCCCAACGACCTTCTTTCTTCTCTCCAACGATTTTTGTTCTTCTCCATATCCATGTAGAGGCACGAAGGTTACGTTACACAGACCGTCACCAACAGATTCAAATATTCGTTCGTCTCTCGAACCATACGAAATCACAACCGAAGGGAACCCCGAACATCCGATTACTTAAAGGCAAACGTTCAGTGATATTGACCATTATTACATGGAGTACGTAGACATTCATGTGTGTACGTGCACGAGTGTTTTTGCACTATCAATTATTTGATCCAAACATTGGTTGATTTCAGGCCTTCATTCTTCTCTGTTCAATCTTGCAATTCCCTGTCAGCCCCCAGATAGCTTCTCTGTTTTACGTCCTTCTTAATTTGTCTCTTGGCCTCCCTTACGCGTGATCTAACCTTCACTTTTCCCTCTTGTTACGTTTCTAATCTATCCATTGTGACTCAACGTTTAATCCTTGAGACAATGTTCCTCATGACCATGTTGTGTGAGTTTTCAAGTACCATAATCTTCTGGGAAAATCATTGGTGACACAGGGTAAGGAACTGCCCCCTCTTATTACTCGGATGTATGAATTTAACACGCTGTGCACACCTTTTTATTCTGTGAGCTCTATCCTCGCCTATCTAACCAGTCTTCGGGTTGAACATTGTGTAATTTGCAATGTACGTAGTGTATGTGGTCGTACGTATTCGAGTGTAATGTAGTCGGGTATGTACGCCTGGTACCCTAATACCCCCTGCCACTCGCCCTTTCGGCATATTGCGGGGTATTGTGTTGATATGGATGGAAGATAGCGCCTCTTCCTTCAGTGGGGTACCAGAAAATATTTTATGGTTAGAAGGGCAAACTTTTTAAGGAATTCTATTTGGGAAGCTAAAACGAAATTAGAGTTTCGTGGCAGCCCCGAATGAAATCTTTGCACAGGACGCAGCAAAACCTAAGTATACTGCCTCCCGTCGTAGTGGCATGCGAGAAACGGTACGGTTTACGACATCATGATGACCACTCAGTCGAAAAATCAAAAATTTCGAGAGGGATCAGTAGGACAGACAGAATGAATTTTCTGCCATTTACAAGGATACTTGTAGGATACATGGGTTATTTGATAAGGGTAGTATTTTCAAGAAATAGGGGAAGAATCGTTGGGGAGAGAAACCGAGTTATAGGCATTGGCGTATTCTCGTAGGAAGGCGCCGAGGGGTAAAATGTAATTTAACGTCTCCTATGACGGACGGCGTACTCCACTTGAGGACCACTGTCCACGTGGCATCCCGAGTAAGAATCCGATATGAGAATTCTTCCTATGAAGGGATTCAAACTCGGGTCCTTGTGGTGGTATGTGAGTGGGACTAATCACCACACGAACTCGATTTCTGCGTTGAAATCGATTCCAAAATTTTGAACATTCCTCGAAAAGCAATTTTCCACTCGAGTGGATCAAAAAGAAATGTTTACAGTTACCTATTTGTAACGAGAAGTACTTGCCTGGTGTATCTGTAACTTTGTGGATTGTAAGGATTAATAGTAATCAATAAAACGTAAACGTTTAGGATTAAAAGCACATTTATTTAATGTTATTAAAATTCAATGCATAGTGACTATATTGCTACTTAAAATTTCATCGTAATTTAATAGTGGTTGAGTTGGAATACCTCCCGGTGGTGTCGTGCGTGAAAAATTGGTAACTACTAAACACCGTCGGAGTTTAAGCACGTGCAATGAAATTCCTTATCTATGGCACCCACTCGGAAGTTCCTGTGACGTTTGTTGAGACGTTACGAAGGGCGAGCGGCAGCTTTATGCACTCCGCTCGGAACTCCGCACAATGTGACGGTTCATTTTACGGCTTGATTTAATGGGACCGCTCAGTTTACTAACAACCGACCGATTCTCCCAACAACAGAGGCGACAACAACGACGAAAAACGTTATCCTGGAACAGAAGCTCCTAGGGACACAATTAGATTTTCGAGGAGCGAGGTAAAACTTTGATTACCCCTACGACGGGGGCGGGACCGACCCAACCCTGTGAGAGAGAGAGGCGCTCTCAATGGAGATGGCTCTCGGCAAAGCCACTTGCGGCGGGCGAACGTGGAAAACTACCCGGCGTTTATAAATTTCAGCTAATTGGCTGAAATTTCGGTGATGGTTTATGTGCCTGAGTGTGAGACAGAAGGATTCTTTGTAGCCTGGGGCAGATGTCTTTCCGGCACCTGTGGCGAAGATATTATAATTAGCTGTAATCTACCGAGTTGAGGTAGGTTTTTTGAACTCAATACTGAACATTATAATAACTCGTTCTTTAGCTCTGCATACGTTCTACCTCCCTAAAATTCCATAAATAAAGAATATTTTTTTCCTCCTTATACCTCGCTTCCCCAGCATTTTCCTCTGTATTACTGTTATTCATCTCCTTCGGTTTCTCGAGATTTTTCCGAATAACTTATCTCTCACACTGATTTCTCAATGAATTAAGTAATTCTTTTGGCCCTTTGGCAGATGGCTAACTAATGGTTGATCATCCACAAATCAAATATTCCCTC